>JAOWCC010001679.1:11137411-11639264 GCA_030867875.1 Actinernus sp. WN-2022 | reverse complement strand
ATACTCGACTATTTGAAAGCCAGAGAATGTCGGATTAGAGCTTATAATCTATATTACTTTGATGTGGAGATGGCTGTTAGGGTATCTTTCAATGCAATTTTTGAATCCAAAAAGAGTACTTTCGAGTCTACGGGATGCTAGCTAGCAGCCGTGCGAGATTAGACTTCAGAGTTCTGTACCTTCTCGCTTGTGTATTTCTTTTTAGTCACATTTTCTTGCCAGCATCCCACTCTGAATGAAAAAAAGATTTCATAGACTGAATCGAACCAAAACGGCTGATATTTTTTCTTCTTCTACTGATTCAATGTGATATATGATATCTGATAAAGTTGCAGTGTCTGTAGTTTTTGTCACAGGGGTTTGAAAAAAACGTACTTGAATAAACAACAATTGACCTTCCCACTCTGACTTTGTGTACTTGATTATTAGCACTTTGTACATTTTCTGAATGTTTCTAGTACATGTATTTTATTATAATTGTTTTTCTATAGTATCTGAAGTAAATATTTAAACTTAAACGTTAACAGAAGTAGTGTATTTTGTGCGTATTTCATCGAGTTTGCTAATGAGGCAGTTGAGCTCCGACTGACTCAATCTTGTGAAAATTCTGTCCAATTTAGCTTTTTTTCTTCGTAGGTTCTTCTGAACAACCTTCCTTTAGAAAACTAGTTACATGTGTTTTTAAGTTAGTCAGTTATTTTCGCCATTTTTTGCAGAAAAAAAGCAAGAACTACAATGTATGACGTCATTGCCATGTTTACATAGCCTCATGCAAACACGGCTTTCAACCAATCAGAGCGCGCGTTTGCTTTGGGTTATTTTATAAAAAATCTTATTATATGGCAGGAGCTACTTCCGGTCGAATGGCGCGCGCTGAATGGCCGTTTCATGAGCACGAGCACTGCTCGGGCGGAATTCTCCCGTAATGCCCACGGGCAATACGGATTTTCCCGCTGCGGTGTTTGTGTACACGAACCGGTCGAACTAAAACTTAAAACCAAATATGCCATATAATAAATACCTTATTAACCTCGCAAAGCCTCGGTCTGTACAACCCGTTCTCGAGATTTAAAGTAATGATTATCATTACTTCTCAAGTGGCTTTAAAGTAATGATAATCAGATGGCATGACCACTACACTAAGCGGGTCTACCGCCATTCGGAGTGCGACAGTTACCCTATATCATTATGACGTCACGGCTTGTTTATGAGGGGACGGAATCGACTTGAACAATAGAGTTTTGAACTAAATCTGCTCTGCTGAGGACAATTTAACTTCGAATTGTCTGGTTTCCAGATATCAGCTGTATCAATGTTCATCCCACAATATTTACCTTATTTGGTGGCTGTTACCGCTATTCTACGTTCTAGAAAATGCATTTGATAGCGATTTACTTTGTGTTGTTGCTGTTTTGTCCCCCTCCCACGACCGTGATCCTTAGCGTTTAAACAATAGATTGTTTTGATTTGACGTCATAATGATATAGGGCAATAGGCCTTTTGCAATAGACAGTCACGTGACTTGTTGGCCCATAGTAACGCCATACTGGGTTGCAAGCTAACCAGCTCTCCCTTGACAACCAACAGAGATTGACTGAGCCGTGGTATCATAGCTGGACTTCGAAGCGTTTTTTCGTCTTACTTACTAAATTCATCTCGAAATAAGTCTTATACAGAACAAAAGTAAAGGTTGTTCTTTACTTTTGATCCGGTATTTTGTCAAATATGCGGCGCAAAATAGAGTTTGGACGCTCAAACGAACTCACCTCGAATCTCAGGCATGGCAAACATGGCGGCCGCTAAACACAACTTAGTGAACTCTTTCGATTGCTTGTTTTAATGCTAGTGAATAATCGGTCAAACACAATAAGCTTTTGCTCAGGACTCAAAAGGCAATATTTAAGCTACGAAAATATTAATAAATGTTGTATTATTTAAAATTAAATGTTCGTTTCCTTTGCCTTAACTTAGAAAAGGACAGGCTATGCCTATGGCTAGCTACATGTACTTGAGGAGATGCAGAAATTATCTTAGAATATTATTTTAGTTTGATAATGAATCTGTGGGTGTTACATGTCCAGTTTTGAAGCAAAGAAAAATATCAGGACTTTGATAAGTTTTATATATCCCTACTTAGTCATTGGAGAGAATGTTATATATTTTGTTTCTTATTTTGCTATTAGCCAGTAACAGGCATACATTATTAACCACTCGCTATAAGATTTTAATAATATTAAAGGAACACTGTCAATTAATTAACCCAAAAATGATAAACATTCTCATGACTAAAGACAAAAATATTACCCTGCAAGCAGAGGTTTCTCATCTCTCTGCCAGGCATGAGAGTATGCAGTGTACTAGCCGAGAAAATTTGAGACAATTTTGATAAAGGATGGCAAAGATTTGAGTGGATGAAAAATACTGCTTTTAAGAGAAATTTAGAGCAACTTGAAATATGTTCACTGTAACCGAAATCAAGTTTATAGAGGCCCGGTTATTAGGGGGAGGTGGGGTGCTGTTATCCCTTATCCCTATATTTTTCAGGATAGTTAATCACTTATCCCTGAGATGCAGATGGCTGTTATCGATTATCCCGATGGACTTTGGTTATCTCTTATCCCTACTGTTTTCTGGTTTAATTTGTTATCCCTTATCCCAGTCATTATTTTGCTAGTTATCCCTTATCCCCAATACCCCTAACCAGGCCAAGTTCAAGTTCAAGTTCAATTTTATTACACACTTGTTTATAGGTTTTACATTTTTGACAAAATAGATTTAAAACAAATTAATGATATACATACAGAATAAATAGAGAGATACTTGTAGAGGGTGTACGGTTGCCAAAGTAGCATTAAGCTTCCGAGTTGGCCACCGTTTACATTTGAGTAGATAAACTGAATAACTGAGCATGTTGTGTAATAAGTATTGTATATATAATGCGTACGTCGTCAATTAAATGAACTTGGAAAGGGAAGAAAAAAAAGGGAGGGAGAGAGAAAACAAAGGCAAAAACAGTAAAAAGATTATGTTTAAGTTAGTTCTATAATTCAGTGGGCCTCTTCATAGAATTAGCTTTTGTAATCCACTTAGTCATCCTTTATTGAAATTTTTTGAAAACCATATCCGGGCATTCACATAGTATTACTCCTCGAATTCAGGGTGTTATCAGTTTGTATAGTTTTGTTTTAAAGAAACTTGAAGATTCAATTCCAATGACAGTGCCCCTTTGACATCCATTAGACCATGTAAAAGTATATATTAGATTAATAAACACTATCAGATATATTCCTTAATTTTTTGGTTTTATATGCCTTGCTTCTTCCTGGGGGTACTCCCATAAATGGACTATACGGGGATGATCCACTGGACAGGGTATGGTTTTTCGAGTTTCTGGTCTTAGATGGGGTATCCATTTTCACATTGACAGATCTTGAACAGGGTATGGTATTTATCACTTTTGACATGATATTTATCTGATGTAAACATCATACTCATTACCAGATATAGATTTTTAATCAGTTTATCCCTGACCTCTAAATAAAACAGTCGACTTTATAGACACTTCTTGTGGATTCTTGTTGTATTTTCGTCTTATAGAAGGGTATAAAATTTTAACACTTTGTCTTGAACAAGGTATGGAAATTTGAGGTTTTTTGTCTTAAACAGGGTAAGGGTTTCAGAGCCCCAGCGGCACACCATTACCCAACTTTGGGTAGAGTACCCCCCCCCCCCCCTCCCCGGGTCCTGACTGTATGAAGTATAATGATTGATATCCAGATTTACGATGCCTAATTTGCACTTAAAGAAAAACACCAAGTCTAAGTATTCCAACCAGTTAAGCTTAATTAATTTAACAATTAGATTAAATAAAATAAATTAAATTCTTAAGTTCTTTATCATTTTCTAGCATGTCACTTTTTGAAACATTAGAGTTGATGTGTTTGCTGCAGGAAGCTTACAATATGTTTAATAAGTTCTCAATATTTCATGTCACCACACCAAACATAGGAAAAATATAGTTGAGAAAAACTGACTCCCTCTTTATAAATATTAAAGAAAAAGAGCTAGCCAGAAAACATACCGATTTACAGGTGCCAGAGCACTAACTGATTGCTATATGGTTAATTATAGACACATGATAACACAAGACCAGTTCTTCAAAGTTAAATATTTTATTTATTTTTCATTTTTTCTTCTAGAACTTTCACAGTGCAAATACAGAGCTTGGCCTTCCTGTATGTGGTCATATAGACCATTGCATTTTAATACTGACACTCTCACCATTCGTCAATGTTTCGTGTACTCTCCAAAGTTATAAACCTGAGAAATTAATGCCGTAATTACTGGTTTATATAACATAGTATAAAAAAAGAAGGAATCTGCTCAACTATTACAATACTATTCGTTTAATTATGACTACTTTACCTTGTTGAGCGGCCGCCATGTTTGCCATGCCTGAGATTCGAGGTGAGTTCGTTTGAGCGTCCAAACTCTATTTTGCGCCGCATATTTGACAAAATACCGGATCAAAAGTAAAGAACAACCTTTACTTTTGTTCTGTATAAGACTTATTTCGAGATGAATTTAGTAAGTAAGACGAAAAAACGCTTCAAAGTCCAGCTATGATACCACGGCTCAGTCAATCTCTGTTGGTTGTCAAGGGAGAGCTGGTTAGCTTGCAACCCAGTATGGCGTTACTATGGGCCAACAAGTCACGTGACTGTCTATTGCAAAAGGCCTATTGTTTATCCGCATCCTTGACTGGTCTTGACTGGTTTTAAGAGTATATAATGATTATCGTTACTTTAAAGAGATTTGACAAGTAATGATAATCATTACTTTAAGTTCGAGATCGTGTTGGTCTGTACAAAAAAATCGGGGTCTGACATTTCTCTGTACATACCTCACGCTCGGTTAATAAGTAGTTAATATTTACTGTTTGAGTAGCCAATCAGAGCTCGCGAAAAGTGATTCACTGGTGTGGTATATACTAATAACTTTTATTACACATTTGGGGTTGATATCCGTGTGATAAAGCCGTGAATAAAAACCATATCAGTGAAGTGATACGATATCACTTCACTGTACTATTGCTTTTAGAAATAAATTTTGTTATGCTTAATTTTGTGTTATTGTATGCTCGCGGACTCGCTCGTTCGAGATACGATACGAAAACCTCGTGAATAAAAACGATATCAAGCTCTTAACATGTAATAATCTCTATTTAGTATAATTTCATCAGTGAATATAGAGATTCCCGTGCTCTGATTGGTCGAGAATTACGTCATACGTCGCTATATTCACCTCCAGAGCGGTGAATATAACATACAAGGCATTTACCAAAATGGCCGCTCGCATATTTACTGATGTTGCTCACGAAGAAATAAATAATATGAAAGAAAAAGCTTTTCCAAAACCCACTAAAGAAGCAACTAAATAAGTATGGCTAACTTGAAGCTTATTTTAATCCATAAGCCGTCACAAACAAAGTTTACTAACGAGTTTTTGGCCGGGGTTGAGTTTATTCGGTCCTCATGAATCACAACTGAAATAACGTCTACTTAGAGCAATAAATAACACAACGAGACTTTGGAACTGTTCGACTTAAAAAGAGTGTACTTACTTGAGTTATTTTCTCCGTGGTTCTTGATAGAAAAACAACAAGTTCTAGTTTTCATTCAGGAAGCCGGTTGCTGTTATGCTCTTCTCTCGCCGCTCTCGCCGCTCTCGCCAGTCTCGGTGTGTTTTCAAGTTTTATCTCATACCGAAATCATTTGTCTCTTGATTTACCATTGTCTTTGATTCTGTGATGGGTATAATCCACAAAACTACAAACCGTAGTTTGTAGTTTCCAACAAATTTGTCCTTTGAAGTGAACTCATGAAAGCGGTTCCTTTAGTTTCGATAAATTTGCACTCGCCGTGGCAGATTTTCAGTCAGCCGAGTTTGCCCACTTCCACTCATTTTCGCTGCATTTCCTCTCTTTGTAACACGGTTCGAGGTATCAAAAGTGAGGACTGCTGCTTCAACTTGAATTCTAGTGTGCATTTGGACTGCTTTTCGGTATTTCTCTGTCTTTAGCAAATCCATTCTTGTAGTCCCTGCAAGTCTCGTGTCGAGTCGGTTTGTGCAGTGAACCGTAGCGGCATGTGATTATGCAAATGTATCACAAAACTATCCTGTCACGCGCGCTTGTAAAACTTCATAAAAGGGTCGGAAGTCAGACTAATAATTTCTAGTTTTAATTTCTCTGATATTCACTGATGAAATTATACTAAAACAATTATTCACTTCAGTCTCAGTGACTATTGGTGAATATTTACCTCGACTTCGTCTTCGACTTCAGTGAATAATTGTTCATTATTCACTTTATTTCATCTGAGATAATTACCAATTATTCACCGAAGTGGAGGTGAATAGTGGTCACCACTATTCACCAACACCGAGGTGAATAATTGTTTTAGTATATACCACACTCCAGGTGAATAGCCAACACCAAATAGTTTTTATTTTATGTCAAATGGACAAAAACTCACGCGAGATAATCGCTGCTTCGCTCGGAGGTGAATATGAAATCATATTCACTGTTTGAGTAGCCAATCAGAGCGCGCGAAAAGTCATATTCACTGGTGTGGTATATACTAACAGTAGTTATCTCGTGTTACATGTTAAGTAAGGGTTATCGGATTATTATGGTATTTAGAGTCCCGAGCATTGGATAGAGGACCCACACAAGGCCCAAACGGTTTTATAAGACCTGCGCAGTAGCCCGGGGGGGAGGGAGGGAGGGGGGGGGGGGGGGGGGGGGGGGGGGGGGGTTACTCCTGTTTGTGACGTATTTGTATGTGCCGCGGGGGTGGGTCAGGGTTTTGAGCTCAGTTTGGGCAGGTACGGTCAGGGTTTTGACCTGATTTGGGCAGATCATGAGGGTCAGGATTTGAGTTGAATTTGGGTGCAGTCAGTGTCGGGGTTCAGTATTTTTTAGGCAGTTAGGAACATGCGAACAATTTATTTCACAGGGCTTATTTAAGAAGGGGCAATCAGGGTTTTTTTCCCAAAAGGGGGCAATCAGGGTTTTGGAGCTCGGATTTTGGGTAGCAACCAAGTCAATGAATAGAATTTAGATTTTCACATAGATGCGTTAAATTCGAAGTAGAAGTCATTGGTTATTCGTTATCGATTTTTACGGTCAGTTTAAAGATGAAAATCAGAAGTGTTATAAGCGAGTAATAGAATTTGAATCAAAGTTTTAGTTAGTCACGGAAAAGGTAAGGTTTGTATCCGGCAAAGCTTTTAGTTCAAGCCTATGGCCCCACGCGACTAAACCCCGGGGGGGGGGGGGGACTCCCTTATGTGAGGGGTACATGGATGCTCGTCGTACCTTTTAGGGGTCAAAATCAGGAGTTTGGTACCACTTAGGGTATCCACCATCAAACACAGACATTTCTATGTAAAGCGGTACCTTTTAGGGGTCGGGTGTCAATTGAACAAAAAAGCTGTTGTCAATTTACATTTTTATTATCTTTTAGGTGTCAAAATAAGCTTGAGCCACGCCCATTTTAGTACCTCTTAGGGGTGAAATCGAAAATGTCCGACGAGCATCCCTACCCCTTTTATATGGGAGTCAACCCCCCGGGGACTAAACTAAGTTCACGGCCGGAGACTCGATCGGTCCGGGCCTAAGAACAATAGAACCGGTTTTCGATACCGGTACCTAGAGGGCCATGCGGCGGAGGTATAAAATAGGCTTTGCTTTGAGTGAAAGAGAGACTGAAAAAGTGACGTTAAAAGAGTAAGTATAGCCTGCTTTCAGGCAGTAGATGGTGTTTTTTTCGCGCAGCAAACGGATCATCGAAGCGGCCTCCATATTGGCCGAGCGTAATTGAGACCTGGGATCGAATGACAAAGATCTGCTTCATCTCCCCACCACCTCCCCCCTCCATGTGTCATTCGATCCCAGGTCTCAATTACGTCCTTTACAGTTGTCATGTGCGTCATTTACCCGCCAAAACCACAGGCAGCCCAAGATCCCAGACCCCACCGAAAAACTAATTAAGAAAAAATATAATTTTATCATATCCCGGAATATATTTTCCTATATGCCCATTGGAAGAACACTTCTCCAAAATAAATTTATGTGGACCCTTTTTACAGTACGAGGTCTACTGACACTGTTTGTTTATCGATGACAGCTGATTGCAACTTGAATTGGAAAAATTCTTGAAAAATGAGTCATTTAAACACAAATTACACCTCTAATTTCTTATTTCACTTAATTTGGGGGTGTTGTTCGTGGGCAGCGGTTTAGTTTTTATAACCGCTGTTATGTTCGTGGGCTTCAATAACATCAAATGAAAATTGAAGGACACACAAAATTAGCGTTTTAATTTAAACGAGATTTGGTAAATGGCAGATATTGCATCTAAATTTCTCAAATTTTAGCAATTTCATGCTCAAAATCTCCAAAAAGTTCATTTCTTGCCCAAATGTTGCTCCGGAAGGCGAAAGTTGCTCAAGGTTGCTCATAACACAAAAAGTTGCTCAAAACGCCAAAAGTTCCTCAAAAGTTGCCGATCGCGTACAATCTGGAAAGGCCTAATGGAGGCGGTTGTATTCACAAGCTATAAATATGTACTAATTAATTCGACAATTTCTAGCCATAATACGTGTAGCCGTTACGTGTGGCTGTTATGGCTACACGCAGGCTAACAATTTCATCCTCAAACCCTATTGAAGTCAAAGGCAAACAAAGGTTATTCCAAAATGCCAAATTTGCAAGAATATGCTAAATTTAAAAATACAACTAGCAACTTCATAACTAGAAATATACCTGTACCCTTAATGAACCTTCCTCTCCTCTGTAAAAACACAACTGTCTGTAGCATTTGTCAACAAGAAAAAAAAGTTATGACGACAGTAGCAAAGCTGATTCGGTGTGATATTTCAAAAATGGCACTACGGCTAGCTAAGGGGTGGACCATTAGAAATCCTGGGAGGGGGGGTGGAAAACTTTTTGTGCACGATATTTATTTTAGCAGTGTGAGTTCTGCAAGAATTTTTTTTTTAAGGCGATACCTCTGCACGATTTTTTTTTCAGTGCACATTCTATAGAGATTTTTCAGTGTACATCCTATATAGATTTATAGCCTGTGAATACAACCATAATATAATATAATAATAATAATGTTATTTATAGCAGAGAATATGTCTCCGAATAGTTTTTTCAATAGAGCCCTGCATAACATAAATAAGAAACAAATATAGAAATACATTAATAATCTAGAGTTAAAAACTAGGCTAAAAATACATTTATAAAGTGACTAGAGCTAAAATTTATGAGGCAATTCAAAAACATGTCTTTTGACATTTTGTTTAAAAAGAGTTAGGGATTCGATTTCCCGCAACGAATTATCTAAAGTATTCCATTCACTAAAACCTTGGTACAATAAACGTTGTTTGCCATAATTAAGCTTGATTATTGGAAGTCTAAAATCGTTCTTTCTTCTTGTATTATACATGTGAATGTTCTTTAAGATATTAAAATCATAATCAATGAGTCCATTAACATACTTATATATTAAAATATGACGATGTACAAGACGACGTTTGGAACGAGTAGGCCAATTGAGATTTGACAAGGCTTGTGCTAAAGAACTTTAACCAGGTAAATTCAAGAATTATCTTGGCCGCTTATTTTGCAAAATCTGAAGATCGTCTATGAGGGTTGAGTTGTATTTGTCACCCCATATCGCATCAGCGGTAGTCAAAAAGTGGACATACTAAACTATTATACAAAGTAAGGCGTGTCTCGAGGGGCAATAAGTGCCTGATACGCTTGGCCAGACCAATCCTTTGGTTTACTTTAATAGATGAGGCCTCTACCAGGTCATGCGAAGTCATATACTTATTAATTATAATACCGAGGTACTTGATATTGTCAGAGCGTTCGAGGGGCACGTTGTCTATAATGACATCGATGCTAGAGCAAGATTTCAGTTTATGTGGACTACCTATTAACATAAACTTAGATTTAGAAATATTCAAAGTCAGGCGATGTATAAGAAACCAAGAGGCCAATTTTGCCAAGTAATGATTTAAGCAATGTTCGATGTCATTGATAGAAGGACGGCTACAGTATATCACGGTGTCATCAGCGTACATGGTCACTTGGCAATGATCTACATGCAGTAAGAGGAAGGTCGGCATTGACGTAAACCAAGAACAAGAGAGGACCGAGAATACTCCTGTGGCACGCCAACTCCCACTGAGCACGAAGAGGACTGAGAGTCGCCTATTGCAGTTATCTGGTGTCGGTTATCAAGGTAGGAGGTAAACCAATTTACAACTTCACTGCAAGCACCAATGGCCTTGAGCTTTGTCAGCAAAAGGTTGTGGTCCACAGTCACAAAAGCCTTGGACAGGTCTAAGAATACTGCCGCACCAGTCACCTTGCCATTGTCCATGTGTCGTAGAATGTTGTCAGTGAAGTGTGCTAAGCCAATTTCAGTAGATAACCTCGGGCGGAAACTAAACTGATTAGGTGTGAGGATTTTCTCTTACGAGAGATAGCCGTAGAGTTGTTGATGTACAGCCCTTTCAAGAATCTTACTTACATCAGGTAGAATATAATTGTGAATTTGTGATAGGCCTGTAATTGTTAAAATCAGAGTGATCGCCGGATTTAAACAGGGCGGTCACTTTTCCTTGTTTCCAGATGGCTGGGAAAATACTTGAGTCCAGAGAACGATTAAACAGTTTGGTTAAAACTGGTCTAGCCTGCAATGCAGGCGTTTTATTTGGGAAACCGAAATATATTTGGACGAGGGAAGAATGGCGCGAGGACAAAAAGGAAGTAGGGGGGAGGGGAGGAGAAGGGCTGAAATTCATTCGTGAGCGGAAAACGTCCACGAAAGCGGGGAAAACCACTAGAAACGCCTGCATTGCAGGCTAAAACTGGTCAGGAGTCATACACACAGCCGAGTCATTTAGTAGCCTCGAGCTGATTCGGTCTAAACCAATAGCTTTGTTCGTTTTCAAACCTCTTAATTGTTTAAAAACAAAGCTCTCGGAAATGTTCGAAAAGCGAAAGACAATTTCACTGTTATTTGTCCTAGCTGGAGTAATGATGTCAATGGCGCCGACCAGAGATTGAAACTTTGCTGCTAACAAAGGTCTGATCGATCGACGCTGACTCTGTTAACTGTACTCCATCAGATTCAGATCGGGATAAAGGTCGGCTGAGAGCCATTATTAGATCTTATTACGGCAAGTCAATCATTTATAGTTTTCCATAGAGCACCTGAATTTCTTTGTTTTGTCTAATCAGATCTTTATAGTAATTTGCTTTACATTTCTTGACTTGTTTATTTACTTTGAGCCGCAGTTTTTTTGTAACGAGCCCAGTGATGTGAGGAATTTAATTTGATCGCCTTAGAATGCATATAGTCCCGGTCTTTCATTGCTTGGCTCCGATTCAGGCCAAATCAAAAATGCATACCCCAAGATTTCATTGTCCATGATGTTTTGCACAAGACAATACATGAAAATATTTCTATGTGCTCTAAATTGCTGGCACAGACTCTGTAATCTTTGAAAATGTGTACATTGAAGTTTACTCAATGAAACCTGACGTTAAACTCGGTTGCAAAAACTGCTGGCATCAGAGAATAATTTGAGGCTTCAGTAATTGCAGAGAAGGTTTATTTGCCAATAATATAGCTGTTTTTAGCTTGTCTAGTGTTTTAGACCGCAAATTAACTTCTCTCTTGGCCAAACATTTGAGCGTATTTATTCTTGTGGTTTGCTACCGGTATCGGGGGAATTAAGGCCAGTTGATATTTCCATGACAACAGTGACTAAACTATTGTTATGAAGGTTGGGGAGGTTGTTTTCATCTGGAAATACCTGAAAATCAATTAGGCCAGATAAAAAAATACTTGTTTCGCGTCCACCCATTTCAATTTTTCCAGGTAGGGAGGGAGGCTTTTTTTTTTTTTTTTCTATGTGAAGTTTATTTTGTCTTGACTAGATATTATTCACTCACCTCGTGTTGTAGAAACAAAATGGCGTCGATGTTAAAATATTTAATGCGCCGGCGTATATTTTAAGTGGTACATGTAGGGGTCTGGGTACAAGAATTGGTGTTCGCGGGCGCATTTACACTTTCTAAAGTTTTTTTATGAAAAATTAAAAATTAAAAAAGATTAGAGATCGGGGATATTTCTCAGGTCGGGCGGGGACGCTAACCAAGTATTTGTTTTTATCTGGCCTTACACAGACTGTGTGGGTAATCTTTAGAACTATATTTTGAATTGGTAAAACTGAATTGCTAGTATTTTTTCAAAACAAAAATTGAACAATGCATCGGTTCCTTTGCACGAATTTTTTTTTGTGCCTTAGTGCTTTGCAGGAATTTTCTTTTGGGACATTTAGCCTTGCACGAATTTTTTTTTTGGACTACCCACCCCCCCCTCCCAGGATTTCTAATGGTCCACCCCTAAACCTGACACAAAAAGATACCAGAATGCAGCCATGGACAGCTGTTTCGTCCTCATTAGGACTCGTCAGCATGTCCTAATGAGGACGAAACAGCTGTCCATGGCTGCATTCTGGTACGAGCACCTTTTTGTATCAGGTTTAGCTAGCCGTAGTGCCATTTTTGAAATATCACACCGTATCAGCTTTGCTACTGTCGTCATAATTTTATATTTTGGCTGGTTAGGTCCATACGTCGGATCCGGTGTTTTTGCAGGATTTTTGTATGCGGTACTTGCTTATCAGTTTAAGAAAAAAAGGCATTCAATGAAACTAATCATAAAGCAGTGTAATCTTGTAACACGGCACAGCATATTAACCCAAGAACTGACAAAGAAAAAAATTATCAACTCCGCGAGGATAAGGAAGACGAACTGTAAATAGGTGTTTATTTATCTGGTGGAGAGCCAATATCGGGTCACGTGACGCATTCCTCCAATCACCAATCACCTGACTGGAAAAACTGGACTCTTCCATGGGATGGAAGTTTGTTGGAAAATTTCATGGTTTTGTACACTTCCAACGGCTGGAAATGTGTTAGAAATACCTTGGAAATTTGTTGGAAACTCTAACATCAAAGAAATATCCATGCCATTGAAGATGTCACGTTTTTCCAATGTGCACAGTATGTACGATACAATAATAATAATAATTCCTAACGATAATCATAGAAATAATACAATCATTAAATAATTAATTAATGTTTAATTTGGTATGTAGCAAATAGTTAAAGACGTG
This sequence comes from Actinernus sp. WN-2022, assembly GCA_030867875.1. NCBI lineage: Eukaryota > Metazoa > Cnidaria > Anthozoa > Actiniaria > Actinernidae > Actinernus > Actinernus sp. WN-2022. The sequence goes on along the minus strand of JAOWCC010001679.1, from coordinate 11,625,992 downwards.
AAAACCAGCCTATCTTATGTAGTTTCGTCCAACTATATCAATTTTATGATGTATTACTCGCGCATATGAGCTTTTGTAGCTTTTTTTGCCAGGCTGAGTGGGGCCTGGGGCAACTGTTTAATATCAATTCTGTCATTCGGTGTTGAGCATGAAAACTTAGAACCCGATCAGTTTCATCATGAATGACATTCCCGAGACATTTTGCAAAAATGGGGGTGGGGTAGGGAATATTTGTAATTCATGGCTTAATGTTTGGTATGTTGCACATAATTAGGAGAAATAAACACCCGCCTATCTGATGTAATTTCGCCGAGCGAGATTAAATTTTTGATGTGTTACTCGCGCAAATGAAGTTCAAGGGGGTTAAGTCATTTTGAAATTTTATTTGGGCTGTCATCCCCCCCCCCCCCCTGAAATTTAATGTCAACCAAATTAAGAAGACCCCCTGCAGTTTTCCATGGGTTAAATTTTTGGTGAAAACCCCATGTCTCTACGATGTTCCTTTCTACGTAAAAATCCATCGCCCTTTCCGTTTTGGCCGCAAAGCATGCTGGGAGAGTTCATTTGCTATTTCCCAGTCCAGAACTGGATTAAATAAAGTTGCAGCGTTAAAATCATAGTTTTGGTAGTAAACACGACGAACACAACATATTGGTTGCAAATTTGGGGTAAGAAATGCGAACCTTGCAAAACTGAGGTGGGAGGGGTGAAAAATCCTCCGTGATTTCGACGGTAAACTCTCTGCAAAAGTCATAGTTTAATTTGGTCCTTTGGTAATATTTTTCACTGATTTAGATATTTTCGACACTGTGTGTCGTTTTAGAAGACAAAAAAGTAGAAAAGATCGAATTTCGTCGCAGTATTTCTTCATTAACAACATTTTCTAAGTTCTTCTCACTAGCATCACTGTAAAGGGCATTAGTGTCACCAGCAAAGATTTTAAATGCCAATTTACTGAAACAGTTGGGTAGATCATTGATATATGGGCCGCGTCAGGCAAAAAGGGCCCGGACGACATAATATGTAAATATTTTTTTAAATTGTACCATGCTTTTTATTCTTTACATGCGATTACAATATGCATCGCGAGCGCCACATTGTGCTACTAACCGAAGTAGTGTTGATTTCATGAAATTGACAGGTGAAATCGAAGACGAAATTTACAATATTGTGTGATCACAATTTTAGCAGCCGCAAATGATTGCCTATCATCATACGATTGTTTTAAGGTGTAACTTGTACTATTGCTAAAACCATATTATGAGCTACGGGGACTGAGCAGAATGACTGCAGAAAAGACATTTTTTTGACCAAAAAGTGATCATCTTGTTCATCTTATTTATTTTTTACTCTTTAATGCCAGCAGGTATAAATGAATGTCATACATCAAAATCATCCCCTTTGACAGGATTCCTAATTTTTGTGGTCATATTTGTAATCGGGCCCTTGCATCAAAATCACGTAAATTTCACCCCTGATTTTTGTTGTCAATTTCTTGAAACTGACATTTATTGTTAGGAATGAAATGTAGCGCTCCTCGTCAATAATACAGTACGATCTTCAACCTGTTATTAGGAACACCATTGCAGGAATTATTTAACTTGAATGTCGTCCGGGCCCTTTTTGCCTGACGCGGTCCATATAATAAGAAGAGAAGTGGCTCTAAAGTAGATCTGAGGAACACCACATTGTATAGTTTGCATTCGTAAAGTGACATTTCCTAGTTTAACAATTCGTTGGCGTTTTTTTCAAGTAACTCTCAAACCATTTTAATGGTGGACCTCGTATTCCATATGCATTTACCTTATCAAGTAAAATGTTGTGATTATAACCGTATCAAAAGGCTTTCGGAAGTCTAAAAATAGGCCAGAGGTAATAAGAACATTAACAGTAGCTGACTTACAATTATCAGTAGTATCTAATATTGCTTGTTCAGTAGAGAATCCTTTTCGAAAGCCAAATTTGTAATTATATAAGGGAAGAGGTCAAAACAATGGATTTCGAATGGGACCCAATTTTGTCATGGGAGGTGGCGGGTAATACCCCTACCCCTTTTTTCGAGGGTGATTTTTTCGCGTTGTAAAATAGAGATACCTGATTTTAATGCAGGCACACGTTCTTCTCTGCCTGTAGAAACTAGAAATATAGTTACTTCTTCAATAAGTATTTTATTCAAGAATATATTTGTGATCAAAAATCTAGATTTTGCCAAAATAGGTGGACAGTGGTGGGTTCCGGATATAACCCCCTTTCCATCAAAATTAGGTCCCGCCAGAGTACCATTGTTTTGACCTCTTCCCTAATATATAATATTTTTCAAGAAATTGTATCAGTTGATCATAAATTAAAACTTCCAAGACTTTGCTAAAAGAGGATAATATAGCAATAGGTCTGTAGCAGGAACTGGTCTGTAGTTAGTTAGGTCAGTAGGAAGGTCTGACTTATAAAGAGAGATAACATGATGTTTTAAATATTTTAGGGACAGTGCCTGAAGTAATTGATACTGAGTTATAGATGTGACTAGACTTTAGGGATGGAATCTGACAAAGGGTATAGAAAAAAATATATTTTTGTCTGAAATAGAGCACCCAAAATTCAGAGGATTACCTCCCCCTCCCCTCGGGCTTGGATTCCATAAGAAAAAAATTCACCTGGTCTTAGCTGAGCATCGACGCCGATAACAACCATTCCCTGGCCGATGCAGAGATCCGAGGCGTAAAGTTTTGCAGAGGACCACCCTCCTCTCCCCCCTCCTCAGGTATCAACAAGCACAGGAAGCAGCAAGCATACGGCCCAGTCTTCAACTTGGGACTGAACAGCCGCGCAGCCTCAATTCTAACTTTCAATTCTTTTGAAGTAAACGCGCACGCCGCTTTCCATTTGTAAAATAAACACGCAAGTGCAGCCTGTAACAAACTCTGATGTCGCATTTAACAACTACCATTCCACTGTTGAAAAGCTAAGCCCGAATTAGTCTATAATTTTTGGCACTTTTAATTTATTGATTATTTCCTGTACTTTACTTTGACTGGCGGCGAGGATGTGACACCGTGACGGCCTGACTGCTGGTCGTGCTGGAGCAAACCAGTCGAGTCAAACTACGTTGTTGGTCACGGAAGACGGAAAGGTCAAGTTGCACATTTCTCCTCTCGATATACCAACACTTGGTCGTTTTGCTGTGATAAGGTAAGAATCTAGCCTGATTGCAGAATATCCCTACATTAAGAGATCCCATTCGTATCACTGGAGTATCCATGCGCACTTCAATTAGAGTTTAAGTTAGTGTATAGCACATAAGGTGAATGAGAATTCGTCGTTTACCTGTGAACTTGTTTTCGTGATTAGGGTATGTTTTGTGGTTAGGATTGGGGTTTGGGTTATACCACACGAATAAAGCGTATGGCGTATCAATATTAGCCTGAATGCCAGCCTCCCAATTCGCTCTCCCTCACTCGCTAATCTCGCGTGATCATTTTGATACGATTGATATGCTAATGAGAGAAACGACTTAATCAATGGCAAAGCGAAGTCAAAATTATAATTATATTCAGTTATCAAGCACAATTATGGCTTCGATGAATATTTGAATTTAATTACTGACTTCAGAATTCGAAGATCCATAACCCAGCTAAGAATTTCGGCACATCTATTCCCAATCGAAAGGGGGCGTTATAACAAAACTCCACGAGAAGATAGAAAATGTACTATCTGAGTACTGATAATGAATTGGGTGATGAAATACATTACCTTTTTCGCTGTAAACACCATAAATTGACCCTAATTAGATCGGAATTTTTAAAAACCCTTTTCGATACGAATCCGTCTTTCGCTTTGTTCGACTATACAAGCTTATTTTACTACATAATCTCAATGAAAGATCGGAATATTCATAAAATAAGTGGTACTTTTATTAACCAATTGGTTGACTCTTTCAAAGCTATCACAATATAACATAATAATGTCATCACATTGATCAAAACTATAACTTTATATTGCTTCATTCAAGTAGTTCAAATGGTTCTTGTTATTTAATGCCGTTTGTTCCTTATTATTAGTATATATAAAGGAAATGTTATATATATATATTTGTTTCCCTTCGTTATATTATTATCATTATTATATGTATTCAAATTTATTGGATATATACTGATGTACACAATGTTGTTCCAAGGTACCAATAAATAAACATTGTATTGTATTGTATTGCTAATCTCAATTATACGTATTGCGAAAAACACGTAGGATTTCGGGTTATAGACGACCCAGAATAATTATTCGGGGTCATTAACTAAATATCATCTTAATCTGCATGTAGCAGTGGCTAGTTTCTGCCACAGAAACTAGGTTTAGTTCTGATCCATTGTACGTGTTCGTTTTGTTGTTCCACAAGCAGCGGGTCGGGTGGAACTTCTCCTACCCAACAATAGAAAACACCCTAACCTTTAGATAGTGCAGTACAAAAACAATAGAATTATAGTATGATGGGTGCAATCAGAATACAAGTCTCGAGAGGTTCCGTGCTACTCTTAGGAGCTGGACCAGGAGGGAGGGGGCGTCTCAATTGCTTGGCCAATCCTTAGGAGCTGGACCAGGAGGGAGGGGGCGTCTCAATTGCTTGGCCAATCAGCATTCCGGGAGAGTCATGTAGACAGTATGACGTCACATAGCAACGGAGTGAACGCTTCCCATAAATTGTTCAGTTCGGCGTGAACGCTATTTAGTTAGGGACAAAAAGAGGTCAAAAGTTGAGGTTTAACGTTGCTTTGTCCAACAATTTCATGTAAGTGTTGATGGTTTATATCTTTATGTTACACATTTAATCAATTAATCAATCATCAAAAAAGTTTAAACCGCTCTAACAAGAAGTTAATTGAGCTCTCGTTGTTTTCCGGGGAGGACATTTTGGTTCGAAAAGAGCAGAACTTAGTTTACAAATTTTCAGATTTCTCGAGATAACGGGTGAATTGTTAACCCAAACTAGGAGGTTTTATTCACACTTTCTTGATCTTTTTGAGCAACTTAAGTATATGGCTTGTGTATGTTTGGTTCTGCTCATCAATCCTTTTGAGTGCTGAAGTTGTAGTTTGCTCGTTTGTTTGCAGTGTAAATATAACAACATAGAGAAGGACAGCGAGGTAAAACGTTGCTAAAATTCGTTAAAAATTTGTGCAGACATAGCCTAGAAACACAAAAAGATACCCTGTAAGTTCTGTCGATTTTTGTCGAAGATTTATGTTGAAAATGCAAAACTAAAAACTCCATACGAATGCTGTTAAAAAAATCCATTTATATAGCTTGGGCTACCTGTGTTGTACGAGTGCTTATCGCCTAAAACTACATATTCGGCTTAACAACCTCAAGCAGTTTAAGAGAGCCTTTAAGTGATACGGCACTCTCTTAAACAAATTATTAACTGCAGAATATCCTGCTACTTTGTTAATTAATAATAGATTTTCATGAGTGATCTTTTGAAGTGGCAGGGTATTTTGCAGTTTATAACCAAGGCCCCTTTATTTTGTAAACAAGAAATCAATACAAATTATATTAATTAGCGATTTGAACAATAATAGAAGCTTGGGCCTGCCTGTGAACCCAAAAAAGCATAAATACAAATCATGATGCTCAAAGACTTACCCAAAAATGGTTAACTCAAAAGGCAATATAATTCTCTCCCCCTTTCACCCAAAATTGTTTAGTGCAAATTTGGCTGCTCATCATCCTGAAATAATCACATTTGATCAACTGATAGTGTAACAGATATTGAGCCAGAAGGGACAATTTGGCCCTTTTGCAAGTGACCTGGCATTTAATTTCCTTTGGAAGCAGATAAAGCGAGACAATTTGACCATCATATTTTTTTCAAGGGACAAATGTTTTTTTAAAGCGGGAATGGCACCATGATGCAGCCTAGCTGGCTCATTCCCTGGTGTAATCATTGCCCCTAGCAATCTCTGTATTCCTTTAAATATCTCTTGAATAATATTACTTAATAATACCAATTATATAAGCTTGAGATTGATTGATATGATTTATTAACTTTGTTGGTAGTCTGCATTGCTGGCTCTAGACAGCAAACATTTGGGTGGGTGTGCTGCCCACGGGTCCAAAACCCTACCTTACCCTATTTCAGACCATAAACTACGATTTTAAGACCTGGGTCCAGTTGTTCAAAGGGTGAATAATGGTATCCAATGGAAAAATCCCTATATATCAGATGAAAGGTTTATAACAGTTATCCACTGGATAAGGATTTATCGGGTGGATAGCATTATCCTAGACCATGAAAATGTGTACTCTTGCAATGACACAACTAACATTGTGACTGACTAATCAAGCCCCCTTGATTCTTTTCAGCCTAAAAACCATTTCACTGAACTTGGAAATCAACAGAAAGAAAAGTTGTTAAAAATAGGATTTATACAGTATTGTATCTATCAGAAAATGTTGATTATTCTTTTGATTTTTATATGGATATTAAACTCACAAGAACTAGCTATGGTAATTTCAAGAATTTGATAGGTCCCTCTTACCAAAAATATCAAAACAATCTGTCTCATTGCATGAGGATCAACAGGTCAGAAGATATATTTTGAAGTACGGGTTTGAAGAGCTGACCTTCTTTTCTTGTGGTGTGGATACTGGCAGGGCTGGCATACCTTACAGATTGCATTTGTCACTTCACCTTCTACTGGTCAGAAGGCTGGGTGCTTAATTGTCATATTATGTACCAAATGGCACATAGAAACATGCCAGTATAAAATCGGGGGGGGGGGACTTTGGGTTAAAAATGTTGGGGACGCTAATTGTAGATAAAGCTGGAAAATATATACTCTAAAAATACTTCACCAGATAATTTTACAGTCAATGCTTAATACAGTGTACATGCGTGCAGTCATTTGGTGCAGTTCTAAAATTGAATTGATATTTTTTTAGGAATCAATCCCAAATGTTTCATTAATACTTTATACCCGGGGGCTCTTTACATGTAATATATGTGGCTGGGGGTTCTTGTCATTTTAGGGGTTGAAATTGGCACTTCAATTTTTGGGGAGTCTTTTAGCATTTTAGCTCTATGAGTTTTAAGACAAACAAGACGCCCGTTGGGCATTATACTCGGGCTTTCAGTTAGGGAGGAGGCAAAATTTTCTAAAACAATTCATGTAAAGAATTGATGACTTTGTGAAAACATTAAAAATGGCACTTGAAATTAGTTTCTAGCATTAAATGCATGTGTTACGTTTCCAAACTTTAAGACAGGAAATCGTCAATACAATGTTCTAATAATTTTTGTACAGCAGAGAATTGTGTTATTAAACATGTAGTAGAAATAAAAAAATGGTGCCATTTGAAGAATTATTCTTAATGTCAAAAGAGCATAACGAATAAATACAACCTTAACTTGGGCCACTTTTAATTAATACATGGAGTTCTAGCATATTTTTGTGTCATACATGGTTTGTGCTAGGGGAGCAGGATAATTGTTTCACTACTCATGCTTGTGATAATTTACATTGCAATCACATATGGGAGCTTCTAATTACAAAGTTTTACTGATAATTAAATTGAGGCTTCATGAGGGTTGTCACTGAAGGGACTGGTCAGAAATTAGCATGGGGAGGAGGTTGAGATTTTTTGAATCCCCCAAAATGGAGGGTCATAAATCATGGGAACTGAAAAAAGGGGTGATAATAGGGGAGAAAGGGTCAAAATATTTCATACTCATTGTCCAGGGAGGGTTATTTTTTTATTTCATTCTCTACCCACACCCCTTGCATCTCCCCTGCAAATGTTTGACTAGTCCCTAATATTTTTAGCCTGGCTTTGAGAGAAGAATAAATTACTTTAGATTATTTTTTACAAGAGTTACATATATAAATTCTTTTGAAGAAGAATTGTGATTCTTTGTCTCCAGAGAAGCCATATAATAAGAATATTATATTAGTCATGTAAAAAGAATCCTATTTTACACTGTGCCTGTGATGTGAACTTCCATGGAAAGCAGAAAGCAAATTGCAGCCATGTTTGTAACATTAACAGTAGCTACATGTGTTTGAGAAAATATACATGTGGCAACACAAGACCCGAGTGATAAATAGTGAACACGAATGATTAATTGAATGCAGTTTATACACATCTGAATAGCTGTAGCTAGCTATAGGGTTGATTGTGTTCTACACTAACTCCAACTATTGCTTTACACTGTATACTACACTGCAAAATGTGCTACGAATGCTCAAATGAATGATAACCACATGAAACACACATGTAGATATAGCCACATAAGCATCGCATCCGATGATTTAATGTTACACAAAGATAATTACAGTTTTATACCCAGATACATCCCCTTTTATATTAACATATAAGTCAATACATTCAAAATTAGTTAAAAACAAGCATTTTTGATCAGGACTATTTACACAGTCCACATCATTGCAGCAATCTTTCAGCCTTTTGTGTTACCACAGGAAGCCCAGTCCTTTCTCTTATAAAAATATGTTGAACGCACTTTAATAATCTATGATTACTTCTAGTTTAACTCCTGTCATAGCTTTGTATACAGTATCGAAGCACTTTTCAATCATACCAGAGTGCGAGTTCTGCACACATGTATGCTTGTCTTCTATAATTTTCTAGGGATTGAAAACAAATTTTCTAGCCAGTATTTCAGAAAAAAATTGATAGGGACATTTTTTTCGAATCCGAAAGTTTTAGGCTAACTTACTCTCCCGAACAGCTTTTTAACCGAAAACTTTGTTGGGTGCCCTTGGTTTGTGCTAGGGGAGCAGGATAATTGATTCACTACTCATGCTTGTGATAATTTACATGATTGCTATCACATGGGTGTACTAGATGGCAAACAAATCTTAATTCATATATTTAAAGGAACTTGTATGCATGAGATCAGTAGTGTTGTTAACAAAACCTGTTTTGTAAATGCTATTTTCCACCTTCCAATTCTCAACCCCCAAAGGTAGTCACGGTCCCTTACGGGAGCTTCTAATTACAAAGTTTTACTGATAATTAAATCGAGGTTTCATGAGGGTTGTCGCTGAAGGGACTGGTCAGAAATTAGCAGGGGGGAGGGGGTTGAGATGGAGGGTAAAATTGTTTTGAATCCCCCAAAATGGAGGGTCATAAATCATGGGGAACTGAAAAAGGGATGGTTATAGGGAGAAACGGTCACAATATTTCATACTCATTGTCCAGGGAGGTTATATATATTTTAGACTTTTTGATTTCATTCTCGACCCCCCCCCCCCCCCCCCCCCCCCCCCCCCCCCCCCCCCCCTGCATCTCCCCTGCTATTTTTTTACTAGTCCCTAATGTTTCATAAAATATTGTGTGCGTTGATTTCATGCATGTACACCACTTGGAAAATAACTATTTAAAGAGGGTAACACTATTAAACTAGTATACATGTACATGCACAGAGAAATGTGTGGCCCTCAGAGGGTTTCTGCTCTCTTTGCCTTTCCTCCGAGTAGCACTGAACCTCTCGAGACCTGTATTCTGATTGCACCCATAATACTATACTTCCATGGTTTTTGTACTGCACTTTCTAAAGGTTAGGGTGTTTTCTATTGTTGGGTAGGCCAATACTATCGCTCGTTTCGAGAAGTTCCACCCGACCTCTTTCCTGCCGCCGAGAGAAACCTCTGCCCACGAAACGATTACATGCGCCACGGTATCTCGATTTCCATTGTCCGAGAAAAACGAGACGGTACACCTTGTAGATTTCAGATTGTCCATTTCCTATTGTTAACAGCAAGAGTCAAGGCGAAGTAGAGAAAATAAAATAAATTTCCTTCTTCGGGATATAAATCAAAGCTTTCTTTTGGATAAATTAAGGTAGATTTATTGAACGGTAATTTCAAGGTCTTCTGTGCAGTTCAGCAAAATAATTAGAAGGCAAAGCCGGAGTTTCAAGTCGTTCGATCGTATCAATCGTCGGCAAACATAAAACTGCGTGACGACATAAATATAAACGGCTTCCACTCGTTTTTTCTATCACCGAGATGCCGACGCTGGCCTAGAACAACAGGAATCGGGTCATTTACTGCTATAATTTGATGCCATTACTTTTAACAGAAACGAATATTAAATAACAACAATGCAAACTGGTAAGTTTCGTTGTTTTACTTACATTTCGGTACAAATATTTCACAACGTCACTTCGTCAGGCCACATGCGATCAGGAGCGCCACCTATAATCCCTAATCCTTTCGTAAAATGTGAGAAATTGCCATCCAAAGTCCTTCTAGAAAAACTCAACATCTTGCCACTGAAATCCATCGAAGAAACACTGTTGTCTTTTTGACTCTTGTGTGTTCGTCGGCTCCGACAAGGGCACCAGTTGCAATATCCTGAGCCTGTTGGAAGGCTTTCCCACGAATGAATTTAAATATTTCCCACGAATGAAGTTAAACAAGAGCCCATCTGGGCTTTCACTCGGGCCACATGAGATTGAAGATGAAATACACTTTCATTTGAAATCCTCTTAGTATCAAGTCGTGCTTTAATTCGCCAGTGAGAACGTCAAAAAAACAGACTGGTCTATTAATCGCTTTTATGGCATGACTATGATAACGCAGGATTCGAACAACAGAATACTGGCAATTCAAGTGTATAAATGCAATACAATGACATATTCAGACTTTGAATTTGATTGAAAATAGATCAAAAACTCGGGGAAATGTCCGGCTAAAACTGTATGAATAAATGTGAAATGAAACATAAATTTCATAGCAAGAAAAAAAATTGTAATTCCTATAAATGAGAAAGCTCTTCTATTAAGCCGCTTCTCATATACACAGACTGTTTCACAAAAAACATTTGCGCTTATCGACACAAGAATTCAGTTGACCTTTCAAATAATTTATTCTGAGGTACGCATACTCTAAATCACAGATGTTAAATAAAGCGATAATTAGAAGAAAAAGTACATTAACAGACAAACTGAGAGGAAATTTATTCAAATCAAAAAGAGTTTACTTACAGTACTTACGTAACTGAACTTTCGTTTTGGATCTTTTGGTAGTTTCATCTTCAATCTCATGTGGCCCGAGTGAAAGCCCAGATGGGCTCTTGTTCTGTCGTAAAACATGCCTTAGCTGTACAAGACCGCCCACGATGGAATAGATTTCTAACAATGACTCATTGAAAGTAATATCTCCTTGTCTCGCCTTGTCTGAGAGCTTTGAACTTTCTTATCTGAGCGCGCCTGACGAGATCTAACCTTTGATGATAATTCGATACCCGTTTATATCCAAACGTGTTTGGATATTGTATTTCGCTTACGTTTCTAAATGTACATTGGATCTGTCCAAACAGCGCTGATCGAATGTATTACGGCTCCTGGTTGTTCATGTATATTTATGGTCAACAAGAGCGCCAGTTGAAATATCCTGAGCCTGTTGGAAGGCTTTCGCCCTCGCGGGTCGACCATTTTGATTTACTGTATTAAATTCTGTAAATACATTAACCTGGCGATTGTTGCGTGACCAGCACAGTGCAATCTGATTGGTGTGAATTTGACCTTTAACGCATGCGCAGATCGCGTGCTACACTGAATAAAAAAATAATAATAACGGCTTGCATTTTAAGACTCGGCGCTGCCACAGGCAGCCCGAGTAATAAAACATTAAGCTGTTTATATTTGAGAGAAGTGAGAGCGGACGACCTCGTACCATCTGAAAATCCCGGGTTTACGCGATCTTGTTTTAACTGTGTTGAGTTCTGTAAATAAATTAAGTATCCCGAGCGATATCGAATCTGATTGGTTCATCCTGTCACGTGTTGAGTCAACGCGTGCAGTGTGATTGGTTGACCGCGCGAAAGCTCGACACAGAAAATAATAAAAAAAATAACAAAAATAATAAACACTTGCGAAACTTGACTCGGGCCCAGCCTACGCTGGCCCGAGTAATAATAAAAATAATAAACACTTGCGAAACTTGACTCGGGCCCAGCCTACGCTGGCCCGAGTAATTATCCTCCTAATTAAAATAGACAAATCGATTGTAAATAATTTGCTCAGTAATGCAAAGCCCTGCAGGAAACTAGGTAATTCAAGTTTAGGGTATTGCATTTTCAATAAATTTAACTTTAATAAAATTAACTATAACAACATTTATACATACCAGTCCTCAGTGTAGGAACTCTCTCTCCAGCTTTAAATACGAACTCAGAAATTTGAAACAGCAACTTCCAACATAGGTTATTCCATTTAGAAAAACTACGGTAAGTCATTTTATTCAAGGAGGTGGTTTAATTATTACTTATTTCTGAATCAACTGAATTCCCTTGCTTCACTTTTCCTTCGAGTTTGAGGGACTTAAATGTCGATTATTTCGCTTGTACAACAATATACATGTTTTCGTAGAGGAAAAGGGAATAATTACATGTTATTCTGAAAAGTCATCGACTACATAACTTGCCAATTATGACTTGGGCCTGTTCTTCGCATTATCCTTGGTGAACAACAACATGGCGGCAGACTCGAGCAAACTGACTTTTCACTTTGAAGGGATTGATGAGCAGTTCTACACAAGCCATCTTAACACAACTTTGCAGGTAAGGAGTTGAACACCTCAGGAACTGAACCTCCTATTTTGAAGCCTGATTGCCATTTCTCCGGCCCTTAATTCCATTAAGCATTTTTGCAGTCCTTGCCATTTCTCCCAAACGGCAGTTCCACTTATTCACAAAAACCTACCTAAAAACCTATTAAACAATACAATAAATTTCCATAAGCCCGGCTCAAAACCATCTTTGGTATATCCTTTTCTTGTAAATGGAGTTATATGACTGATATTTTGAGAAATAATGTGAGAATTATTTTTTTAGTAAATGCGATCGTGTAAAATAGCCGTGTTTTTATGCGCCGCCATATTGAAAATCATTGAGCCATTGCGTGACGTCATACTGTCTCCATGACTGGTCCACGGTTTTCCCTAGAGACGCCCCCTCCCTCCTGAGCTGGACATATATACTTGCGAAGGGATGCTCGAGTCCCGCGGGATGCTCGAGGCCCGCGCGAGGGCACCAAGACAATAGGCTGCGGTTTTACTTGACATACAATAAAGTGTAGATCAATCAGTCGTGTGGTTTGTATTTTATGGCAGATCTGTCAGCGTTCAAAAGAATCCGAAACTAAGTCCCTGTCCACACTAATATAATCCGGATAAATCCGAAAACGCATCTTTGTCATTAAAAACGTATAAAAAAGTCTTCCGTCCACACTATCGTTTTTGAATTTGTCTTCAAAAAGATCCGGATAAATTCGAAATCGTATCTTTTTTTAGCCGTTTTAGTGTGGGCGGAGCCTAAACGGATTAAAAAAAATATGCGTTTTCGAATTTATACACCCTGGAGAGCGTCTTCAAAAATATCTTTTTTTAGCCGTTTTAGTGTGGACGGAAGGTACTATACAGTAAACACTGCAGCTGTGTTGAGAGAGTACGAGTACACAAAGTATGCTGAGGGAGGGAAAATGCGAGAAAAACCGAGGAAGTGTACCGAGGGATGGAAGGGGCGATGTGTAGAATAAAAACTGCCTGATTTTCAGACTGTACGAGGTCGTCCGCTCACTTCTTAAGTGAGATCTATCAGCTTTCATGCATTGGAAAAAACATTCTACAGGTTCAAACTTCTTTCGATTTCTCAGAATGGTATCCTGTTTGAGCTGCTGTGGTTCTTTGGAGAGCAGGAAATTTTTAAACGGATATTTGCAGGACAGCGTATGGGAATGCATACAAGAAATATCAGCCTCGATTCTATTCTGTAAAGTCTTACGCTTTTACTTTTATTTTTAAAAGTTTTGAAACTTGATATTTATGCAGATTAGTCACACAAGATCCACAGTTGTCCTAGTGTACAAAATTCATAATATTCCATGAAAGCTTTGGTCTTCTAAAAGCCAAAAACTTAGGACTTAATGTTTGATCTAATCCATGAGATTTATAAGCGGAGGAAGATTAGTGATTTACTAAAGCCCGTACGTAGATTCACAAACACATAGTTTCGATGAATGAAAGTTTCCAATGCTTTCTTCTGCTCTGGATATAGCTTCGAAATCCTAAAAACTTTACAACTTCGGTCGACACATAGTCCCGACGTAACTAATCGATCGAAATCGATCATTGGATAGCTAATCGATATTAATCGATATAATTAACTGGTATTACTATCGATAATCGATCAAAATCGATAGTCACAAGAAAATGTGTTATCGAAAATCGATAAAAATCGATTAATTATTATTGATTATTATAAAATAGTTTCGATAGTACGCGCGCTCTGATTGGCTGTAAGCCGTGTTTCTATAACTCTATAGAAACATAGTAAGTTGAGCGCGCGCTTGAGCTAGTTGTGAGAATTTACGTTTTGGTTATCAAATTAAGCGAGCGTTTCCGTGCTCCCAAACTCTCACTCGTGTTTCTATAACTCTATAGAAACACGGGAAATGTTTTCTATTTCTTAATTATTGACTATTATCGATTTTATCGAGTAATCGATTAGACATCGGATAAGTGGTAAAGATAAGAGATGTGATGCGGCGGAGTGTGAGGGTCAGAAAGAACTTAAAAGAGAAGTAATGAATTTATGAAGTGGTGCGTCCAGATATTGGTGATATGGTGTCTGTGACCATATTAAGTTTAAGTACAACCGGAGGTATAATAATATCTGTAAAAACGAAAATAAAGGACTAGAATAAAAATGGGTTGTGTCCCTTATGGAATGTTGGGTACTACAGTGTAGTTGTTGGAGGTAGTGGTCTAGAAAAATAGAACGCTTCTCAGCAGGGGAATTGCATCCAGATATAATGGGGTGGCCAGGGTTGTTGGTTTTGTGAATTTTGAGGAGCATGTAGAAGAGGGGTGTTATGGTAGGTGAAGTTGGGTTAAGGAACTGGGTTTTCTTGTCAACGATGTCCTCCTAAAGGAGAGTATCGAGGTAGTTGTTGATGTTCTGTGTGGGTTCTGGTATGGGGTTGTGTGTGATAGGAGTGTAGCGGTTTGTGTTTTGTATTTGTCGGTGTGCCTCATCAATGTAGAGTTGTTTGGGCCCTCATTTGTTGGCCTGTTTGATGACAGTGTCGGGGAGGTGTTTTAGTTCTGTGAGGGCATTCTTCTGCGAGGGTGTGAGGTTGCAGTGAGAGGATTTAGCAGCGTTGTTCTGTGAGGAGAGGGGTGGGACCATATCTGTGAAGTGTAGAGTCGTAGGGTGTGGTCGTCCGTGGTGGGTGGATTCCAGTTGCTGGGTGTGTGGAAAGGGTGTGGGGGTTTGTGTTATGTCTGAAGTGGTGACGAAGGAATGTTCTTCTGTGAAACTGGGTGTAGGCACATTTTAGTGGGGCCAAGGGTGTTGGGCCAGCTGGGCGTTGAATTTGAGGCCTTTGTGGAGTACTTGAGTTTGGGGTAAGGTGAGTGGTATTGTGCCTAGGTTGACAATTGCTTTCTGGTGTAATTTGTGTGATATGCATTTTAAAGCTTGTTTCTTGCATTGGTTTTTGGTATAGTTATTGTTGCTGCGTCAAATGCACGAGGAAGTACCTTGGGCGAGGAAGCGGAGAGTGCGAGTGGGTAGTTGTTTTGATGATGTTGTTGGTGTTGGTGTTATGCATGGTGTGGATATGTGGTGGTGTTTGTCATGTGATGGTCATCTGGGTAGATGGGGTGTGTGGAAAAGGGAATTGCAGTTGCCATAGCTGGGGTGATAGGGGACATTTAAGTCAAGTAAGGGATACTGTTGGTGCTCTTGTGTGGCAGGGTGTTGTTGAGAGGTGCTTGTGGGTTTGCTCGTTTCATAGGGGCTTGAGAGTTAAAGTCAAAGACGCTTTTCTTGGAAGTGCTTGATAGGCACGCCCCAATTAGAGTAAGGCGGGTCAGAAACAGGTCCAGTCTTCCCTGGCTATCTAAAGATATCAGAGAACAAATGTTGGAACGAGGCCGTCTCAAGCGCATAGCAATAATTAAAAACGATGAATTTCATTGGAAAAAGTATAAGTCTTCCAAAAATGCTGTTAATATTGCTTTACGTAAAGCTATATCAGACTACTATGCTACGCAAATAGGGAACGAAAGTGGTGACCCAAGAGGGCATGGAAAACTGTAAACAATATTCTAGGACGTAAACAAAAGGAAAATAGTATTAATGCAATTAAGTTGAATGAACATTCCATTACGACCTCGGAAGAAATTAAAAAAAAAAATAATGAATAATAATAATAATAATAATAATAATAATATTTTGACAGGAAAGCTCCACTCACAATTTGTGATTTTCAGGGAGGTCCTGTATTAAAAATATGTATTTCACTAATATATGGAAAACAGAAAAGATAAATGGTTGAAATAAAATAGAAATAGAACAAGGATTATTATGAAATTAAGTTATGTGCCAGTAAGATTTAAAAATTGATAATGTAGTTGATTGTATAACTTCAGAGTCTAAAGAGTTCCAGTCTAATAGTGCATGGTAGGTAAACTTCTGTTGTCCCCAATTCCTACGTGCGAATGGCAAATGTAGATTGTGCTGACGGCGTGTATTATATGTATGAAAGTCGTGATTCTTCTTTAATTTAAAGTTGAAGTCCACCATGCTATTTAAGCATTTGAAGATAGTAATACAGCGATGATAGCGCCGTCGAAGGTATAGTGGTTTCCAGTTTAATAGTTCGAGTACTTGAGATGCAGAAGAGCTTGAGGGAAAGTCGAGCATTAGTCGAGCAGCATTATTCTGAAGAACTTGAAGGTGATCCATGAGGACAGTATTATTCTTATCTCCCCAGACGATATCGGCATAGTCAAGTAAGGGAAGGACAAGAGATTTATAGAGAGTTAGCCGCGCATGCAAGGGCAGCAAATGCTTTACCCGGCGGATGATGCCAAGACGTTGATTGACTTTATTACTGACTCTATCCACGTGTTCTGACCAACTCAAGTTCTGACTGACTGTCACTCCTAAATATTTAAAAGAGTCAGTTCGGTCAAGAGCAGAGCCATTTATGGTTAGTGATACCTCTCTGAAATCCTTGAGCTTGCGTGCGCTGCCATAAATTATGAACTTGCATTTAGATGTATTCAGTGTCAAGAGATTGCTGTTAAACCATTGACATATGGACAGAAGATCAGCGTTCAATTTATCTTTAAGTTCCTGGGCATTAGTCGAAGAGCAGTAAATTACTGTATCGTCAGCGTAGAGGGACACCTCGCAGTAATTAACACATGAGGGTAAGTTATTTACATAAACAAGGAATAGTAGTGGTCCTAAGACGCTTCCTTGAGGAACTCCGACAGGAACTTTCTTGGGAGAGGAAGAGACATTTGCCAAGTTGGTGATTTGGCTTCTGTTAGATAGATAAGACTTGAACCAGTTCACACTTGTGTCAGAAAAGCCAGCTGTTACTAGTTTATTGAAGAGAATAGTATGGTCAACAGTGTCAAACGCTTTTGACAAGTCCAGGAAAACAGCACCGGTTACTAGACCACTGTCCATATTCCCAAGGATAGTATCGGTGAAATGAGTAAGAGCGATCTCTGTTGAGAGTTTAGGTCTGAAGCCAAACTGCCTGGGTGTAAGGATCTTTTCTTCCATAAGGTAATTATATACTTGTGAATGGACTACCTTCTCAAGGATCTTACTAACTGTCGGGAGGATTGTAATCGGCCTGTAATTGTTGGCGTTGCTTCGATCACCAGATTTGAAGAGAGCCGTAACTTTACCAAATTTCCAGATAGAAGGGAATGTAGAAGACTCAAGTGAGCGATTGAATATCTTGGTCAAAGCAGGAGTTATGACGCTTGCAGAGTCTTTCAGCAGTCTGGCGCTAATGCGATCAAGGCCAATTGATTTATTTGTCTTGAGCATTTTTAGTTGTCTATGCACAAAATTTTCTTCAACTGGAATGAAGACAAAGTTTCGA
Organism: Actinernus sp. WN-2022; assembly: GCA_030867875.1. NCBI lineage: Eukaryota > Metazoa > Cnidaria > Anthozoa > Actiniaria > Actinernidae > Actinernus > Actinernus sp. WN-2022. The sequence continues at coordinate 11,608,063 of JAOWCC010001679.1, read as the reverse complement.
GACCTAGCGATGGATTCACCAGAAGGGGGTCGTGGATAGAAAAAATCAAGGCTTGCTTTTATTTTAGCAGCCAATTTAGTTCCTACTGTTGAAAAATGATTATTTAAAACTTCAGCAATCGACTTTGAGTCAGTATGTGGTACGCCATCGACTTCGATACATGAAGGGATTGAGGATGTCTTTCGCGAAGTAATTTCGTTCAGTGTTTTCCATAGTTCACCGCTATTTCCCCTGTTCCTAGTAATAAGGTTTAAATAGTAATCAGCTTTGCATTTTTTGACCAGGTTGTTTACGTAGGATTTTATCTTTTTGTACATGGACCAATGGAATGACGATCTTGATTTAATGGCCTTCCGATGGTGGTAATCTCGGTCTTGCATGGCGTTGCATAACTCTGAATTCATCCAGGGCACGTGTATACCCTTGATTCTAGATTTTTTAATTGGAGCATGTCGATTGGCTGTATCCGTAAATAGTTGGTTCCAAGTTTCAACTGCACTATTGGTGTCCAATTGCTCGTCGACGACATTCCAAGATATGTCTCTGAGTTCAGTCAGGAAAGACTCCCTTGAGTAGTGCTTGTACGATCGATACTCTATAACTCTGCAAGGGGCCCGAGGAACACCCGCTTTGATGACACAGTAAATGAGTGAGTGATCACTCAAATCTATGTGAATAACTCCAGAATCGACTATGCGATGATTGTTGTTAACGAACAACAGGTCAATTGCAGTGGACGAGTTCTCGGATATTCTCGTAGGCTTGTCAATAAGCTGTACTAAGTTATGTTGATTTGTAAGTCTAACGAGCTTCTGTTTCAATGGCCTTGATGAGTCAGTATTTGAAGTCAAAAAATTAACATTGAAATCACCAAGTAATATTATCTCAGCTTGTGATGGGAGTAATGATAAAGCGGTGTTGAGATCATTACGAAAACCGTCCAGTGTTTGGTCTGGGGCTCTGTATATTGTGAATATAATGAGTTTCTTTGCTTTAGGACGAGTAATCTCAACTACGCATGACTCAATGTTAGTGTTCTGTAAGTCACTTCTTGATCGATAGGGAATGCCATCTCTAACAAAAGCGAGCGTACCTCCACCAGGTTTTCCATTCCTATCCTGTCTGGTAACTGTATAACCAGGGACATAAATTTCGTTATCAAGAATGTTCGGGTGAAGCCACGTTTCAGACATTGTGAGTACGTCAAAGGGCTTCTCTTTCAATAAAAGTCGCACAGAATCCATCTTGTTGATGATACTTCGGACGTTCAGATGACCGACTTTAAGACCGCGCGAAGTAGGAAAGTCAGCAACTGACGATCCGTTAGTAGATGGGCCAGGGTTTGGAGATACATCGTTAGACAGACAGATTAATAAGATGGCCAAGGAAGATTTCTGAACCAGGCGGCATCCACACAGTAGTAGTGTTGAGGTAGATCTCATTGTAGTCTTTTTGGGGTGAGTTGAGGGAACAGAGCCATAGGTGTTTGGACGAGAGACTTCACAAACGGCATAGAAAATTTGACAGTCATTGCGCCTGGAACTGTTGGAGTGCTTCAGGTTTGAGAAACATAGGTACAATACGAGGATGAGTAACACGTGGCGCAAAGCACTTCCATTCATCATGCTGTCACTCTGCTGACGTTGTTATAGCAGTAGCCGTTGTAATTTACAAGTATAGGTCCTAGACTTGCTGAAGATATTGACAATAATGAATGCAGTTATAATGAATTTGTAAACAGAGTTCATAGTAATTTCCAGTTTAGCCCCGTAAATACTTCACAGGTTTACAAGTTACTTCACTCATTATCCATATCCAAGGCTACAGCGATCGATAAAATCTCAGCAAAAGTCCTGAGTTTAGCAGCTCCTGTTATTTCCTGGTCTCTAATGTTAATATTCAATACATCAATTGCCTCGCAAATTTTTCCAATGGAGTGGAAAGTAGCTAGAGTAAATCCCCTCCATAAAAAAGGGCCACGCAACTTGATGGATAACTATAGGCCAATTTCGATTCTTCCGGTGATTAGCAAAGTTTTTGAAAAAATATTATACAACCAATTAATACAATTACTTATATACAGAGAATCTGTTGTCGGAATATCAATTTGGTTTCAGGCGTTTTCACTCGACTGCGTCTGCTTTATTAGACTGTACCAATGCATGGTACTTCAACATGGATCGTGGCCTTTATATTCTAGTTGTTTTTCTTGACTTAAAAAAGCCGTCGAAACCGTAAACCACATGATTTTGCTGGACAAACTTGAGGCGTACGGTATCAGAGGGGGTGCACTTAATCTTCTTTGTTCCTATTTAACTGATCGAAAGCAAACATGCCGGGTAAATGGTAAGCAATCTGACCTAAGGAAAATATGCTGTGGAGTTCCACATGTTCTATTCTGGGCCCACTTATTTTCCTGCTATATATTAACGACCTGCCAAACTGTCTGAATCGCATGACATCTAGGATGTTTGCTGACGACACTAGCCTAACGGCTTTTGGGAAAACTTTAGAAGAAGCTGAAATTGGCTGAACGATGACTTAATTAATATCACAAATTGGCTAACAGCAAATAAATTAAGCCTAAACATAGCAAAAACGGAGTATGTACTGATTGCGTCAAGACAAAAACTAAATAATCTCTCTGTACAACCAAATGTTGTCATCGGAGATGACCCAATTAAAAGAGTTAGAGATTGCAAAACACTCGGGTGCATATCGATGAATCCCTTACATGCATTTTATGGGGAAAACACATTGATGAAATAGCTAAGAAAATTTCATCTGGAATTAGTGCCATAAAGAGGTTTAGAGATTTTGCAAACCGTGACACGCTTGTCTCCGTCTATAATGCATTAGTTCAGCCCCATTTCCATTATTGCTGTGAAGTTTGGGATTCGTTAGCAAGTGGCCTAGCTCAACGCTTACAGAAGCTCCAAAACAGGTGTGCTAGGGTAATTATGCATTGTCGAAACGAAGCAGGCCAATCAGAAATAGCCTTACACTTACTTGGCTGGATCACTCTAGCCGAAATTAGGGCTCAAATTAAGACTAGACTAATGTTTACAATACTTCATGACTTGGCACCAAAAAGACTGTCTAACATTTTCAGGGATTCGTATGCAGCCTCAAGTGGCTACCATTTAAGGAATTCCAATAAAAAGGTAGCTCTTCCGTTACCTAGAACAGAATTTTTGAAAAATAGTCTAAGCTATAATGGTGCTAAATTGTGGAACTCTTTACCGAATGAAGCTCGTAGTTGCGAGTCGCTGGCTTCGTTTAATAATTTTTCTAGTAATTAATACTTACTTTATCCCATGGGCCAATCAATTTTACAATTTTAGATTAGATGTTAGATTATATTATTAGCCATTATAGTATTTACACTTAGTAGTATAGTTATAGTTAGGTCCTTTTTTAATTGAAGTGTGAATTTTCAATTTTTAATTTATTGTATTTTTATATATTTGTGAATATCATTAGTGACACGTCCTTATTGGAAACCAGCTGTAAGTTGAATAGGATAACTTGTATAAATAAAGTTTATCCTATCTTAGGAATGTTGCTTGTATTGTAGGTGTTGCTTGGGGGGGGGGGGGGGGTGTAGTGTGCGGTGGTTGTGTTCGTTGGGACGGGGGAGGGAAATTGTGTGGCCTGTCTCTTCCGGTTGAAGTAGATGAGTGTGTCTGTATGTTGTTTTCTTGGTGGCTGGAAGTGGTGTGTGCATGTGTGGTAATGTATTATGCATGTGTTTGGCAGCAGTAGGAAGAGTTCAGTGTGATATTGGAGAGTTCCTGTTGGTGATGTTGCAGTTTAACTTTTGCTAACTTGGTGGCAGAACGTATATTATGTCTGTGTATGGTTTGTGGACATTTGGTGGTGTGGAGTTCGGAATAAGGGCAAGGCGAACAAGTTCAGGGGGTACCATATAGGAGTTGGTGAGGGTTTTCGGGGGTCTTGTAAGAGAGTTCTTGTGGCAGTGTTGTGGGAAGGGTGTGTGGCTTAGGGGGTTAGTCAGGGGGGATTGAGGACAGCCAGGAGCTTGAGGGGGTCAGGTAGAAGGTGCTTCGTGTGGTTTATACATGTAATGGTCGTTCTGGTGGGAGAGAGTTGTAGTGTGTCAGGTGACATGGTTTTTTAATGTTTTGTAGTGGTCATTCTAGTGGGAGGAACTTGTGGGATTCAGATAGATGGGGCCGTTGGTGATTGAGAGAGGATGAATGGAAATTATGCAAATCAAGCAGATAACGCACAAGCAATCACCATGACTCAGACTGACCAACCCGCCATGCATGCTAAGGGTCCACTTGATTATGAAATTAGTAAACATTTTAGAATTAACGGCAGCAATGAAGAAACTTAAAAGTGGAAAATCTCCTGGGAAATACAATATACTGAATAAAGTGATCCTTCTTGCTAAATACCAATTAGAAATACCATTACTTAATATATTTAATCAAGGGTTAAGGTCGGGCCAATACTCTAAGGAATGGGGAGTCGGTCCTGTTATGCCCTTACACACAAAAAAAAGAGATCAAGATGATGTCAACAACTACAGGGGAATCACACTATTACCGAGCCTCAGCAAACTTTTTTATTCAATCCTCAACGAAAAATTATATACTTTCTTGGAAAAAATCATGGTACTGTGGATAGCATTATTGTACTGAAGGCATTAATTGATAAATACGTTAAAATTAAGCCCAACAAAAAGAGGAATACGTTATTTACCTATTTCATCGATTTTTCGAAAGCTTTCGATACGATCCCTCGAAACAACTTATTCAAAAAAGTCGAAGACGTAGGTATTACAGGGGATTTTCTATCAGTCCTGAAGTCCAATAATGATTGCGCTGCAGTCAAAGTCGATGGACAGACCTCTGAAACCTTCCAATGTTTAAATGGCGTGAAACAAGGGTGTATTCTCTCACCAACCGTGTTCAACTTATATCTACATGACCTTACAGATAAAATAGCGGAAAAATCAGAACCTAACTAACCTACGTTAAAAATAAGTGTTATATATGCGGATGATCTAGTCATTATGGCAAAGAATAATATTCAGCTACAAAATTACCTGAAAGGGGTAGCAGAATCGAAATGGAAGTTAACTTACAAGAAAATAAAATTTTGGTGTTTAACAATACTGGTAGATCGATGAACATGCATAAGTTTAGCTATAATGTAAAAGTAATCGACTTCTTATAAGTACCTCAGCTTAATGTTTAGTGCGATAGACAATTTCAACCTTGCCAAAATTGAGTTAAATAAAGTAGCGCTTAAAGCTTTATTTAAATTAAAGAAAGCTATGAGTAAACATTTCCGTACTAACATCAAACAAACTCTACGCCTTTTTGACTGCCAGGCTTAGTAAACCGATTCTATAGGAAAGTCACATGCCTGACGAGGTAATTCCACATTAAACTGCACGAGAAAACCGATATTGCCCGAGTCGCTTTGAATCGCATAGTCCGATGAATTACTTGAAGGTTTAGTACTTTTGTTGATATTTTGCAAAGTCATAAATAGCGCGCGTAGTCTACAGTGGTGATTCCACTCTGAATCACCACTCCTCTCAGCCAATCAGCATCTGATTTCGCAAATGCACCGTGTGATTCAGCTTTGGCTATGCGATTCTACTAGATGGCAGTGAAGTATGGGGGGGCGGACACAACGAAATCAATTGAAAGAGACCCAACAGAAATAGTTCACACAAAGTTCTGCAAACTCCTACTGGGAGTAAGTAAAAACGCAACGAATAACGCCTAGTGTAGCGCGGAACTCGGAAGATATCCTCTCAGTTAGGAAAAACAAGAAGCTATAAGTTCTGGCTAAATTTGAATAGTCCTGAACGTACAGGCCTATCACGTGATATACACGTAGATTGCCTTAATGATAATAATAAAACTGATTGGTATCAAAAAAGGCAAATTGTAGTATATTCGGTAGGCCTTGGACACAACTGGGTTGACCCTCCGGTTAACTTAGCTATCCAAAAGTACAATGAGAACATATTTAAACAACGCCGGACTATGGAAGTCAAATAAACGACGACAATAGAAAAGAAAGTCAACGCAATAAGCTTCGTACATATCGCACTTTCGAAATTAGCTACACATTTAATTAGAGCCATATCTTTCTAATGTCCACAACATTGATTATCGAGAGGCATTAACTCGTTTACGAATATGCAACCATTGTCGACATGTGAGGCCATATCGTAAGCCAGAAGATCGAATCTGCCAGAAATGCGACAAAAATGAAGTAAAACATTAATTACACTTTGTTTTAAAGTGCCTATAACCCTTTTGCAATTTTTATTGCTTACGAACCTCCGAAGAGTTTTGAATACTTCTGTGAAGAAAGTTTTGTTTTTGAGTGAATACCCTATGTTCTACGCTTGTTTGAAATCGTGTAAATGTGACCTTTCCTGATCCATGACCGCGTAAGTAAAAGCCTGGGTCGATACCTGTATTTACGTCATCTTGACGTCATATAATTAATTCGGCTTTGCAATAATTTTAAGAAATACTTAACATGTTGACTAAAATGACTTTTTCCTTTACTAACAACTCACAAACTGTGTATATTTTCTATACATCGATGTTGTTGTGATAGAAAGGCGCTATGGAGAATAATGCATTAATGAGGTGACGTCAGGAGCCCATTACCAGGAGCGTCCATATATACTGTACCCGTGAGCCAACGTATGACCGGTTTGAGCTATTTTTAGAACATGTTTCCCGGGTAACTGCCTTCTGACTCTGCTGCGATCGTGCGTATGCTTGCCGTAATTATCGAGATTAAGAATGATCTATTGTTCTTTGAGGTGATTATACTAACGCTGCATTGTCCTGACTATGGTTTGATTGGATTCCCAAAGTGTTGGCACGTGAACTCCCGTGAGATCTGTTCTAAATATAGCTCGATCCGATCATACGTTGACTCACAGACCTAGTATGGGAGATGGACGCTCCTGGTAATGGGATCCTGGTGACGTACATTTACACGATTTCAAACAAGCGTAGAACATAAAGTAGACAAAGTATTCACTGTAAACCAAAACTGTCTTCACAGAAGTACTCAAAACCTTTCAAAGGTTCATAAGCTATCAAAATTGCAAAAGGGTTATAGGTCTTTATAAAGACCTAGGAAAATATAATTAGTGTTGTAGACAATATTTCAAAAAGTCAACGAACAAAATATTATGACGAAAATTTCCTTTTTAGAATATTTTTGAATCCGCGTAATTTGACTGTTTTAAGGTACATGTATGCAATAACTATAAATAAGTATTGAATTTATAAACAGCTTGGTCAGTAGACTATATGTACTGATCAAGATACCATGGGTATTTTAAATGTACATACTTAATCTTTCTTTATTAGCTATTTATCAGGTGACCAGGTGACCAGGTCCTGCAAAGGGCCTATTAAAGTGTTTATGAAACCAAATTTTGCATCTTTATTTTATTGCAGAATAATAAAGTTCATTCTTTTCTGATTATCAAGAGTATATTTATTTTTCAGTTCTGCCTTCGGAAAGGTCTCTTTTTCGCCATTCAAATTGACTACTTTATGCTTAAAACTGTCCGGGGCCTGGAACCGAATCTACCATTACAATGACGTCACTGTGAGGACTCGCAAGTGACAATTCCTAAATATGATCATGTAGGACGACACGCATTTCTACAAAAAAATACAATATAATAAAGCACAAACAATTCAATACAAAAAAATTAAATACAGTAGAACGCAACACAATACTTAACAAATAAAAGATGGAGGTACTTGCAAGAATGGCAAGTTCTTACAAGCTGTAGGTGAGATACCTTTGGTGATAAACTGGACATTAACTTATGACAGTAATGAAAGCATAAATTATTGCTAACTAGAAGTATTTTGATGGAACTCCCAGTGTTTATATAATAGCTGTAATGCAATATTTTATTAGTATTATAACATATGGGATAGGTCTATTTATTTACATGACAAGTATTTCTTGAGAACTGATTTTAAAGCAATGCATGGTATCTAGTACACTCTTCACTACTCCATCCATTTATCCTATTAATTTGTATAGTGACAGATTGTTTTCATATTGTAACTGTTGCAAGTATCCTGTCATCTCAGTGCATTTTTTGTGTAGAATAGCATAATGTGCAAATTAATTTAGGCTATATAATATCATTATTCAATGTTTGAAAAATGTGAAAAATCAATTGACTGAACTCGTAAAACCCTACCCTTTTATATACCTAAACTCGCGAATTCCCTACCCTTTTATATACCTCCAGCCCAAAAAATCTACCCCTTTCGGGCGGAGCATCCCTGTATGGTCTACTATAGGGAGTACCCCCTTGGGCATAAATTATTACTAACTAGAAGTATTTCAATGAAACTCTGAGTAATAACAGTTATAATGCAAACGTCATGTTAGTATTAAACACATGGAATAGTTATATTATTTAACTTACATCACTGTATTTTGTGAGACTTGATTTTAAAGCAATGCATTGATTGTATCCAGTACACTCTTTCTACAGGCTTGTAACTTGTGTAAGAGGTGTGCATGGCAGTTTTATTAATCACGAGTAGGCGGTTCTTCTACCACAAGAGCTGCTAATTCACGTCTTCGTCATTTTCTTCAAGAATAACAGCAAATTCAGGGAATACTTAAATCAGTTTGTTATGTGTCAAACTCCCTCGATGCCACGTTAGAATCCATCGCCGGGTATGTCGAATCTATCGTACAAATAAGCGAGTATTTCATCCAAAGCCAGCCATTTAAATATTCCCGGAAAATATCATTACCGAAAAGTTGACCAAATCACGATAAAACTAGACTTAGAAATGGCATGAAAAGAAGAAAGCAAGATGGCGGAATGAGGAAAGCCAAAACGCCCCAGGCCTGGACCCAGGCCTCCGCGGTAAGAATGACCTACCAAATAGCCCACCCGCCACAAGGCGACAACTATAGAAGATACTTGCAAGCAAGTATACCTTCTAAAAATTGTTACATAGCCATAAGTTTTCCAGACACAACGCACGCTCTCATTGGCTGATTCAGGGTCACGTGGCAGTCATCAAAATCCAATGTTGCCCGCCACGTGATCACATCGTGACAGAAGATGGTGTGATGTGTCGCGTGCGCCACTGACAGCTAAAGGCGGGAAATATTTGTTTACCAATATGTCTAGATCTTCATCAAAAGCTGACCATTTTTCGTAGAAAGAAAGCGTTCAAAATGGAACCAGCTCCAAAGAAACAATTTATATCTTTATCAAGCGCGAGAGTGAGAAATTGGGAGCTAAAAAAGGATGCAAGAAAGACAAAACGATACTGAAAGTTTCGTAGCGATGCTGGCAGCGTTTTGTGTTGAAAAGCAGCTTCCCAAAGAGAAGACGACAAACCTGGCTCGCATCATGTAGGTCTTGTATTTATGCACAACTTTGCCTCAAGTAAAACTAATGTCTAGGTATAGCAAATCACTTAATGACTGTGTCCATCGAGAATCTCGGGTAAACAAAACTCACTGTTTCCCTTAGCTTGGGGCCAGTCATTACTGAAGTGTTTAATATTGCACGCTCGAGGCCTTGAAAAACTGCGGATGCACGAGCAGAACGCGGGTACATTTAGCAGCATTTCAAGACCTCGAAAGTACATTATTTTGTGATAGAACAAGGAGAACCATCTGTTATTTGTTTTATAATATAAACTTCAATCTAGACGATCGAAGGAAAGTAAGCTATCTAATTTTAAGAACCGTACCCAAATAAAAATCGATCTACTAAGCAAATAAAAACTCCATTTTACTGTACTCGACTTGTTTACAACATTTCTCGTCGCTGATTGGTTCAATTCTGACAGCTTAACATTGACGATCTGAAAACTCGTTTCTTATTGGATGAAATAACCTGCTATTAAAAGAACATGATAAAAGTGAAAGATAGAAATTGCAAGACTGCCGGCCGCAAACGGGCTGTAAAATTGTCAACTGATCAAAACTGTTGCAGGAAACACAAGTGCTTTCTTTTTACAATGTATGGCCAGCACAAGAGAAGTTAATCTGCACATTGTGATAGTGTTGAAAATGCCTGATGGAAAAACATTCAATGATTCATAACTAGAGAAAGCGTATATAATATAGCGAATTCTGAGACTGAGTTACGTGAGTTGAGGTTCCCGACTATATTTTCTACAACAACTGCATCGTTGTCAGACACTGCCGGCTATTTATTCTGTGGTGTGAAAAAGGACATTTTCATTATCCCAAGGAACAGTGTTTAACTCAGTGCTGCTCTGATGGCAGTAAGTTGCGTAGCTTTTGAGGCTCAGTTCGACTATACGGCTTTCGAAATTCTGGGTTCTTTGCAAGTTTTATCGTCCGTTTTTCATTCACGAACATTCAGGATCCTCTTAAAAGAATTTCTACAGGAAACCAGAGAAACCCTATATTGTATTCTTTGCCATTCACTGTTCTGGCTTCAGCATAAAAGTACAGGAGTATTAATAAAAGTTATCGCCGAGTTCTTAGTGAGTCATTTCTTGTAGTTGTGTTGTATCAAACTGTGAATGAGTAATGCTGTATATTAGAACTTCAATGTCCATTGTATTTTGGCGTAGGATAAAGTTAAATACGGGAAGAAAGCCAAGGCCACCATGCAGCCACAATATCTTCCACCTCCTCGCTTATTTTTAGCTTTCTCTGAAGTCCGCCATGTTTGTAACAACGAGTCCTCAAAGTGACGTCACGCAGCTCATTTGGCCGCGCGGTAAACCGGACAGTTTTTAGCATAAAGTAGTCAATTTGAATTGCGAAAAAGAGACCTTTCCGAAGGCGGAACTGAAAAATATATATACTCTTGATAATCAGAAAAGAATGAACTTTATTATTCTGCAATAAAATAAAGATGCAAAATTTGGTTTCATAAACACTTTAAGAGACGTACCTGGAACCGTCACCAGGAGTAGATGTAAACAAGATGGCGGCGCCCAGTGTTTCACGGGGCCAAATTTGAGGTGCTCGCTCGTAACGCTGAAATAGGTTATCAACTTTTAATACATTTTCTGAACACAGGACATCTGAACGATGATTTTTAGCTCAAATGTGTTTTTCACTCGAGTATCCCTTTAATAAGGTAGTTTTCTGTTAACGCATTTTTGAATGTTTTTGTCATCCCTATTATATTAAGTCACCCCGGGTATAAATTCACTCGGTTATAAGCCCCCTAAAACGCTTACGAAGTTAAGTAAGCCCATCGTATTATAAGTAGGAATCGACCGAGGAATCTGTGTTCCCGATTAGTAGATAACGTAAATTAAGTTGTTTATTTTATTATTTAAGAAGCACTTTACGGAATGCAGTGTCTCCTCGTGTGATCGACAACTTGTCCCTGCCACAGAAAATATATTGGAACCAATCACAGACAATGATCACAATGCGTTGGGGTGGTGCCTATATCATACGCGCTCCTTATTAAAACAATTGCTCAATGGACGTCGAACCCAATCTCTAACACAAACCCTAACCCGAACCATAAAAATTACCCTAAACACTTTGAAAACAAGTTCCCAGATAAACAATGAGGGTTCACAGGTAAACAGAAGAGTAGAGAGAAAATAAAAGCCAATGTGATAATCACTATACTAAGTGATAATCACTATACTAAGTGAACATCCACCCTAGCTAACTCAACGTCATAACCCTAATACTAAGCAAACGTAACATCCACCCTAACCCTAACCCAACGTGATAACCACTATACCGAAGTGAACATCCACCCTAACCCAACGTCATAACCACTATACTAAGCAAACGTAACATCAACCCTAACCCTAACCCAACGTGATAACCACTATACTAAGAAAACATTCACCCTCCAAGTATGACAAATCCTCAGCTCGGTGCTTGATTAGTGCCAGTCCTCTAGCGATCAATCTGTTCAGCAATTCCTACTAGATCATGCCAACGCGTCATCTCTCTTAGATTGACTATTATCATCAATTGTCAAAATCGCTAGAATTGATTATAATCATCATTCTAAGACAAACCCTAACCCGAACTACAAACCAAACCCTAACCATCGGACGAGTTCACGGGTAAACGACGGGTTCGCACTCACCAAGAGCTAGGGTTCACAGGTAAACAAGAAAGGAAGGTAAACGAGAGAAAATATTTTTTTGAGCGCTCCTTAACTCGGGCTCGAACTCGTAGCCGTTTGCGTGTAGTGCTTGGTAGTACAGACGTCGTGACCACTACACTAAGCGCGTCTACCGCCGTTCGGAATTCGACAATTGTTTGTCTTTATACTTGACTGGTTTTAACCTCGAGGTTAAATTGAGGATTATAATCAATTCTAGCGATTTTGACAATTGATGATAATAGTCAATCTAAGGGAGATACCGTGTTGATCATGCACTATGTGTCTTGAAGGACAGCCGAGAAATACTGGAAACTATGAAATTCACAATCGAACTAATTTACATCGCGCTAATCTAGCATAAACCTGAACATTTGTCACATCACAAGAGTCACTTACGGCACCCACAATCCATGCAGAGAGTTAGGGGTTGGACCACTTCTTTTTCTATCAGTTTACTGATGAACCCTAGACAACACGCCCGGGTCTTATTAACGGAACTATAGATAGTTTGCACTCAATCTCCAGAGATTCAAATGACAAAGGGCATGGCGGCCATGTTGGTGTACAGAACAAAAGAAGCTAACGAAGAATATATTGTTAACTGTACACCAACATGGCGGCTTTGACGTCACGTGCAAAGGGTCTATAAGTTACAGCCTCTTACAAAATTACTAACCTCACTTCTTTTTAGAACTGTGACAGCGTTAGCAGTATACAAGGTCGATAAGATGTCGAAGATGAGTTATGTCCACACCCCTCACAAGAGTCCAATGGACCATCGACTACTACACCAGTTCCTAGACTCCCTGGCCGAGCAGCAACCAGACACTGAGGCAATTATCATGTATGACATGGAGAAGACACGATCTGCCATGACATACGGTGAATACAGGGATAGGTACGATTGGATTCGTTTGTTTGTATGAAACAACTTTTAGGCAAAACCTAATTCCATTTCGACCTGGAGGATTCAACGGAGAAATATCTCATGGCCTTATTGGGGGGAGGGGTCCCTTATTACCTTGGATACCAGTTTGTTTCTTTAAAATCTGCAGCCCGCCTCATTTCTGTGAAAGTGTCTGTATCCCACATTATATAACCTGACCATGTATCTCATCTGTAGTTTTAACATACAGTGGTAGTGCTTCAAAAGACATGCAGTTGCCAGCAATATTGGACTTTTGATCCGCTGTCAGCGGTACTACACACAGACAGACAGACAGACTTTTGGTGATGCGGTACATGATGGAATGCTATTTCTGCCATAATGGCGGCGACTCTGAGAACACAGGCTGGCAAGAACAACTTCCTACTATATTCTGAACCGTTTACGATATTCCTTTTCATAATTGCTGATAATATCGGAGCAAGCCATATTTATTTTAATAGACCCTTTCAGCTTGCCTTTTAGTTTTGTTGCCCCATTCCATACCACGTGACAGCTCTCCAGAGGATTTAGTGCTTTGTTTTCGAAATTTTACAGTCGATAATAAGCAGGCACACTCATTTGCCATTTGGTTGAAAGAGCCTAAGGACTAGTGCTATCCCACAATTCAGTGCCACACTACATAGAGATAGGTGAAATGGCGGACATAAACAAGCGTACAACTGTGTAGTTTCTCCTTGAAGTTCGTTACTCGACCAAAATGATACTTTCGAGGCCCTTTAAAAATGGCGAACTGTTCCTGATGAACTATCCTTGAAGTATGCTGTCTTTGTTGATAAAGGAAACCACTTTGAACACATTATTTTAAGGATTTTATGATGGAATCGGTTGACAACAGATCACACAACAGCAATTGAAGTGACCTAACTCTTGAATAGAAGCGATAGATATTGAAGGTAAGAAGGTTCAAAATCTCCGAAATCTCAAAATTGTAGTGTATTTGTATGGAATGTAGTGGAAATTATAGTGCACTTTCTCTAATAATAATTCACTCGTGTCGAGTGTGAAAAGATGAGCTAAGCGATGATGATTACGATACGAAGTGACCCAACTTTGTATAATCACGCTTTGGGAATAATATCTGTGTTTTTTATATTATTTCTCATACAATCACTATAAAGTGCGGCCGCCATTTTGGACAAGTAGTTGTCCTTAATGAGCATGCGCGAACACCATTTTGTCTCGTATTGTGTGGTAATGGTATTCCATCATCAACAGATCCCATTACCAGAAATCTCGGACATTTTGCGACCGCGAATAACCGAACAGTGGAGTTAACACACGGGCACAGAGCATGCGTACTGGCACTCCACCACAGGGAATCCAAATGCAGCTAAATCCCTCGTTTTATTATATTAGAGCCTGCATTTGGTCTAAACAGCGGTAATACCTCTGAATAGTAAGCTGTTGGTGGAGTGAAGAATGGCGGACAAAATGTCTTCGTCTCCTGTATGTTTTGACCTAAAAATGTGGGTTCCTTGGCAGGCTTCGGAATTGTAATGGCGGCTTCTTGTAGCCAAAAGTTAGCACTTTTCTGAGCAGTTTTGACCGAACCAAACTACGATGAACAGCCTTCAAAAATGGCGATATCAAGGCCTGATTATCTGTGGAAGCAAATTCGAAGACCAGGATTTTGCCTTCGTTGTTGGTTAGTGAGTACTACGTGGAGGTTTGGGATGTACTTCTTGGTAATTTACAAGGAATGTATGGCAGCCTGTGGCGATTTATGGCTAGAAATACGTATTATTTTTGACCGAAGGAAACGTGACTTGATTCATCAATTTTTTTAACTAATGGGTTTCTACGAGCCCTGAGTTTGAAACGCGAAGACCAGGAAAGTGAAAGCTTTCCTAGAGGTAAGGCTATAAAACATTTTATGTTTGATCCCATACATTTCTTTGTAAATGTTGGCCATCTTTAAATGCCCAGCTAAAGCTATGCATAATGAGCTATCCGCCATTTTGTCCGTGATTTCTGGTAATGCATGTACTTGGCAACTTCTCTCCTCGAGCTTGGATTATCACGTGGTCAACGCGTGGTGCTGATAGGTCGAAACAGTCTTCGGTTTGTGGTGTTCCTCATGGCTCTACACCGTATTGGGGCCAATGTCATCTTGGTAGGTCCAGGAAGTCTCACCCCAGATAAAGTGAACCTGCTGAAGAGGCTCAAATGCACAACAATAGCGTGTGATCCAGAAATGAACGAAGCGCAGACACAACAACTGATGAGAGGAATCGAGGAGCTTGTCAACCACAACCAAGTCGAAAAGCAAGACATTCAGACTTTAGTATCATTGGGAGGTCTAGAGTCCGGTTTGCGTGTCTTCAAGAAGGGGAAACGTCACGCTTACGACAGCCTTCTCAAGCGCGGTGAATCTCAGGACTTTCAGAAACTACTGAAAGCTCAAGCTGAAGTCCAGTTTGATGATCCCATCATGGCCATGTTCACTTCTGGCAGTACAGGGGAATCAAAACTTGTCCAACACACAATCCATGGCTGGGTGAATTTGTTTGACATTTCACAGATGGTGTCGAAGAAAAATCCGCGGATGAAATTGTACTTTGATCGTCCGATGTCCTGGAGTGGAGGATTCTTTAGTATTCTAATAATGATATTTAGGAATACTACCTTAGTGTGTGTACCAACCGAAATGGCTCTGTCAGACCAAACAAACGAGGCTGTCTTTGAAATCTTGCAAAAAGAAAGATGCACAAGTTGTCATCTAAATGTCCCTTTGATGCGCAAGCTGGTCAAAGAATCACTGCACCTCAAGTACGATCTCAGTCAGATCAAGTTCTTCAGGATTGGAGGACAACGCTTTCCTCGATCGCTGATGGTTGATGTCTTTGGTGCCCTTCCATTGGCTAAAGCAAATCTTATCTATGGTTCAACAGAAGCCCTGGTATTGGCGGGAATGGTGTTCAGTAAAGAGGGAGCAAACCCAGAAGATTATGGCAAGATGTTAGTTCATTCCGGAGCAGAAGTAAAAATTGTTGATGGCGACAAACTCGTTGCTGGAGGAATTGTCGGGGAAATCTGTATCCGAAGCCCTTGTGTGTTTTTGGAGTACCTTGGTAATGCTGAGGCCACTAAGGAAGCCAAGTCCTCAACTGGCTGGTTGCACACTGGAGATCTAGGAATCATGGATGACATGGGAAAGATTGAAGTTGTAGGACGGAAGAAAGACATCATCAAACGCGCTACAGTGAAGATTTTTCCCGCCGAAATAGAGAAAGTCATATCACAACACCCAAGCGTTGCAGATGTTGTGGTCATCGGTATTCATGACCAGCAGCTACACGAAGAGATATGCGCATGCGTTATTCTTAACCGTGACACCATAGCTGGACCGCCTAGCATTGAAACGAGGCTGGCAGAGCTGGAGGACTGGTGCGGGCTGCAATGGCCTCCTGGCCCGGATGGGTTGAGTTTGAAGCCTAAGTATTTTGTGTTGATGGAGAAGTACCCTTTGCTGAATACTGGAAAGATTGATGGTCGAGCTATTAAACAAGCAGCTATGGAGAAACTTGGAGTGAAAACTGAAGAAGACTGAAGAAAAATGAAACTGAGATGGAATGAAAACTACGTGAGAATTGAGAAAAACCGTACATTCACAAGAAGAAATCTCTGACTATTCTGGTGGCTGTTTGTGTTTAAAAACATGAAATTTGAGTGGCTTTACTGCGGATCATTTTCATTTTTTATGATTATATTCTGAGTATTACAAAAAAACTGAGACGTTTATACGCCATTCAGGAATCGGGCCCACTAAAAAGAAACTACAAGTTATTGTACTGAGTATTATAATTACCCGTAACTCTCGTAACTAATTTGGGATTTGTCTTTGATCGTTGAAGATATCGCTCAGCCAATGCTGTGGTTCCATGTATTTTCTATGTTGTTTTTAAAAAGCTCTTTAGGAATCCCTCAACTCTACGAATTATTCTGAAATACCCATATGTTACCATAGCCAATGCTTTGTATGGTCTAATGAATAGTAATAATATAATAATAACTTTATTTAACGAGGGTATAAACACTTTACAGTCGCAGACTGATAAACTAGTGGCCCTCTTAATATATTAAAATATGTTACAAGACTATGCAAAAGTAAGTTCTAGTGCTATATAAAGCTGCTAACACTAAAATAGATAAAGGCAACTATATTAATACAATGGATAATAAATATTATGAATAAATAAGCTAAAGTTAAAATATTAACAAGATGATACTCTAATTATAGATACTATAAGTTACACTAATAAAAATAACTATGGCCAAGTGATAATTATTAAGATATGCTAAAATGGTCAAGATCCTTGTATTGTTCTCTTAACAAATTTGAATGCTCTACACTAAAGGACTTAATACTTTTACATTTCCTAATCTGTAGTGGCAAGGCGTTCCATAGTCTAGACGAAGTAGTTAAAAAAGTTCTACCTCCCTCAGTTTCTCTTGTATATCTAGGGCAATGAAGAGTTATATCACCGAAGCGTGAAGTCCGTGAAGACACACTACTTACCTTAACTATCTTATTTCTTATATAGTCAGGGACAGCCCCTTGAAAATACTTATAGACAATACAACACTTGTTTATTTTAGCCTCATCGTAGTAAGGAATCCACTTAAGCTTGTCAAATAGTGTTATTTCATAGCTCCAAAATGTTGGGGCCCTGGCGGACTCCAATATATAAACTATATGGGTATGTGCCGTCCCAAGGGGTATGGTTTTCCAGCTGTTTTAGCCTGAAATAGGGAAAGAAGGAAGTATGAGACCGCCCATGTCCATTTATTTGTTTTAGCCTGGAATAGAGTATGATTTCGACATAGAAGACCGCCCATGTCCATTTATTTGTTTTAGCCTGGAATAGAGTATGATTTCGACATGGAAGACCGCCCATGTCCATTTATTTGTTTTAGCATGGAATAGAGTATGATTTCGACATGGAAGACCGCCCATGTCCATTTATTTGTTTTAGCCTGGAATAGAGTATGATTTCGACATAGAAGACCGCCCATGTCCATTTATTTGTTTTAGCCTGGAATAGAGTATGATTTCGACATGGAAGACCGCCCATGTCCATTTATTTGTTTTAGCCTGGAATAGAGTATGATTTCGACATGGAAGACCGCCCATGTCCATTTATTTGTTTTAGCCTGGAATAGAGTATGATTTCGACATGGAAGACCGCCCATGTCCATTTATTTGTTTTAGCCTGGAATAGAGTATGATTTCGACATGGAAGACCGCCCATGTCCATTTATTTGTTTTAGCCTGGAATAGAGTATGATTTCGACATGGAAGACCGCCCATGTCCATTTATTTGTTTTAGCCTGGAATAGAGTATGATTTCGACATGGAAGACCGCCCATGTCCATTTATTTGTTTTAGCCTGGAATAGAGTATGATTTCGACATGGAAGACCGCCCATGTCCAATTATTTGTTTTAGCCTGGAATAGAGTATGATTTCGACATGGAAGACCGCCCATGTCCATTTATTTGTTTTAGCCTGGAATAGAGTATGATTTCGACATGGAAGACCGCCCATGTCCATTTATTTGTTTTAGCCTGGAATAGAGTATGATTTCGACATGGAAGACCGCCCATGTCCATTTATTTGTTTTAGCATGGAATAGAATATGATTTCGACATGGAAGACCGCCCATGTCCATTTATTTGTTTTAGCTTCTCTTATTATTTTGCCGATTTATCTTCAAAATAAATTGAGAAAGAGAACACACAACGGCGAACATTTTAAGTGGGTTAGATAACACGATTAAAGGCCGTTTTAAGTGATGCATGAAATTGGGTACAGGTTTTCGGGGTTAGGTCTGAAAAGGGTATAGAAAAATCATATATGTTGGTCCGAAATAGAGTCAGGGTTTCGAGACACGTGCCGCACACCTCCATGCACCCAAAATTCCGAGGGGGAAAGGAACCCACCTGGGTTTCCCTTAACTGAGCATTTCAATGGTGACAACCATTCCGAGGTATAAAACTTTGCACAGGTACCAACAAGCACAGGAAGCAACATGAAATGCTGCTCATCTTCGTATTTTTCTCTGTAGTTTTCTTATGGACTGGGGATCTGATCCAGTTGTGATGCATAGTAGCTTAGATATGTGAGTAAACTCAACTGCAAAGCATTCTCTTGGAGTATATTTCGTGTCACTGAGCTGAATATATAGAGGATATTACATGGCCGCGCGGAGATACGGATTTTATCTTCGAGTATTGACAAAATATCTTACGAGTGAGCGCAGCGAACGAGTAAGATAGACTATAAGATCCGTATCTCCAAGCGGCCATGTAATGTTCTGTTTAATATATGATTATCGATGAAATACCAGTTTCAACTGATCTCATACTAAAAAGGCTAGAAATCTTTGAAAGCAAGTTATATTTTCAAAAGTGATATCTTCATGTGTGAAGATATTACTTTTTAGAAAGAAATATAAATACAATAACCTATTTGTGGTGTCGAAATATGCCCTGATCCGAGAAGAGAACAGTTCCCGAGGGCGAAGCTCGAGGGAAACAGCTTCGAGGATCAAATAATGTCCAAGGACAAATATCAGGGCATATTTCGACGCCGCAATGTAGGTTATTGTCATTATTATCCTTCAAATATTTTTTTTGACGTGCGCTTATACGCTCACAGGGAGTGTATTTGCTGATATTTCCCGCTCGCGGAGAGAAAATATCGGATCACGTGAAGCATTCAACCAATCACGCGCGCGAGAAAATATGTGATGGCTTATAAACACTAGTACTTCATCAATAATTAGATATTATTAAATATAAATTAACTGAAGGCGAGAGCATTACTCGGGATACCTGTGGCGAGCCCGAGTCTTTAATTCGGCAGTTTTTGTTTTCAAAATCGTTGACACAAGTTGAAATTGCATAACAGATCCAGAACCGTGCTACTCATGTGGGACAGAGTTGTGCAACTGACCTACTCATCAGTGGGAGTAACGGACGTAAAACTGTTTACTGTAAAATTATCCCGACTGGGACTAACACAGGAAGTGTTTTTGGCGACAAAAGTGGAATATATGATAAATTGCCTTGTGACTAGAATACATGATAAAAAATGACATCAAACAAGCGGACATGCGTACTCAGTGTCTGTATATATTCCTATATTTCTTATGTCTTGTTTTACAGTTCGAATATATTACAAGTACAAGTAATTTCGTTATCACTTATAGTCGCCCGGTCATGTCATAGGTTAACAGTCGAGTTATTTAGCAATTGACCGACTTAGCTTGTACATTTGTTGTCCCAATTCAGGTCACCTGACTTTTCCCTTGATTAATGTTTTTCGTTTTCCTGTATCTCAAGAGGAAATGTATTACTTTCTCTAAAGAAGAAATCACCAAGCTCCTTGGTATTCAGTGTTTCTCGATGTGAGTAACCTAATTTCCCAACAATTTCCCATGCATGCAATTTCTAAGACTGAAATTTATAAGACTCCCCAAATTATCTCTGTCATTAGAGAATCCCTAGATCGATGTTCCTCCTCAGAAGAGCTTAGGGAAAGCAGGACTACTGGAGGGGGGACGGGAGGGATGGGGTGAACAACTAGAATATTAGGACAGGTTGAACCACAGCTAGTCCAAATATCAACGTTTAGTTCTTCCTTCTGGTTCAACCCACGCCGCGGCAAAACGTCAAGCGCATGCGCTTTAGATGAGACTGTCGCGAGCGAGTCTCCCAAGTTTCCCGCCGAAACCTAAAAGAAAACAGAGGCAATTGATCGCCCCTGTTTCTAATTTTAAGTACGTACGCGTATATAAGTAGTATAGGAGGGATGGAATTAGCTGTTTTTTTAGGGCGCTATGCTAATTTTTAGGGCGCTATGCTACTTTTTGCGGCGCTCTCATTAATTTAATGACGTCACGGTTCTATTGTCTTGGACTCATGAATAAAGTGTGGTGGTTCCCATTATCTATTGTCGTTCCGCATGAACAAAGTGCGGCGCTCTCATAAATAAAGTGTGGCGCTCTCATGAATAAAGTGTGGCGCTATCATGAATAAAAGGAAGGTGAATAAATTATCTATTGGCTGAGGCTCGTGAATAAAGTGCTGTGGAATCTAATGACGGCATAGACGGCGGAGGATTTTAATTTCAGCTGCACATCAGAACTCCTACAGAACACCTAAAATATATATTATTTTCCTTACAGCTATTACTTTCGCTATGTCTCGTAACGTAATTCTGAGATCAGAATATTTATAAACCTTTACAGTAAATCCACTATGACTGATAAGAGCAACTTTGTTATTGTCCTTAGGAATTAACGATAACTGAAGAGCCATCAGTACAGTTTGATAGAAACAATAGTCCTATTGTTTTGAGGAAAACTCTTGAAATTCTGCTCTAAAACTGAACTATAATTACCATACGAATAAAAACAAACCACAAGATATATTAAACAAAGTTTATTCAATCTCAAAAACACCAATTTACAGTTCGTTTTCCTTATGAGATCGCAGCAGTTGACGTTGAGGTAAATATTTTTGGATTGTACTTAGACCACAATCTTTTTGTTTGTGTGCAGGTTTTGAGAGTTTTTTATCTTTATAGACCATACCGGAAATTCCCGCCGAAATGTTTGAGTCCTGGACTGACTGGGAAACAGAGTTGGAAACGGAGGTAAGTGCTATGAAATTTATACAAGTTGTCCGAGATTGAAGCTATAAATTTATTTGAATTATTTTCTATCCATTCAGAATCATTTGGTCGAAGTCCAAGATATTCCACCCCAGATATTCGAGTTCTGGAGTGACTCGGTAAGTAAGTCGATGGTCTAGTTCTGTTCATACAACGCCCGCCGCCCCCTCCTCCTCCCTCCTCCTCCTACCTCCTCCTCCCTCCTCCTCCTCCTCCTCCTCCCTCCTCCTCCTCCTCCTCCTCCCTCATCGCTACCCCGAGGCTTCCTTATGTTACACTTTCGGTTTTCCTGATATTTTCTGTAACATAAGGAAGCTTTGTGGTAGCAATGAGGGAGGAGGGAGGAGGAGGAGGAGGGAGGAGGGAGGAGGGAGGAGGGAGGAGGGAGGAGGGAGGAGGAGGGAGCGGCGGGCGTTGCGGGCGGCGGGCGTTGATTCTGAATGGATAGAAAAGAATTCAAATAAATTTATAGCTTCAATCTCGGACAACTTGTATAAATTTCATAGCACTTACCTCCGTTTCCAACTCTGTTTCCCAGTCAGTCCAGGACTCAAACATTTCGGCGGGAATTTCCGGCATGGTCTATAAAGATAGCAACACTCTCAAAACCTGCACACAAACAAAAAGATTGTGGTCTAAATACAGTCCAAAAATATTTACCTCAAAGTCAGCTGCTGCGATCGCATAAGGAAAACGAACTGTAAATTGGTGTTTTTGAGATTGAATAAACTTTGTTTAATTTATCTGGTGGTTTGTTTTTATTCGTATGGTAATTATAGTTTAGTTTTAGAGCAGAATTTGCATCTCAAGAGTTTTCCTCAAAACAATAGGACTATTGTTTCTATCAAACTGTACTGATGGCTCTTCAGTTATCGTTAATCCCTAAGGACAATAACAAAGTTGCTCTTATCAGTCATAGTGGATTTACTGTAAAGGTTTATAAATATTCTGATCTCAGAATTATACGTTACGAGAGATAGCGAAAGTAATAGCTGTAAGGAAAATAATAGACATTTTAGGTGTTCTGTAGGGGTTCTGATGTGCAGCTGAAATTTAAATCCTCCGCCGTCTATGCCGTCATTAGATTCGACAGCACTTTATTCACGAGCCTCAGCCAATAGATAATTTATTCACCTTCATTTTATTCATGATAGCGCCACACTTTATTCATGAGAGCGCCACACTTTATTTATGAGAGCGCCGCACTTTGTTCATGCGGAAAGACAATAGATAATGGAAACCACCACACTTTATTCATGAGTCCAAGACAATAGAACCGTAACGTCATTGAGTTAATGGGAGCGCCGCAAAAAAATAGCATAGCGTCCTAAAAAAACGGCTAATCCATCCCTCCTATACTACTTATAAACGTGAAATGTTTCGCGAAAAACAAGAAAACCACTTAAAAGCTAAGCCTAAGACTCTAACAGGTTGAAGTTGCCTTAATTTGTAATTCACTGTGAATTTACTATATAAGTTATAAAATTATTTGCTAAAACAGTTTAAGACCTCAGAAACTTGTATTTGAACGTCTCGTTAAAAATTCAGAGCTTTTTTATTTGTTACAAAGTTTTCAGGTGCGTACAGTTAAGATGGTCAGTAACTTTTAGGAAGGTTTTGGGTCCTCAAATGAGTGTAGCAGTTTTAGTGAAAAGTGCCTGGAATCTCGAAGGTTCTTATCATATTTAAAAGAGATAAGTGTTGGCTTTGGATAAATAGGGGCGGTTTCTGGGTGATTTTCTTGAAAGGAAGATTGGATGGATGGTAAATTAATGGTAATGGTTTCTATCTTCAGTCTTAGGTTCGGACGGCATTGGAATCGATTCTCTATCAATGTCGCGGGCGCGGTCCAATGTACTTGTTACAACAGAGGTGAGATAACCACGATCGAAAAGGCATTGGTGCATGTGCTCAGACCTTAAACTAAAGTTGGATTCATCGCTGCAAAAACGGCGAAGCCTAAGGAATTGAGAGTACGGGACTGATTGTGAACGGGGTGAGAAGTTGAAAATAACAAATAACTGTGAATCAGTAGGTATCGTAGTAGCCAGGCTATTACCACTGAGTATATAGTATCGTATTAATTACGTATACTTTCATAAAATAAGTATGAATTAGTGGTGCACGCTTGAAAATGCCTACATATACCCTGACAGACTGCAAAAGGTAACGTACTTGAAACCCCGGCATGAAACCCGTCATCAATGAATAACTAAATCAATCTTCTTACTCAACGTGGTGCCCATCGTGCATCGGAGACGGAAAGGTCAAGTTGTTTGAGCCTGGCACACATATCTCCTCTCCATATCAACACTTGCTTGTCTTGCTGTGAAGTTAAGGTAAGGATCTTTGTAGTTTTGTGCTGTAATTAAACTAAAGTATTGTACTGGAATGGCAGTGAACATCATCAACATTGATTGTCTGAGCACGTACTGTCATTACCAATGTTTTAAATTGCGCAACATTCAAAACAAGAACAGCTCTAAAATGTCATTGTTGTTTTCATCAAATTCCAGCCTTCGTGCTAAAGTAGGTTCTTGGTTCTTATACTGAAGGCTGCTAGAATGAGATTCTCCTGGGATTCATAAGTTACAAGAAACTGGAGCAAGCCTTGACTATGACAGCAGTTCCTTAGTTCGGAAGCCGTAATTAAATATTAATACTCTAGTCGACTGAAGCATGCAAATGTACTATCGGGTAAAAATTTATGTGAACATCTTAGCACAACAACAATGACCCTTTTCCATTCAGTTTTTGTCTGCTCAAATTACTTTGGTCCTCCATTTTTGCAGCATGAAAATTCCCCCACTAATTCAGATGACCAGTCCGTAGGCAATATTTCAACGTACACACATTTTCACATAGTATATTACGTATTTCTCTTTCATTCCCTGACATAGACTATATCGCAACTCTGGATATCTCAGTGTTGGGCGGCCATCTTGGATTTAACAATGGCAACTGAGATATCCATCCCAGAGTGCACTGCGACGGCGGGGTTGCGATATAGCCTATATATATATGAGCCTAGTGATTAATAATGCTCTAACATTTTGGTGTATACACATTAATATTTTGGCGACTTCATCTTGGTATATTGTTAGACGGGTCGCTTCTCCCTAAAGGATTGGCAACTCCAATGCTATAAAACACAACAGAAGAAATCACGGGGCTCATGTGGTATTCGATGGGAGGAGGCTGCTTGCACCCTCTCCTCGATCCGTTCTTTTACCCCAGGAAGCCCAGAATAGGTACCTGCGGAGGGAACCAAACAGTATTGTTTATCATTCGGTTTTTCTCCCAGTCGCATTTTCCTGATTTTTCCTTCTAATTTTCGCCACGTTAAATGCCCTTTGAATTACTATAACCAATAACACGCCAGGTGCTTATAACCGGAACTATAGCTCTCTAGCTCTGACCCTATAGAAGACTAGTTCTCCGGGGGGAGGGGGGGGGGGGTATTCTTCCTATATTCGGCTGGTAGGGGTGATCGTCGTATTTTTTAGTGTTTGAATCGGCGATTTAGTATTTTTAAGGGTTGTCCAAGCGAAACTATTTTTTCAGGGTGATTTTGTAGACCATGAGGTACATTTTAGGGTGGGAAATTTTTCACGTTTTTGGTATTTTTGGGGTAATTTTCGAGGTTTTCCGACGGTCACCCCTATCCTTTTTACCTTGAAGAACACCTCCGGGATACTTCTACTAGTCGAAATATTGCTCATTATATCTGCCCTTTTACGTTGTAGTACTAGCCTTGCATTTTAAATTGTTTATCTACACCTCAGGTGACGTCTAGTACGAGCCTTGCATTTTAAATCGCTGAACTATAAGTTACCAATGTCACTACTTTTCAGAACTGTGATTAGAGTTATCAGTATACAAGGTCGATAAGATGTCTAAGATGAGTTATGTCCACACCCCTCACAAGACTCCAATGGACCATCGACTACTACACCAGTTCCTAGACTCCGTGGCCGAGCAGCATCCGAAGACAGAGGCAATTATCATGTATGACATGGAGAAGATTCGATCTGCCATGACATACGGTGAATACAGGGACAGGTATGATTCAATTAGTTTGTTTATCTGAAACAACTAGGCACAACCTAATTTCATTTCGACCTGGAGCATTCAATGGAGAAATATCTAACTTCTTTTTTTTGGGGGGGGGGGGGGGGCTGATCACCTGGGGCAAGAGACCATCACATAAGAGAACTGATCTCCGTACCCAATGAATGATAGTCTGCGTCAATCTATTTTTGGCTCAGTGGACGTCACGATGCTATTTTAATATTCGGTTCCAGCTCCTCACCGATTTTCATCGCTCCATCTCAACCTTGATTTCAACAAAGAAAGAGAGGCGATGGATGCGAAGCTTCATGGCTCTGAATCAGTATGTGTTGCTCCATAAACTTACTACCCGGACTGGTATGGGACGGATCTGACCTGATCTGACTTGAAGACTCGATAAAATGAACTTTGAATTTAATTAATATAAGCTACGGAGTGTAATTTGAAAACTCGTTAAAAATATTGCCGTTTGGATTTGACTGGGAAGCTGTAGGCTGTACTAAGCCAGACCCGTAAGAAATTCGGATGTGACCTGGAAGCCGTGAAAATAATTTAGAGTGACCTCAATTTCGTGAAACTATCAAAGGAAATGAAGCCGTATTCCATTCAGTTTGTAGCTGTATCGGCGAGCATGGAAAGTCTTCCAAAAATTAGAATAAATTAACAACCCCGTATCATTGTTATTGAAACTTCGCTTACCTTATAAATACTCGTTCCCTGTAGTTCATATTCATGTATAGCTAGATAATTAACATACCTAGGGAACTGACCGGATTATTTGCTCTATTTCATCAGGCTAATAATTGTAGAAACGTTCAGTTTATAGCAAGCAAGCACGCATCGACTTTTGACCACAATTTTGCAAACTTATAAATCCAGTTAATCTGAAACACTGACTGAGTTTGGAATAATCGTAAACAGACGCTTACAATTCGCTAAAGAAATTAGAAAAAGAACCTATAATATCGTAAATAATCGGACATGCTTTTGCAATACCGTAATCAATATGAATCTGTAGAGAAACTGTCGTGAAAGTAGAAAATTGTGAATGCTTTGATTACTGAGTAAAACACTGAATGCATTCGGCTCTCGCCGCCCGCCGGGCCATTCGGACACGTGACACCCACAACCAATCGGATAGAATGGTAAAAATAGTCCAACTAATTTATGCAAGCTAAAAATAAATCGGCGCAGACTATCATGGGGGGAGAGACTAGTATGGGGGATCGGTTCTCTTAGGTGATGGTCTCTTGCCTGGGGATATCAAAAATATATATATTTTGGACACCGCATTGTTTCTGCCTCATTTTCTGGAAATGTCTGTATACGACAAATTATATCCTGACCAAATATTTCATCTGTAGTCTTCACATATAGTGCTTCAAAAGCCATGCCTATTCCATCATCAACAGGTCGATGTACTTGGCAAGCTCTCTCCTTGAGCTTGGATTATCACGTGGTCAACGCGTGGTGCTGATAGGTCGAAACAGTCTTCGGTTTGTGGTGTTCCTCATGGCTCTACACCGTATTGGGGCCAATGCCATCTTGATAGGTCCAGGAAGTCTCACCTCAGATAAAGTGAACCTTCTGAAGAGGATCAAATGCACAGCGATCGCGTGTGATCCAGTAATGAACGAAGCGCAGACACAACAACTGATGAGAGGAATCCAGGAACTTGTCGACCACAACCGAGACCAAAAGGAAGACATTCAGACTTTAGTAACATTGGGAGATCTAGAGTCGGGTTTGCGTGTCTTCAAGAAGGGGAAACTTCACGCTTACGACAGCCTCCTCAAGCACGGTGAATCTCAAGACTTTGAGAAACTGCTGAAAGCTCAAGCTGAAGTCCAGTTCGATGATCCCATCATGGCCACGTTCACTTCTGGAAGTACAGGGGAATCAAAACTTGTACAACGCACAATCCATGGCTGGGTAAATTTGTTTGATACTTCACAGACGGCGTCGAAGGGAAATCAGCGGAAGAAATTGTACTTTGATCGTCCGATGGCCTGGGCTGGGGGATTACTTGATATAATGAACATGATCTTTTTGAATACTACCTTAGTGTGTGTACCAACAGTAATGGCTCTGTCAGAGCAAACAAACGAGGCTGTCTTTGAAATCTTACAACGCGAACAATGCACAAGTAGTTCTCTTTCTGTTCCTTTGATGCGCAAGCTGGTCAAAGAGTCGCTTCACCTCAAGTACGATCTCAGTCACATCAAGCTCTTCACACTTACAGGACAACGCTTTCCTCGATCGCTCGTAATTGATGCTTTTGGTGCCCTTCCACTGACTAAAGCATATCTAATGTATGGATTAACAGAAGCCATGGCATTGACAGAAATAGTTTTCAGTAAAGACGGAGCAAACCCAGAAGATTATGGCAAGATGTTTATCGATCCCGGAGTCGAGGTAAAAATTGTTGATAGCGACAAAAAACTCGTCCCCAGAGGAACTGTGGGTGAAATATATACACGCAGCCCTTATGTGTTTTTGGAGTACCTTGGTAATACTGAGGCCACTAAGGAAGCCAAGTCCTCAACTGGCTGGTTGCACACTGGAGATCTAGGAATCATGGATGACATGGGAAGGATTGAAGTTGTAGGACGGAAGAAAGAAATCATCAAACGCGCTACAGTGAAGATTTTTCCCGCCGAAATAGAGAAAGTGATATTACAACACCCAAGCGTTGCGGATGTTGTGGTCATCGGTATTCCTGACCAGCAGCTACATGAGGAGATTTGCGCATGCGTTGTTCTTGATCATGACACAGCAGCTGCAGCACCAAGCCTTGAAACGAGGCTGACAGAGCTGGAGGACTGGTGCGAGCTGCAATGGCCTCCTGGCCCGGATGGGTTGAGTTTAAAGCCTAAGTATTTTGTGTTGATGGAGAATTTCCCTGTGATGAATACTGGAAAGATTGATGGTCGAGCCATTAAACAAGCAGCTATGGAGAAACTTGAAGTGAAATCTGAAGAAGACTGAATAAAGTGGGACTGAGATGGAATAAAAACTACGCGAGAATTAAAACAAAACATTCACGCGAAGAATATCAACAGTTATCAACAGCTAATTGGTTGGATTTTTTCATATTAATATCCCGTCTTACAAGGGGGGCAATCATTCCAGAAAGGACTTTCATTTCAGTCTGTGGAACGTAAGAGAAAAGCCTGGTAACAAGGGTGTAGGTCAGTCGTAGTTTTGTTATTGTTATGGGAAGGAAGGGTGTCCGAGTTGTGGCCCGGGATCCGGCGTCCTACGTGAATTGAGTTTGTTGGTATTTTGTCCTTGCTATGAGCGTTTTTCTCCAGGTTTTCCTCCCTCCTCAAATACTCTGAAAAAAAACCTCTGAATTTCTAACGAGACCTGAAACAACCATGGGGCTGATCAAAGCCAGGTCCCGGCTAATCCACAGATCGAATTGGAATTTAGCGTGTTGGTTTTTGCGGAGAGAGCTGGAAAACCGGAGAACTCGGAGAAAAACCCTCGGAGCAAGGGCGAGATACCAACAAACTCAACTCACATATGGCGCCCCGTCCGGGCCACAGAGGTCAGAGGCGAAGCGCTTAACCACTGCACCAACCCGGCTCCCCTAAATTCCAATTCCCTGTAGTTCGTCGGAATACTTAATCATAAGCCTCTGGC
Source organism: Actinernus sp. WN-2022 (assembly GCA_030867875.1). NCBI lineage: Eukaryota > Metazoa > Cnidaria > Anthozoa > Actiniaria > Actinernidae > Actinernus > Actinernus sp. WN-2022. The sequence goes on along the minus strand of JAOWCC010001679.1, from coordinate 11,578,571 downwards.
TTGGGCGACTCGGTAACGGCTCCCTGTATCATCGATGCAAAATTAACCATTTGGCATTGGCTTTAGAGTCTTCGCGTGCACAATAATAATAACAACAACAACAAACAACAATAATAATAATATATTTATTAAGCCTGAAAAATACATACCAACATTTACGAGCATTCTAAAAGTAAGAGCGATATACAATAGGACATTTGCATTATGACGTCATTTTACTACAACTACCAGAATCTTTTTCAAATTCTTTTTCTCATTCAAATTGCTCAACTCCTTTGAGAATACCAAGACAATGGTCCAAATTAAAGGAACAAAAGAATCCGCGCAAAGAGTTCTGGTGGTTGTAGTATGTGACGCCATCATGCAAACGTCCTATTGATTCAAAGAAGTAAATATAATTAATCTAATGTTAATATAAGTTAATCTATAGCTACTTTAACTTAAAAGCTATTATTAAACCTATTAGTGGTGGCCTTCGGAAGAAGGCTCGTTTAGTTTAGCAATTTACGTGAGGCCGGTTTCACCCTAGTGGAGCGTACAGCGAGGTTCTCGTGACGTGTGATCGGACGTTTTTATTTTCCGTGACGCTTGATTTTTTAAATTTAATCTTCATGATCCGTGCTCAACGGATTTCACGTGACGCGTGAAGCGTGAAACATCCGATATTCGTGATTTTACTTCCTATTTCACGTGTTTTTCCCTAGACCTCCAAATAATCCGAAACTGACGGAAACTAAAAACAATACTTTCCCGATTTAGACAAACGTGTTTTTTGGTCACTATTTTGTATTTTGAAACTCCCTGAGGCTTACCTACAATCTTATTCGCGCTTAAACGGAAATTCGATGCTACGTTACTTGCTTATTTTCGTGATTCGGGAAAATGTTTTTTTCTTCCGTGATTCGTTATTTTTATTGGCTTCGTGAACCGTGCTGAGATCCCACCTACTGTACGCCCCTCACTCCAGGTAGCAGAGGTTTAAGTGGGTGACATTCAGCATTACAAGCCTGAGCAAAAATCCTGCGATCGCATGGATGTCGTTTAACTGTGTAGTATATTTGCGCTTAAAGCATCGCTTTAAAAACGTTGCACATGCTGAGACTGTACTCACAGATACAGATTTTTATTATTTTTATTTTTATTTCAAGATTCGCCCAAAGGGCAGGTGTTGTATATAGGACACGAGGTCTCCTACTAGATACAGAACACCGCAACAGATCAACAGACCACACATGATATTATCTAAATAACTGACCAATGTCCCTTTGATTGTATCTTTCGTGTCTTAAACTCCTTATAATATAGATGGTTTGCACTCAATCCCCAGAGATTCAAATGACAAAGGGCATGGCGGCCATGTTGGTGTACAGAACAAAAGAAGCTAACGAAGAATCTATTGTTAACTGTACACCAACATCGCGGCTATGACGTCACGTGCAAAGGGTCTATACAAGAATATATATGTTTGCTTTGATCAGTTTACAGTTAATATGCGTAGAGAAGTTGCAGTCTCACTGACTGGAATGTTCCGCCTATAATGTTTTAAAGTTTATCGTACTACATAATATTATTAATGACTGATATCGGAAGATCTATCATACTAGGTCTTGGCCCATCAGTTTACGGTATAATCTATTTTTAGAAAACGATTCTCTCTAGATCGATAGCCAATCGTATTCGGCATCTAATTACACCAGCAACTCTGATTGGTCCAAATATGAAAAGCCATGTCAGACCTAATGTTGTGTTTATAAAAGAAACATGGCTGCCATTGTTTTTCCTCCACGAAAGTAGTTTGAACGCGCACCGTTCTAAAATAGATTATACCGTAAACTGATGGGCCACATTCCATTACTTATCGAGACTTCTGGTTATGGACTTGTGATATAATAGATTATACCGTAAACTGATGGGCCACATTCCATTACTTATCGAGACTTCTGGTTATGGACTTGTGATATAATAGATTATACCGTAAACTGATGGGTCACATTCCATTACTTATCGAGACTTCTGGTTATGGACTTGTGATATAATAGATTATACCGTAAACTGATGGGCCACATTCCATTACTTATCGAGACTTCTGGTTATGGACTTCTGATATAATAGATTATACCGTAAACTGATGGGTCACATTCCATTACTTATCGAGACTTCTGGTTATGGACTTCTGATATAATAGATTATACCGTAAACTGATGGGTCACATTCCATTACTTATCGAGACTTCTGGTTATGGACTTCTGATATAATAGATTATACCGTAAACTGATGGGTCACATTCCATTACTTATCGAGACTTCTGGTTATGGACTTCTGATATAATAGATTATACCGTAAACTGATGGGTCACATTCCATTACTTATCGAGACTTCTGGTTATGGACTTCTGATATAATAGATTATACCGTAAACTGATGGGTCACATTCCATTACTTATCGAGACTTCTGGTTATGGACTTGTGATATAATAGATTATACCGTAAACTGATGGGCCACATTCCATTACTTATCGAGACTTCTGGTTATGGACTTGTGATATAATAGATTATACCGTAAACTGATGGGCCACATTCCATTACTTATCGAGACTTCTGGTTATGGACTTGTGATATAATAGATTATACCGTAAACTGATGGGCCACATTCCATTACTTATCGAGACTTCTGGTTATGGACTTGTGATATAATAGATTATACCGTAAACTGATGGGCCACATTCCATTACTTATCGAGACTTCTGGTTATGGACTTGTGATATAATAGATTATACCGTAAACTGATGGGCCACATTCCATTACTTATCGAGACTTCTGGTTATGGACTTGTGATATAATAGATTATACCGTAAACTGATGGGCCACATTCCATTACTTATCGAGACTTATGGTTATGGACTTCTGATATAATAGACTATACCGTAAACTGATGGGCCACTTTCCATTACTTATCGAGACTTCTGGTTATGGACTTCTGTTAAAATAGATTATACCGTAAACTGATGGGTCACATTCCATTACTTATCGAGACTTCTGGTTATGGACTTCTGTTATAATAGATTATACCGTAAACTGATGGGTCACATTCCATTACTTATCGAGACTTCTGGTTATGGACTTCTGATATAATAGATTATACCGTAAACTGATGGGCCACATTCCATTACTTAATATCGAGACTTCTGGTTATGGACTTCTGATATAATAGATTATACCGTAAACTGATGGGCCACATTCCATTACTTATCGAGACTTCTGGTTATGGACTTGTGATATAATAGATTATACCGTAAACTGATGGGCCACATTCCATTACTTATCGAGACTTCTGGTTATGGACTTCTGATATAATAGACTATACCGTAAACTGATGGGCCACTTTCCATTACTTATCGAGACTTCTGGTTATGGACTTCTGCTATAATAGATTATACCGTAAACTGATGGGTCACATTCCATTACTTATCGAGACTTCTGGTTATGGACTTCTGTTATAATAGATTATACCGTAAACTGATGGGTCACATTCCATTACTTATCGAGACTTCTGGTTATGGACTTCTGATATAATAGATTATACCGTAAACTGATGGGCCACATTCCATTACTTAATATCGAGACTTCTGGTTATGGACTTCTGATATAATAGATTATACCGTAAACTGATGGGCCACATTCCATTACTTATCGAGACTTCTGGTTATGGACTTGTGATATAATAGATTATACCGTAAACTGATGGGCCACATTCCATTACTTATCGAGACTTCTGGTTATGGACTTCTGATATAATAGACTATACCGTAAACTGATGGGCCACTTTCCATTACTTATCGAGACTTCTGGTTATGGACTTCTGTTATAATAGATTATACCGTAAACTGATGGGTCACATTCCATTACTTATCGAGACTTCTGGTTATGGACTTCTGATATAATAGATTATACCGTAAACTGATGGGTCACATTCCATTACTTATCGAGACTTCTGGTTATGGACTTCTGATATAATAGATTATACCGTAAACGGATGGGTCACATTCCATTACTTATCGAGACTTCTGGTTATGGACTTCTGTTATAATAGATTATACCGTAAACTGATGGGTCACATTCCATTACTTATCGAGACTTCTGGTTATGGACTTCTGTTATAATAGATTATACCGTAAACTGATGGGTCACATTCCATTACTTATCTAGACTTCTGGTTATGGACTTCTCTTATAATAGATTATACCGTAAACTGATGGGTCACATTCCATTACTTATCTAGACTTCTGGTTATGGACTTCTGATATAATAGATTATACCGTAAACTGATGGGTCACATTCCATTACTTATCGAGACTTCTGGTTATGGACTTCTGTTATAATAGATTATACCGTAAACTGATGGGTCACATTCCATTACTTATCTATACTTCTGGTTATGGACTTCTGTTATAATAGATTATACCGTAAACTGATGGGTCACATTCCATTACTTATCTAGACTTCTGGTTATGGACTTCTGATATAATAGATTATACCGTAAACTGATGGGTCACATTCCATTACTTATCGAGACTTCTGGTTATGGACTTCTGTTATAATAGATTATACCGTAAACTGATGGGTCACATTCCATTACTTATCGAGACTTCTGGTTATGGACTTCTGTTATAATAGATTATACCGTAAGCTGATGGGTCACATTCCATTGCTTATCTAGACTTCTGGTTATGGACTTCTGATATAATAGATTATACCGTAAACTGATGGGCCACATTCCATTACTTATCGAGACTTCTGGTTATGGACTTCTGATATAATAGATTATACCGTAAACTGATGGGTCACATTCCATTACTTATCGAGACTTCTGGTTATGGACTTCTGTTATAATAGATTATACCGTAAACTGATGGGCCACATTCCATTACTTATCGAGACTTATGGGTTATGGACTTGTGGTATAATAGATTATACCGTAAACTGATGGGTCACATTCCATTACTTATCGAGACTTCTGGTTATGGCCTTCTGATATAATAGATTATACCGTAAACTGATGGGCCACATTCCATTACTTATCTAGACTTCTGGTTATGGACTTGTGATACAATAGATTATACCGTAAACTGATGGGTCACATTCCATTACTTATCTAGACTTCTGGTTATGGACTTCTGATATAATAGATTATATATATAGTTAAGGTTAGAAAACCACAGCAAAAACCGTGTACAATCAATCCTGCCAGACGTTGGATCAAAAAACAGATCTTGATCAGCAAGAAGAAGAAAATATAATGATAAAGTGTCCGAAGACTACTGCAATGCTGATCAAATACAACGCTTGTCGAGGTTTATACGACATTTCGGCTGGCCAGTACCAGCCTTCTTCAGGTTTATTTTACAGTGGAGTCACAAATGGATACAAGGCTTATATAAATTGCTAATTACGCAACTATGAGCGGAAATTACAAAATCGATGACATATGTTTTATACGATAGTAACACATAAAAGGAAATTACGAAATAGGTTTGAAAAGACGTGATGAAATGTAATTTCACCGTTTGACCTTTATTGTCGGCTGTTACTCTATCTGTACTATCTTTTCAAACCTATTTCGTAATTTCCTTTTATGTGTTACTATCGTATAAAACATATGTCATCGATTTTGTAATTTCCGCTCATAGTTGCGTAATTAGCAATTTATATAAGCCTTGTATCCATTTGTGACCTCCACTGTAAAATAAACCTGAAGAAGGCTGGTACTGGCCAGCCGAAATATCGTATAAACCTCGACAAGCGTTGTATTTGATCAGCATTGCAGTAGTCTTCGGACACTTTATCATTATAATAGATTATACCGTAAACTGATGGGCCACATTCCATTACTTATCGAGACTTCTGGGTTATGGACTTCTGATATAATAGATTATATCGTAAACTGATGGGCCACATTCCATTACTTATCGAGACTTATGGGTTATGGACTTCTGATATATAGAATATGGCATCTCCGTGAGAGGTCCAGATGAAGTCCAGTCTTGCAATCTGATTGGTTGCTCATAGGTCCGGTTTTTTTTATCTTGACCTCTTGTGAATTTGTTTCCAAGACGACATTCAAACTGAATTATAATATAACTAGAAGTAATCATAGATTATCAAAGTGCGTTCGACATATTTTTGGAAAGAGAAAGGACTATGGTAACTGAAAAATTGATGATCTATGATCATGACCTATGACGTCACGTGGTTTGATTGATTATACCGTATACCGTGTGCCTGCCACACCGTAGTATCAGGAAACAAACCCGAAATGCCGTTTTAATTCGCTCCAAAAGAGTAGTTTTATTTAAAGTGGTACTCCAAATTTATAGTTTACCTGTTGCCTGATAATGTGTCCCTAAGGAACTGGCGTTTAAAAGATGAAATACGTCTGGGAAGTGTGATTTTATGAGGGAAACTTACGGGTTGGTCGCGGTCGCCGAGCGAGGGACTTTCACTCCTTGTCATTTTTACTGTACTATGGTGGACTTTGGCGAGGAATCGGTTTTTGAAAGGCCTAAACAGCCTCGAATCATCGCAAACAGAGTCAAAACAACAATACAAGGTCAGTGAAGTATATATCATTAATAGTAAGACATTCTTTTGAGAAGATATGACATTTTCGAGATGTTTACACATAAAAATCTGTTCGCTATGGACGCTTTGTACGTTACGTCATAGCCGCCATGTTGGTGTACAGTTAGCTTCTTTTGTTCTGTACACCAACATGGCCGCCATGCCCTTTGTCATTTGAATCTCTGGGGATTGAGTGCAAACCATCTATTACAAAGTCCTATAATAATTACCACCCGCGGCATTGGGTTTCCTGTGGTGAAAGTCTATTCTATTCGCTCCTCAGTTTACCACGCAATGGGTTCATTGTCAGTCCTGGCGCGTGCGTCAAAGTGGAAGTTTATTCATTTTTGCCATATAATAAACACCTTTATTGGCCAAGCTTTGTTCGATCCGGATGCGGGGATATTCGTCGAGTTCATCAGTTTTTCTTGTGTGAATGGACCGAGCCCGCAGGGCGTTTGAACACTGTTTGAGCAGCCAATCAGAACGCGCGAAAAGTGATATTCACTGGTGTGGTATCAGTACTAAAATAGATGATACTGTAAACTGATGGGCCACATTCCATTACTTATCTAGACTTCTGGTTATGGACTTCTGATATAATAGATTATACTGTAAACTGATGGACCACATTCCATTACTTATCGAGACTTCTGGTTATGGACTTCTGATATAATAGATTATACCGTAAACTGATGGGCCACATTCCATTACTTAATATCTAGACTTCTGGTTATGGACTTCTGATATAATAGATTATACTGTAAACTGATGGGCCACATTCCATTACTTAATATCTAGACTTCTGGTTATGGACTTCTGATATAATAGATGATACTGTAAACTGATGGGCCACATTCCATTACTTAATATCTAGACTTCTGGTTATGGACTTCTGATATAATAGATTATACTGTAAACTGATGGACCACATTCCATTACTTATCGAGACTTCTGGTTATGTACTTCTGATATAATAGATTATAGCCATAGCCATTACAGGGGAGCACGGTTCACGATGAATAAAAATAACGAATCACGGATCACGAATAAAAAAAAACATTTTCCCGAGTCACGAAAATAAGCAAGTAACGTATCATTGAATTTCCGTTTATGTGCGAATAAGATCGTAGATAAGCCTCGGGCAGTTTCAAAATACGAAATTGTGACAAGACCAAAATTAAAACTTTTTTCTAAATCGGGAAAGTATTCAGTTTTGAGTTCTCGTCAGTTTCTTAGTATTTGGAGGTCTCGGGGAAAAACTCACGTGAAATAGAAAGTAAACTCACGAATATCGGATATTTATTTGGCTTCTTCACGCGTCACGCGAAATCCGTTGAGCTCGGATCACGAATATTTTTTTTTTAAATCACGCGTCACGGAAACTAAAAACGTTCGATCACGCGTCACGAAAAACTCCCTGATCGGCTGGTAAGTGTGACGTTGGCCCTTCTTTACATTTGGTAAGATTTCAAACCATGCTATTCCGTCTAGAACAGTCAATAAACAAGTCTAAAGATAATTGTGTATTATCCAGTTTCTCTTTGCATACAATTATTTGTAAGTTACAATCATCTTCATATTTATCAAGTGATATATTTAAGCAATATACCACACATTTCAATGTGTTTACTGGCGAAATAAAGCACTTGGGATGTTGGGAGAACACAAGAAATGCTTGAAAATCACAAGCCGAAGGCGTGCCGATTTCTATGTGTTTACCGGAACAATAGACCATAGATTTTTGAGTCTATAAGCCAATCAGAGCGCTCGTACTATCTGGGTTATATTATAAACAATTGTAGTTGTAGGTCATATTAAGGAATTGTTGGAAAAATAAGGTAGTACTAAGGGACACTAACGCTTCTTTGGGTAACAACAACAACAACTTAGTTTGTTTAATTCAGCTGGTAAACTGAAGTAAGTGAACTGCAACGGGCTTACCCCTGCCATTTAAGTGGGACCTCTTTAGCAATTTCCGGCTATTTTTAACACAGCCCCCCCCCCCCCCCCCTCGTTCAGTGCTCTGAATAGCCTTATTTTGTCGAGCGGTCTGTACTTTGGCGAAGGTTGTAGGTTACAATCTGTTTATGTTTAAAGTTAAACAAGAGCCCATCTGGGCTTTCACTCGGGCCACATGAGATTGAAGATGAAATACACTTTCATTTGAAATCCTCTTAGTAATAACCAAAGGGAAGAATTATTAGCAGTCTTTAGGAGTGGCCGGTAGCGCGGTGACTTTCATTCTCTGCTCCCCTAGTATATATACATGTATGTAATTTAATATTTTTGTTTTCTCGTATGTAAATTAAAGTAGTTGATCTTTTACTGTAAACACTACTTATTCATGCAACACACGTTTACAATTTAGTCTGCAGGTCCGGTAAAACTGCAGGTTCCGGTCGTAAACAGTCCGAATTTGACCAAAGTGAAACGATCGAGCTGCTCGCGTCCGTATATATATATTTCTTCGTTTGTACTTTTGACATGATATAATTCTTCAAATGGCACCATTGTTTTATTTCTTATGTTTAATAATACAGTTCTCAGCTGTAAAAAAAAATAGAACATTCTATGGAAGATTTCTTGTCCTAAAGTTTGGAAACGTAACACATGCATTTGACGCTAGAAAGTTCAGTACTCGCGGAAGTACGCAAGGTTAATTTACTAGTGGCAGTTTACTAGTTTGCACTATCGGCTGTTATGGAATGGAAACATACTTTCACAGCTTAATATGTATGTCGATTGGTCAGAAGGATATCTTGTTTAAATGCTACGGTCCTTTCGGCATCAGGAATTTTTTAAACGGACGTTTTCGTACAGTACGAAAGTAGAAACGTTCGCTTGTCACGAAAGTGCGTAAACAAACTGTCACAAGCGGTTTCATAGCAGCTCGATGTTTGACTCTCATATAGTCGATGATAACTTATATAGCTTCATATGTACGTCAATTGCTCACAAGGATTTCCTCTTTCAGTTTTCCCCGTTAGTTTGGACATTAGGGATTTATTCTTGGAGATTTCGTACAGTTTAGCAAGGGCCCGCCGTGTGTCGAAAGTAGAAAAGTTCGCTTGAAATTTAATACATGGGAACAAAGAAAAAATAACCGCATGGGTCAAAAGGTGAAATTTTGTTGCATGAAACAAAACAAAAAATAACCGCTTGCATTTTAAGACTCGGTGCTGCCACAGGCAGCCCGAGTAATAACGAGTGAGCTGGACCTGAAAAATAAAACGGATGGTACCCTTTTTGACATATTTCCATGCATGAAGTGTGAGATACACAATAAACATGACATACACGATTCTTTGGCTGCCATGGTAACCACAGTTAAGGGGCTCTGTGGGATCACGCAGTAGCGGCGTTTTTACAGACCAGGTTATTTTTAGAATGTATTGTTCCGCTAGCCAATCACAAGCGTCTGCGTGATTTTAATTATATTCAAATGATTAATGATGTTGAAGCCATGTTGGTTGACCAAACAAGAGACATATTTTGTTAACATAAACCAACATGCCGCGATGAAAGCAAACAATGAAAAATGACATCTGGGAAAACGCTACGTCATGAATATGTGACATATTGACGCTCCAGGTAATGGCTAGATCCTGGATCACGTAAAGATTGAAACCGTTACCATAGCAATAGACCTTCTTCGTTTTCTCGACTAAAACTTTAGGTGGAGAACCATACAGGACATACAGGTTAGAATAATGTGTTACCGTTTCCATACTTAAAGAAAGGGAAGAAATATTTCACGCAAAAACTACTCCATTTCTCGACTAAGTCAGTTTGCATGGTAACCAAATATCCAAATATTTTAAGAACTACGAAGGTTCAAATTCTGAACCTAATGTTCGCATGGGGACTTCGCTTTCTTCTCTCTCGCTTATTGGTCTTTTATTTCTTCGTCACTCTGGCACCCATAGTAACGGAGGCCTTAGCATGCTTGCAGACAGACAGACATACTTATTTTTATTAGCTCTTCGTACAACATTGGTACATCAGATTGTTGTACTGACATTAATTAAAACATCTTAAGTTACAGATTTGGTCCATGTATTGTGGTAGATGGAATATTCACTCAATTTGATGCGCTGATTTGGGTATGGTTTTCGAGCTATTTTAGTCTGAAATAGGGTATGATTTTGACTTAGAAGTATGAGACCGGACATTTATATGTTTTAGCTTCTCGTTATTTTGCCGATTGATCTTCAACATAAAATCGAAGGCCGCTTTAAGTGGTACATGTTCGTGGTTAGATCTGAAAACGGGCATAGAAAAGTCATATATGTTTGGTCTGAAATAAGGTCAGGGACTTGAGATACGTGCCGCACACTCCCACCCAAAAATCCGGGGAGTTCCCCTAATCCCCCCCCCCCCTTCCTTTTCAATACTTAACTCGTGAAATCCTTACCCTTTTATATACCTTCAGCATGAAAAGGTACCCCTTTCGGGCGGAGCCTTCCCGTATAGTCCATTATAGAGAGTACCCCTCCCCCCCCCCCGGGATAGTTACATACAAGCATTCCTTCACATGACTCATGTTACACAATCACTTGACTTGGTATTATATTACATGTACAGTATTATTGTAAGCACTACAGAAGGTCACGTTACTGAGTTGTTTGTTGGCTGGCACACATCACTTGCTCGCTTTGCTGTGAAGTTAAGGTTTGTAGTCTTGGGTCCGTTAACTTAAAGGTAAGGTTCTTTGCAGGTTTGTAGTCTTAGGTGCGTTTCAGACACCACTCCACTCACTGGAGAAACTGAACCTCTTCCATGGGATGGTAGTTTGTTGGAAAATAGTTGGAAGTTGGAATTCCCATGGTTTTGTACACTTCCAACGGATGGAAATATGATGGAAATACCATGAAAAATGTGTAGAAAGTCCACTTTTTCCAGTGTCTCGAACTAAGTAAAGTTCAATATCGGAGAGGGTGTCGATCACACGTTGAAGTTATTAATTCGTTGAACCGACAGCATCCCTTATCACAGGCTTCCCGCTCCATATATATTGTCCGCTTATTAGTCTGTTGGGTTACCTGTGGTGTATATGATAAAAAATTCATAAGCGATCTCAGAAGAGTTTATATAATTGCTCCGTGTGAATTCTCTTTTCCGAATCCTACGACATAAATCTTCAAAAATAAAAGATTGATACTTAATTAAGTTATGTACCTTCTAAAGCAGTTTATTAAGCCTCGAAGTTTTGACGGTTGGAGAGTGTGTCCTGCAAACGGCCTATTCATGCATGACTGGGAAACCTGTGGATTAACCTTTCGTGTGGAACGAAACGTCGCCTCTCGACATCAACATTTGGGCATCAAAGCCAAATGTTGACGCTTTCTCAGTGTAAGCATATTAATAAGTCATTGCCTTTGATCGTTTTGCTGTTAAGATAAGGTAAGGATCTTTGCAGTTTTGTAGAAGAATGGCACTAAGGTAACCTGAGCACGCAATGGACTGTTCTACCTTTTGCGTTATCTTCGTTGCCATTTCAAATTCTGCAACGCTCTAAACAAGATTTTCTCTTTTATTTCGTCAAGTTCCATATTTTATATTGTCTTGAGACCTAGAGAGATTCTTGGTTCTTACACCAAATGCAGTCCGCGACTCGGACGGTGTAAAGTGCAGGTTCACAGGTTAACGTTCGCAGCTTGACAGGTTCGCAGAAAAAAAAAATGGAAATATGTAAACACAAAAAATGGTTTGATGTGTGACTCAAAATATTATTAAACATTAAGCTTATTATCATGAAAATGTACGCTCTGCATTGAAATAAATAAAAGAAAAGCAGAAAGTAAAGAAAAACACGCAAGGGCTAATTAAAGCTCTAAAATAACTTAACGAAAGACTCAAATGACAGTTGGTTTGCACTGTGAATTATTATCATGAAAATGTACGCTCTGCATTGAAATAAACAAAAGAAGAGCAGAAAGTAAAGAAAAACACGCAAGGGCTAATTAAAGTTTTAAAATAACTTAACGAAAGACTCAAATGGCAGTTGGTTTGCACTGTGAATTAACCGCTACGCGGCTGGGCAGTCCGATATCGCGCTCACAATAATAAGTTGAAATATGCGTGGTAGCGTTTCCCGCTCGACTTCGATGATTTCCGTTTAACTAGCTGGGTAGACTTCACCGTTTGCAACCTGAAATGTTATTGGTTACCCAAACAATAGCCTTAACCCCTAAAACAATAGACCCTTTGCACGTGACGTCATAGCCGCCATGTTGGTGTACAGTTAACAATAGATTCTTCGTTAGCTTCTTTTGTTCTGTACACCAACATGGCCGCCATGCCCTTTGTTATTTGAATCTCTGGGGATTGAGTGCAAACCATCTATACAAACCCTAAAACAGTGAAGTCTTACCGAACTAGCTATCAGTAGAATCTCTCGTACAGCAACCGATTTAAGATATTTCTCATCTCTTTATCGTTGTTATTCCCGTCGCCTGAGATATTATTGAAATAGATTCAAAGAAATCGGTTTCTGTTGCTTATTTTCAGGCTAAAATTACTACAAACAAGGTGAATATATTTTTCCCCAGCCAATAAACATGTTAGTATAGTCACGCTTGACCAATCAGAAGCAAGTGATTCCACGGTAGCAAAATACGACTTCTTCATCAAGACAAAACCATTCCGGGTTTTAATGGTGCTGTTTGTGATATTGATCAAAGAGACGTTAAAGTTTTGCAATTCTCTACTGGTAGCAATTCTTTTTATTTGGCCTTTCGCTATGTACACGCGTTGGTCCTTCCAAAACCGGATCCAGTTTTCAAAGAAAAACATAGCTACAAAAACCCGGATTTCAAAGTAAAATTGGCCTCAAAATTATGCCATGAAATATAAAACGTTAACTCATATCTATATTTTATTTATTTTAATTTTTCTGCCAACCTGCTACCTGCCAACCTGCACTTTACACCGTTTGCGCGGTCCTCGGATTTCTCTCGCAGTACGTCGAAATTAGATATCCTGGAATTTGAAGATGTGCTGTCGGTCTTGAATTTTTGCTGCCAAGCGAGTGAGCATTAGCGAACGAGCGAAGGCAGCCGTACTATTCAAGGCAAGCTTTGAGAATCACGGATTATCCTACCGGTTTGACTAGTTTTTGTAATCCAACCAATCATGAATGTAATTGGTACAAACCAGTTTTGCACATGAGCCAATAAGCAACGACGCAGTGTTAAAACTGGTTTAAACTGGCTTAACCGTGGTAATGACGCAGTGATTAATACAACGCCAGATCGAGACGAGAGCGATAGACTTCAGAGGTAAGAGGAAAGAGATTTACGTACTATATTATTATACGATTTCATCGTACGAGTGTTCATGAACCACGAGAGCTTCGTTCCATTTGCAACAATTCATCACGTTGATCAGTTGAGCAACCTCCTCGCGTCAAAATGGCGTCTTCGACAGGCCCTTCGGTTTATTTCAACGCAAAGAAAGCCGTACAAATACTCTGGTCTCGCGGAATTGAAAAAAAGGACTGGCACGAGAAACGCTCGCCGATCACTCGCTTCGCTCGCCATCGGAAATAGCTCGCTCTGCTCGCAAGGCTTTTTTAGGTCTCCCTTCGAAGCGCCTGTTTTGCAAGCTATATTCCCTTTGGCAGCATTCGCATAACCTTTGGTTAAACCTAGTATAATAAACTAGTAGGAACAAGAAGGCTTGGCTGCAACAGTTGAATACTCGAGCTGAACTCTTTTATAACCTGTTTGCATAAATGATCACACTAAATACGATATTTTGAAGGGTGGTATGAATTGGTTCAGACCCGAGGATCCAAACTCTAAATCCCCGCTGAAGGAATCGGAGGAGTGCAACGCGGGTGAATAACGTGGCGTGATTTAGTGTCACGACATACTTCTTCTCGTACCGGCCACGCAAAAAATCCGAGCCAACGGCCAAACGCTGGTTTGAACAGCGAAGGCAAAACCCTCCAAAATCACTAAGATTTGACGTTTCAAGCAGCATGAATTATAAAACACACCAGTTAAGATAAATTCGTGTTTATTTCGTATTCAAATATGCACGTTCTTTGCGAACCTTTCGGTACATTAAAATCATCATACTTTTCCAATAAAATTAAATACAAACACCTTGTGTGGGTTCCCTGTGTTCGCAGATACCGGACGAAGTTTAAATGATTGAGGATAGATTCACAATAACAGAATAATGTGGATTGGAAGTGATACATACTAGCCACACAGGAATTCGTCGAGTACTTTAATATTACCCGGGGAAGGGGGGGGGGGGGGGGGGGGGGGGGGGGGGGGGGGGGGGGGGGGATTCCGGTACCAAAATGATGGGGGTTCTCTAAAAGGTACGCATAAATTAAAATTATCAAGTGATCCCTTATGTGTAAAATAACCTAAAATTATAATTTTGAACCCCTAAAAGGTACGACTCGGTGTTGCGGATTCTCCCGCTACACTTCTAAAACCCAAGAGTCCAAGCACCACACCAATCTTTGTTGCACCTTCACGCTCTTTATTCGTCAACAGTCTATTACAATCTGATCTCCTTTCCGTTTTGACCTTACATGTATTTGATTGACAAGCTAATTACGACTCATATTATAGGCTAAATATAATTCTTGGCATACAACTAAATCATGCCGCTTGCGGATACAAGATTAAAGAGCTTATCCAATTAACAATGGCTTCTTTTATGCGGCTATCTAGTACGTAATACGTGCCGTTTCCGGTCTTATGACAAATATATCCGACACTCCCCCCTCCCTGGACTAAGCAAGAGTCCAGGACTTAACCGTCGGATTCTTCATCCGATGCGCTGTGTACCATTTCCCTATTTCTCCACGTTGCGTCTAGTGCGGCTGCGCGTTGCGAGCGTGCGCGTGGCGTAGCACCTGCTGCATGCCTGACGTTCCTAGCACACACACTCGTTACGTCGGGCGTAGCCGCTTTAATCTCTATAGGGTACAACTTCTGAACTGGTCTAGATAAGTGAACTGGTTTACCCTTAGTAATCACTCTCACTCTCGCACCGCGAATCTCGTTGTCTCTGCCTTTAACTAAGTCCTCGACTATAGCAGTCTTCCAGCTACCTCGCTTCGTTCCCTCTCCGTCAACCAGTACAACATCCCCTACCTGAGCCTTCCTACCTGCTACTGTGACTGATCTGTGATGTGTCTCTCTTAGATCGGTGAGGTACTCCCTTTTCCATCTTTGCCAAAAGTGCTCTAACTTAGTACACAGATAACGATACCTCCTTGTGCAGTCATACTCACCTTCATCTCCTTCGTCTGGATCATCTGGCATGGAACTGATGCGTCTGCCGTACCGCATATCAAGTGCGATGGTGTCAATACCTCCTCACCTGGTTCGTCGTACTCGTACGTCAGTGGTCTAGAATTCAGCGTACACTCTATCTCTACTAGGACTGTTGCTAGCTCATCAAGAGTCAATCTAGCATTACCTATCACTTTATTCAGGCATTTCTTCACGCTACCTACCATTTTCTCATAAAACCCTCCCCACCAGGGAGCTCTCTCTAGATTGAAGCGCCATTCTATTCTCTGTCTATCAAGGTCTGCTCTTACCTCTGGGTGTTCATACAGCTTATTTACTTCTTTCTGGATGGCTTTGAAGGTCTGGGCGTTGTCGGATACTATCAGGTCAGGTGCCCCCCTCCTTGCCGTGAATTTCCTCAGACAGAGCCTAAAGGTATCTACCGATAGATCCTGTACCAGTTCTAATTGTATAGCTCTCGTGATACAACAAGAAAAAAGCACAATATGCACCTTAGACATACCCCTCTATTTTTCACGAACAGCGGCCCGGCGAAATCCACTCCTACCTTCGAAAACGGCGCTGCCTGCTGTACCCTGAAATCTGGCATTTTGGCGGTTGGTGGTGCTGGATATGGCCTACCTTCTACTCTCTTGCACACGACACACTGTTTCAGTAACCTTTTCACAACCTGCCTCCCTTTTGGAACCCAAAATATCGTCCTCAACTCTGCCAAAGTACCTCTTACCCCCATGTGATGTACGTTTTCATGACACAACTGAATCAACAAATGCGTCAGCTGGTGATCCTTTGGGAGGATGATTGGCTCTTTGGCCTCCGCCAGCAGGTCGACATTATCTAGCCTCTTCTTGCATCTCAACAGGCCCTTGTTGTCTTCTGCAATTCCAAACCTGGCCTGCAGTTGTTCGTAGTTGCGCTGCTTCTTGAACTGTGTTTGCGCCACTACAATCCAGTCGTTCTCCGCCTCTCTTATCTCTCGGACTGTGAGCCATTTTGACGTCTCTCTTTCCCTACTTTGTTTGCGCGCATTGTCACAGAACCGTTTGACCCACGCTGTCACTCTAAACAACTTAATAGTGTGGCTGTAATTCTTAATGTCGATCACCCTGTCTAGTCCCAGGTTCACACTCACCTCAACTGTCATCACTGCGTCCTTTTTCTCCTCTTCCCTACTCTCGCTGTTTGCTATTATTGGTTCCTGTTCTGGCCAGCAGTCTTCTTCCTGTGTCAGCCATGGCGGCCCTTTCCACCACAGCTCGCTCACTTTTAGTTGCGAGGCGCGCACCCCGCGCGACCCCAAATCTGCTGGGTTCTCCTCTCCTGGAACGTGACCCCAAGCACTCTTATCACTCAACTCTAGTACCTCATTCACCCGGTTGCGTACAAATTGCTTCCACTCACCGCGATTCGCGATCCAGTACAGGGCTGTCATGCTATCGAGCCAATATTGTGATTGCCCGATACTCACCTGTCATGCTAGCGCACCCTTCACCGTACACATAAGCTGAGCCAATATGCGCGCACCCATCAGCTCAAGTCGTGGGATGGTCAGCTCCTTCAGCGGTGCAACTCGTGTTTTAGATGTCATAATTCTAGCATACGTACCTGTACTAGTGCTGTACACCATGTACACAACAGCGCAATAGGCCTTTTTACTGGCGTCTGCGAACCCATGCAGGGAACACTCAAACACTTCCTCTCTGACGTTCTGATAAAGACAGCGATGAACACTGATACTACGACTACTCACCATGTCCTCGATCCAGGCCTCCACCCCGCGCTTCACGTTGCCTAGTAACGCGTCGTCCCAGCCTATCTCATCTTTGCAAGCCTCTTGAAATAACATTTTGATACGTACCGTCACTGGGCCGATTATTCCAAGAGGGTCAAACACTCCAGCTAACAGGCGTAAAGTGTTGCGTTTGGTTGCTGGCAGTCCCTTGGCGTGCTCTGCTATTGCATTCAAATCAAAACTAATCTCGTCCGACTCAAAATCCCACTTTAGGCCTAGCACTTTCTGTCCTTTACTGCCCATCCCCATACCTACCGAGGATTGTGCGTAACTGGCATCTTCTTCGCGAACCTGCCCCTCGCTCTCACTCTTACAATCTTCGCTTTCTAAGATAGCTGACCTTACCTCGGGGTCGTTGGTGAGCCATTTCCGGAGTTTAAATCCCCCTTCAAGCATTATGTCGCTCGCCTTACGGTACAAGTCCACTACTTCTGTCGTCTCCTTTCCTCCTGTAACTAAATCATCAACATAAAATGAGTGCTTAGCTTCTCCGCGAACTCAGGATCGGCGTTCACATACTTACTTATGTGGTCCCTCAGTGTGGCACTTTCATTGGCCCTGAAAGCACCCAGCCGAGCTCCGTCTCTACAGCGACCGGCTCGTAGCACCTACCTCTAATATTGCACCCTTTTTGGAAGTCACACAAATAATCAGCTCCCACTAAAATGTCGATTTTTAGCGCGCCATTCTTAGTGTTTACATCGGAAAACCATAAACCCTTGAGGTGCGGATATTGGTTCCTTGCCAATTCTACATGACCATTCGGGATCATCGATATCTCAGGCACTACGTACGCCTCGATCCTTATCTCTTTATCCACTCTATCACTCACCGGACATACAACAATCTCTACTACGTCACGCAATTCCGACACGTTTTGCGCGCACTGACCAAACGTGTTGATACCGAGCCATTCCTGTCGTATCACAGGATGTTTCGCGTGACTCGCCGCTGCGGTTGTGATAAACGAGCGATGACTACCCGCGTCAAACCAAAGCCTGGCTCTGTACTGCGCGCGCCCTCGAATAATACCCTGCGCGGTTTGCAATGCTACTTTCCCTCCCGATCCCACATGCAAATTACCGCTCTGACAAGCTAGAATTAGAGGGTAATTCTGGACTAGGCCTATCCCCCTCACTTGGGACTTTAAACCCTCTAGGTTCTTGGGACCTCTGCGTTTGCTGCGTTTTGTTTTCGGACTTATGGCCCTCACAGATAGAAACGTGATGTCCGCTCCCACATGACTTATGAATCCCATTCTTATCTTTACAATTAAAAGCCCTGTGGTTTTTACGCAAGCATTTATAACATCTAGCATACCTAAATAACAGTACCTTACGCGCTTTCGGTTCCGGTGCGTGGTCGGTGCCTAAACAATACGCACAAGCCCCTTTGTCCAGCTTGGTCAACAAGGCACTTGCGGTCGCCCCTCCGTTCAACTTGTTTCCTTTGTTTCCGGACTTCGTGCTTGTGGAATTCGAGTGTTCCTCTCTAAGTTCGATTTCCTTTCTCATGTACTCCATTAGTTCTCCCATGCCCCAATCATTAAATTCGCGATCTTTCGTAATAGTTAGGCGAAACGCCTCCGGCACCTTCTGCAATAGCGCCGGCACCACAATAGCGGAGTACTTGTTTTCATTCACTCCCAGCGCATCCAACCCTCTATAGTTAGACTCGCATCCATCATAAAACGTGCGCAATCTTGTAGTGTCCCTGTCGTTAAAAACTGGCGACAAATTCAGCAGATCATTGATGTGAGCCCTCTGGATCACATTTTCCTTCCCATACCGCTTCTTTAGCAGTTGCACTGCCGCCCCATAATTCGCTGATGTCAAAGCGAACCCAGCGACAGTGCTCTGTGCTGGTTCCAATAAAAGGCACTTCAAATACGCGAACTTGTCCACGTCGGCAAGCGCTTCGTTCCGGTGAATTGAACTTTCGTAGGAATCCCAAAACTCCTGCCATTCGATCACTTTCCCACTGAACTTTTTGATTTCAAGCTTTGGTAGCTTGGCCCTAAATCTTAGCGTACTCGAAGCGCTGGATACGTGGCTGACCGCGGGTGAAGAAATCACAGGTTGGTACGTTGGTGGAACCTCTTCCTTGACCAGTAATTCCTCGAGGCGAAACCTAATCGAAGTTAACTCCTCTCGGAATGCATCACCCTCAGTAATTTCTTTCTCCAGGTCTCCGTCCTCCTGATCGCCCACTAATTCAATTACGTCTTCATCTAGGTGTTTCAGGAGTTCGAGTTTTTCTTTCACACTCGCGATCATTTGTTTTGCCCATGCCTTTTCACTCTCCGCGTGAAAATCGTCTGCGGCCAATCTATCTGTTACTTTTCGGATAAGTTTCGTCACAACTCCTCGATGTCCCGCTCTTATCTTATTCTTCTTTGTCAATTCTGACATTGCTTCGCTTGGTACTCTTTAGTTATGGCTGGCTCGTCTTCAATCTACGATCTCTGTGTACAATCCACGATCTCGACTATCCGGCTCGAAGGACCAATTGTTGCGGATTCTCCCGCTACACTTCTAAAACCCAAGAGTCCAAGCACCACACCAATCTTTGTTGCAACTTCACGCTCTTTATTCGTCAACAGTCTATTACAATCTGATCTCCTTTTCGTTTTGACCTCGCTAAAACATCTAAGGTTTACATGTATTTGATTGACAAGCTAATTACGACTCGTATTACAGGCTAAATATAATTCTTGGCATACAACTAAATCATGCCGCTTGCGGATACAAGATTAAAGAGCTTATCCAATTAACAATGGCTTCTTTTATATGGCGTAATACGTGCCGTTTCCGGTCTTATGACAAATATATCCGACACTCGGGTCGGCGTAGCTAACTCGTGCGAACAGGACCCCTAAAAGGTACGATTACGAGAATATTTACCCCTAGGGACTTCTTCCAAGTGCAGGCAAACGGTGTGAAAAAAATCGTGCAGAACTTTCAGTCATACAAAAAAATTCGATCCAGAAATAATTGCCCAACCGCCGCCCTCCCCCCCCCCCCCCCCCTAGGCCTGTCCCGATTGCGCTGGAAAAATTCAAGAAAAGTGCCCGAAAAAAGGCCAAAAAAGTGCTCAAAATGTGCTAAAAATAGCAAAAATGTGCTCAAAATTTCAAAATAGTGCTCAATTTTTTTAAAATAGTGCTTTCAATTCTGAACAATTAAATTTAAGCTTTTCATAAATATGCCTAGTTTTAATGACCAAATTAACCTTTCATGTTAAGAAATGTTGAAATAAATAGAACAACAAACAAAGCTTTATTAGGAGTTTGAAGCACGACATCATAATTGCTTTACCATCGAACGCAAGAGACGCAGGCTAACGTTCTCAGCAAATGTCACTTCACAGTCTCCGTCTAGCAGTTTCAGACTCGTGTAACTACCGCCATGCATGAGCCAATCAGAATCTACTGTTCCCATGCTTAAAAGGACAAGCCGGCGCACGTGCATTTCCATGACAACAGTCTTTCGGCATTACTAATTATTCAATTTCACGATCACGAAATAACAGATTTGCTGAAAAGTGTTCAAAAAGACAAAATGTTTTCTAGAAACTTGCCTCAAACCCGAAAAAAGTGCTCAAATATTGCCCAAATTGCGAAAAAGTGCTCAACGGAGCTCAAATTGGAAAATAGTGCTCCAAGATCGAAAAAGTGCTCAAAAAGTGCCCAGCGCAATCGGGACATGCCTACCCCCCCCCCCCCCCCCCCCAATATAACGGTCCATCCCTTACATGAAATCAACAAATATGATATAGTAAGATAGTCTTCTAACCGGCTAACCGACTCCTGACACAATGCAATGGCGTGTGTACTGGAAGTGTTTAGCGTAAGTTATATTTTGATAAAAAAGGCAATAATATCTTATGGATCTCAGTTAATTTCTCAAACCGATGAGCACAATTATACCTATTGTCGAGAAAGTGCCAAAACTGACAGTCACAGGCAGCTCGAGCCATGGATTCGTGTGACGAAAACAAATATGGTCGCCGAAAGAGCATTGATCGAAGCAGAAAAACGGAATAAAAACAATAATCAAAAGCCCAGTTATTTGAATGTCTCGTTGTAGTGAATTTATGGTCTGAAGAGCCTACTATAGCTGGGCGAGGAAACGGTTGGTTTTTATATCTAAGAACACAGGAAACTACAGTCTACTACAGAGAACAGACATGGACAAAATATATTGCTCTTAGACACACCATAGACTGATAGAGTTCTAAATTAAAAAAATGAACAGCCTTTTCCACGGACAACATTTATTTCTAACTGCGTTTGAATACCTGGTCTTACCTCGTTCAGTCGTTTGACTTCGCCTGGCGATAGGTTTTAACATTCCTGTATTCTGTAAACTCGATGGCTTGCTTGCCTAGGTTTTCCCTAAAATAGATTCCGGTAAACTCCGATGGCTTGCTCGCCCGCCCCGATGGCTTGCTCGACCAGGTTTTCCCTAAAACAGATTCCCGTAAACTCGATGGCTTGCTCGCCCAACTAAGTGTTTCGGACGCGCGCGTGCGCGCGCTCCATATTAGGATGTCAATCGAGGGCGCATGGGAAAGAGCGTTACACACACACACACACTTAGCGTATTATTATATAAGATAGGGATAATAACTTTACGGTAAATAGTATGCCGACGTTTGATGTCACTTTCTCCTACTGATAAGTAGGTCAGTTGCACAACTCTGTCCCACATGAGTAGCACGGTTCTGGTCTGGTATGCAATTTCCCACTTGTGTCGACGACAATAAAAAAGACACAGAGCCGAATCTTGCCTTCAGTCAGTTATATTTAGATGCAGTCGCCTCAATGGCACGTGATATCATGCAATATACTCAAAGAGAATGCACATGCTTTGCAGTTAAGTTTACTCACATATCTAGACTATTATGCATCACAAATAATTGGATGATGCTCTACCTAACATTTGGGCGTAATTACTAAAGACATGAAGCGTGTTTATTTTGTTTAATTGTTGCTTGACAAGAGTGAAGTAATTTTGATTGACAATAAAGGGGTGGAACCTATCAGTTAAGGATTGTTATACCATGGTAGCCTCGGATTCTTTTGTTCTCCGAGGCACATTTAAACCACTAATTTTCCCTGATGGCAGGGATATTTAGAAATATGCATTGTTTCGAAATTTCCCGCCGGGAAATTTCGAGACAATGCATATTTCAAATTTCCCCTGCATGCGTAATGAGGGAAAATTAGAAGAGAATGCAGGCTGGAAGTGAGAAGGTCAAAAGCATCAACTCCTGCTCCCCTCTGGCACGACTAGCCCTACGCTCCCGGATGAAAAATACTGAATCCAAACTGACCTGTCTTCATCATAACCTTCAACGTAATCCATGTGGGATCACGTATTTCAATCTGCATATTCTTCTCTTAATTTCTCAAACCCGCTTCTTCCATGTGGGATACTTAAAACCATAAACGTGACGTAATTAAAATCCATTCATGCTCTTTGAATATTTAGTCATCCGCATAATTACATTGCAATTTAGGGTTATTCTTCTCAAAAACAACACGCTTTTCCCCAGGGGAAGCCAGGGTCGTTTAATCAATGGCGCTCAGTCAAGCATTAAACAAAACGTTTTCGAAAGCAACTCGACTGCGACGTCTTTAGTTTCGGCAGAGAAAACTAAACTTCTCAGAGATTTGTTCCGTTCCTCGGCGATCATGGTATAACAAACTTATACCATGGCATTTCGGGGTATTAGTGATTTAAATTGCCCCGAGAGCCGCGGGAAGATTTGCAAATCTTCCCTCGGCTCTCGGGGCAATTTAAATCACTAATACCCCTCATGCCATGGTATAACTTATAAGCAAATCCAATGCTGTCAAAAACTATATTAAAAAGAAGAAATCACGAGGCTCCTGTGCTATCGCTTCATTTAGTTTAATTTCTTTCTCGATGTAAGAAAGCCAACTTTCCCCAATATTTGCCCATTTATATAAGACTCTCCAAATTATCTATGTCACTAGAGAATCGATTTTATTCACCGAAAAGATCTTCAAATAGAGGATCTTGAATTCTCTGCGTAGAAATCAGGGAGCCAACGACTAAGCCATTTCATATTATTCCTTGGTACAGGCCACCAATTGCAAACTCGCCAATTGAGCTCTTTGACAAATTTGAGAATCTACTTGAAATTATACAAACGGTAAATATTGAATCGAATATTATAGGTGATTTCAATTGTAACATGGCAACCGCCGCCCACAGTTACCACACAAAGAGATTACTTGAACTATGTGAACTATTCCAATAATCCCAGTTGATTGAGGACCCGACACGTGTCACAACCAATCGATCGATCTGTTCAAACGAACGGCCTCGAAACTGATATAAATATACTGTGGAGTTTCGTACGTTGGAATCATTGACCATAGTGTTATTTATGCTGCCAGGAAACCGTGGTTGCTCCTAAACATTCTCCTAAGTACGTAACTTCTAGAAACTACAGGCACTTTAATCCTCCTAGTTTTAAAGGGGAACTCAACCCTAAAATCAACCCAATGTCTATACAAACACGTATTCGAAATAAATAGGTTCTGCTGTTTAATTTTTCTGTGCTGCGCGTCTAGCAAGAGAAAATCCGAAAACCGTCCTCACAACGTCCCTATGTTCAGACGGCTCAAGTCTTGTAACTGGAGTTGTCTAACACCTGATATTAAACGTCTTATCCTATAGAAGGGATAGAATGAAAAGGATTGCCATCATTACAAACAATGATGAAAAATTGGAAGGCCTACACACACTCGCAGAACTCTCTCAATGCTATTATAAAGAATACAAAAATGTAATATTATGACAACTTATTTTCAGCCAATCAATGTAATCTGCGTAAGACCTGGCGTGACATAAATCAGTACTACCTCTCAACTAAGAAAAAACAACAACAATGCAACCTACTAAAGTTGTTGTTGACCAATATGAGCTAACCAATCCAGTGGATATTAGTAATGCCTTTAACAAGCACTTTGTTAACATCGGGCCTAGTTTAGCATCAGAAGTACCTTCTTCTAATACTAGTCATCTTGATTATATCCAACCCGTTAAGCTTCCCTTGAACTGATCATGAAGAACTCGATTGTAATGAAGTTTCCATACTCATTAAGAAGCTTCCTACATGAAAGGCCAGCGCTCTTGACGGCATTCCAGTACGTCTTCTAAAGGAAGGTACCCCTGCTATGACTGATAAATTCGCTGACTTTCTTGTTCAATCTTACAGTCAATTAGAAAATACCACTCGAATGGGAAAAAAGCCAAAGTAACTCCAATTTATAAAGAAGATGTGCAATCAGACCTCAAGTATATATAGGCCATATCTGTCTTGCCAACTGTGGTAAAAATACTGGAAAAAGCCGTGTTCGATCAATTTTATACGTATTTACTCGATAATGATTTGCTTAACAGGTTTCAATCTGGCTTTCGGCTGCTACATTCGACCGCATTACTGCTCTTCTAGATGCAACAAACGAATGGTTTCTTAACATCGATAACGGACTTACAAATGCAATCCTATTCCTTGACCTAAAAAAGGCTTTTGACACTATTGACCACGATATCCTAATATCGAAACTAAAATTCTATGGAGTTCAAACAAAAATACTAGCTTGGTTCTCAAATTGCCTTAAAAATAGAACTAAAGTCACTTCAATCAATGGTCCCTCAAAGATCCATGCACGGTCAAATGTGGAATTCCTCACGGATCAATCCTCGGCCCATTGTTATTTCTTATATACATCAATGATCTTCCAAATTGTAGCCTATTATCTAACGTAAGAATGTATGCTGACGATACCAACCTTCGCATCGGAAAATGAAGTTCACTCGTGCATGCAATGAACAATGATCTCGCCAAAATACGGAATTGGCTTAATGTAACAAACTATTACACAATGTCACCAAAACAAAATATATCTTTACCGGCACGCGACATAAACTCTCCTTAATGTCAAATCAGTCAAATATAAGCATAGACGGTAAACAGATAGCCAGAAAATATTCATATAAATGCCTTGGCGTTGAAATTGATGAACTTATCTCTTGGGAGGGTCACATCGATATACTTTCAAAGAAAGTTGCGAAGGGACTTGGAATCCCCAGAAGACTAAAACCATTTGTTCCACAATCATTACTAATCACTGTTTATAATTCAATTATTGTCTCTCGCCTTGATTACTTCTGAAACAGCGACGACACAACCAGCTCGAATGATGCTTAAGACTTCTCAAAATAAGGTACCAAAATACCTTACTGATTTATTCACCCCTACATCAAACATCCATCAACACAACCTAAGGCAATTAAACAATACCTGCTTCATTCCTAGGCCTAATAGTGAAACACTGAAGTTTCTCATATAGGGGGGGGGGGGGGGGCATTCTTTGGAAAACTATGTTGCGTGACACAGCTCATTCCGAACATCAACTTTTTACTTAGTTATTACCATAATTAGTATTTACATTTAAAATGTTTAAGAATGTTTTTAAGAGTTAACATATTGTAGGTAGACTTTAGTTTTAGGACACACGGCTCCCTGGAAGAGCATGGATTTGTAAATGAAGGGATTCCGTGGATAAATAAAGATATATGTATGTATGTATGTATGTAGATGACTAATCGTTGATCTTGGGCTGCCTGTGGTTCAACCTATCCAAGGGTTTACCATTTGTAGCAAGAAACCAGTTGGCATGAATATTGTATTAATGGAAGTAATATTTCAAGGCCGACAATGAGGACTGGGCGAGATTTCAAGTCCGCGAGGACTTGAAATCCCGTCCAGTCCGAGTTGGAGGCTTTGAAATGACATCTCATTGTCATTAATTATTCGGGAGGGATGTTGTTTTTATTTCGGGTACAGGTTGACAATTCATTTTTTCATCATAATGAGGCAGTTTATTGTTTATTGTCATTTGGGACTTCAATGTTCCAGTTATAAATTCAAACTCAAAACTGAATTTTGTAAGTTTGGCGTCATTTGGATTGGAAAGTCTGTACAAGAAGTAGGTGACAAGAAAGGTTGTCGATATCCTGGTCGAACGCTCTATCAGGTTGTGGCCGGTCGAGTAAAAAAACCGGAGCGATATCAATATGTTGGTCAAATCCAAACTGTGGTGAGTTTAGCAAGCTAATTGATAACCCATTCTTTTTTGTAGCTTCACTTGATTGCATTTAAAATTTACTGTAGAGTTTTATATATTCATATATGGTAGGAGTACTTTGAAGCAATTTGGATCAGTCCAAGGACTGGATCAAAATGAATTCAGTCCTTGGACGGGAACAAAATTAATTCAGTCCTTGGACTGGAAAAAAATGGTTGAATGTACTCCTGGGAGTACTTTCCGGGGTTTCAAGGGGGTCGGCCTTCACCTCCTCGGAACGTGGAATAGTACTGGCTATCCAAACAATGCCTAACCCTGAAACAATACAAACCCTAACCCTAAAACAATGCAATTCTTTGTCAGTGCAGTCCAAATGGGGTCCAATAAAATGCAAGGTTTTGAGAGGTGAAGGGCTGCTGTTTCAAGGATCGTCATGTGATCGAATTCTGGGCATGTGGTTGGTTGGTTACCTCGTGAATAATTAATGAGGATGAGATAGGACTTTCTCAAACTAGCAGACCAACTGGAAGAGTCGGTGCAGTTACCATTTACAATTCCAGTAGATAATCTCGCGGTTGTCCTCAAAACAGACTGAAAGCGGGAGAAATATGTGCAAATGGTAAAGAAAATCCCGGTTAGTCGTTCTAACTGGGAAAAGAGGAGTACTTCTGGAGGTACTCTTTTCGAAAGGTTTTTCCGGAAAGTGAATGATCCATTTGATATTTCAACCGGAATTCTCGTGTTTTTTTCGAATAAATGGTAAGCACCCCTAGTGCACTGTGAGTATACTAGTGTTCTAGATGACTAAATATTGAGCTTGCTTGGACTGCCTATGGTTTAACCTGTCCGAGCGGTGTCCTAGATGACTAAACGTTGAGTTTGGGCTACCTGTTGGTCAACCTGTACTAGTGTTCTAGATGTCTAAACAATGGAGCTTGGACTATATATACTTATTGTTCAACCCTATAGCTCAGTTGAGCTGGCTGTTGTTCAACCCTCTAGCTCAGTTGAGCTGGCTGTTGTTCAACCCTCTAGCTCAGTTGAGCTAGCTGTTGTTCAACCCTCTAGCTCGGTTGAGCTGGCTGTTGTTCAACCCTCTAGCTCAGTTGAGCTGGCTGTTGTTCAACGCCAAGCTGCCCTATTGTTCTAAGCTCTTCTAAGCTCTTCTAAGGAGAACATCGAACTATGATACACTAATGACAGAGAGAATTTGAGGAGTTTCACAAATTTTAGTCTTACAAATTACATGGACAAGTGTTGGAAAAATTCAGGTTTGATACATCGAGAGTGAACCTTTTTTCATTTTAGATACCAATAAATGACCTTCCAATTTCTATAACCTACACATGACCGGATTATAAGCCGAAATGTACCGTGCATCCTCTTACAGTTTAAAGTGGCTAAAATTACTAAATGTATTTCTTTTCAGAACTGTTATTAGAGTTATCAGTATACCAGGTCGATAAGATGTCTAAGATGAGTTATGTCCACACCCCTCACAAGAGTCCAATGGACCATCGACCACTACACCAGTTCCTAGACTCCCTGGCCGAGCAGCATCCGGACACAGAGGCAATTATCATGTATGACATGGAGAAGACACGATCTGCCATGACATACGGTGAATACAGGGACAGGTACGACTGTTTGTCTATTTATATAGTGGAACCCAACCTTGACACAGAAGCAATTATCATGTATGACATGGAGAAGACACGATCTGCCATGACATACGGTGAATACAGGGACAGGTACGCTTGTTTGTTTATATATATAGTGGAACCCAACCTTGACACAGAGGCAATTATCATGTATGACATGGAGAAGACACGATCTGCCATGACATAAGGTGAATACAGGGACAGGTACGATTGTTTGTTTATTTATATAGTGGAACCCAACCTTGACACAGAGGCAATTATCATGTATAACATGGAGAAGACACGATCTGCCATGACATACGGTGAATACAGGGACAGGTACGCTTGTTTGTTTATATATATAGTGGAACCCAACCTTGACACAGAGGCAATTATCATGTATGACATGGAGAAGACACGATCTGCCATGACATACGGTGAATACAGGGACAGGTACGCTTGTTTGTTTATATATATAGTGGAACCCAACCTTGACACAGAGGCAATTATCATGTATGACATGGAGAAGACACGATCTGCCATGACATACGGTGAATACAGGGACAGGTACGCTTGTTTGTTTATATATATAGTGGAACCCAACCTTGACACAGAGGCAATTATCATGTATGACATGGAGAAGACACGATCTGCCATGACATAAGGTGAATACAGGGACAGGTACGCTTGTTTGTTTATATATATAGTGGAACCCAACCTTGACACAGAGGCAAGTATCATGTATGACATGGAGAAGACACGATCTGCCATGACATAAGGTGAATACAGGGACAGGTACGCTTGTTTGTTTATATATATAGTGGAACCCAACCTTGACACAGAGGCAATTATCATGTATGACATAGAGAAGACACGATCTGCCATGACATACGGTGAATACAGGGACACGTACGCTTGTTTGTTTATATATATAGTGGAACCCAACCTTGACACAGAAGCAATTATCATGTATGACATGGAGAAGACACGATCTGCCATGACATACGGTGAATACAAGGACAGGTACGCTTGTTTGTTTATATATATATAGTGGAACCCAACCTTGACACAGAGGCAATTATCATGTATGACATGGAGAAGACACGATCTGCCATGACATAAGGTGAATACAGGGACAGGTACGCTTGTTTGTTTATATATATAGTGGAACCCAACCTTGACACAGAGGCAATTATCATGTATGACATGGAGAAGACACGATTTGCCATGACATAAGGTGAATACAGGGACAGGTACGCTTGTTTGTTTATATATATAGTGGAACCCAACCTTGACACAGAGGCAATAGTATCATGTATGACATGGAGAAGACACGATCTGCCATGACATACGGTGAATACAGGGACACGTACGCTTGGATTAGTTTATATATATTTCAATCTAGAGCATCCGGCCTCGTGGACTCGATACTTTGAAAAGTTGATTAAAACATTTTAAATTGTGAACACGAGTTAGTTTGTTTCGTCTGTGTTCATTACATACAGCAGTAGTGCTTCGCTTCAAAAGACATGCGTATTCCTTCATCAACAGGTCCATGTACTTGGCAACTTCTCTCCTTGAGCTTGGATTATCACGTGGTCAACGCGTGGTGCTGATAGGTCGAAACAGTCTTCGGTTTGTGGTGTTCCTCATGGCTCTACACCGTATTGGGGCCAATGTCATCTTGGTAGGTCCAGGAAGTCTCACCTCAGATAAAGTGAACCTGCTGAAGCGGCTCAAATGCACAGCAATAGCGTGTGATCCAGAAATGAACGAAGCGCAGACACAACAACTGATGAGAGGAATCGAGGAGCTTATCGATTACAACCAAGACGAAAGGGAAGATATTCAGACGTTAGTAACATTGGGAGATCTAGAGTCGGGTTTGCGTGTCTTCAAGAAGGGGGAACTTCACGCTTACAACAGCCTCGTCAAGCGCGGTGAATCTCAAGACTTTGAGAAACTACTGAAAGCTCAAGCTGAAGTCCAGTTTGATGATCCCATCATGGCCACGTTCACTTCTGGCAGTACAGGGAAATCAAAACTCGTGCAACACACAATCCATGGCTGGGTGAATGTGTTTGATACTTCAGAAATGGCGTCGAAGGGAAATCTGCGGACAAAATCGTATCTTGATCGTCCGATGGCCTGGAGTGAAGGATTCTTTGGTATTCTAAGCGTGAGCTTTTTGAATATGACCTTAGTGTGTGTACCAACCGAAATGGCTCTGTCAGACCAAACGAACGAGACTGTTTTTGAAATCTTGCAAAAGGAAGGATGCATAATTTGTGTTCTAAGTGTTCCTTTGCTGCGCAAGCTGGTCAAAGAATCGCTTCACCTCAAGTACGATCTCAGTCACATCCAGCTCTTCGTGCTTGCAGGACAACGTTTTCCTCGATCGCTGATAATTAATGTTTGTGGTGCCCTTCCATTGGCTAAAGCAAATCTTATCTATGGATCATCAGAAGCCACATCATTGGCGGAAATGGTTTTCAGTAAAGAGGGAGCAAATCAAGAAGATTATGGCAAAATGTTAGTAGTTTCCGGTGCCGAGGTAAAACTTGTTGATAGCGACAACAAACTCGTTCCTAGGGGAACTGTGGGTGAAATCTGTACACGCAACCCTACTGTGTTTTGGAGTACCTTGGTAATGCTGAGGCCACTAAGGAAGCCAAGTCCTCAACTGGCTGGTTGTACACTGGAGATCTGGGAATCATGGATTACATAGGAAGGATTGAAGTCGTAGGACGGAAGACAGAAATCATCAAACGCGCTACAGTGAAGATATTTCCCGCCGAAATAGAGAAAGTGATACTACAATACCCAAACGTTGCAGACGTTGTGGTCATCGGTATTCCTGATCAGCAGCTACACGAGGAGATATGCGCATGCGTTGTTTTTGATCATGAACCTATCATTGAAACTAGGCTGGCAGAGCTGGAGGACTGGTGCGAGCTGCAATGGCCTCCTGGCCCGGATGGGTTGAGTTTAAAGCCTAAGTATTTTGTGTTGATGGAGAAGTACCCTTTGCTGAATACTGGAAAGATTGATGGTCGAGCCATTAAACAAGCAGCTATGGAGAAACTTGGAGTGAAAACTGAAGAAGACTGAAGAAAAGTGAGACTGAGATGGTATGGAAACTACGTGAGATTTAAAGAACATCTACGCGAATAAATCTCTGACCATTCTGGTAGCTGGTTATGTTAAAAATCAAATGTTAGGGGACTTACTGCACATATGGGTGATTTATTTCGATGTTGCCTGGGACTATGGATTTTCTGGACATGTGGCGTACATTAAATTTATTGTGGGATAAGATTAAAATATTTGACATACGCTATACAGGGATCGCCAGCTGCTTAGTTATTATAATAAACCACGAGTAATTATATAAAATTGTTAAAGTGCCTATAATTAACCCTTCTTGCAATATTTATAGCTATGAACCTTCAAATTATTTAATTACTTCTGTGAAGAAAGTTTTCGTTTACAGTGAATACTCAATGTTCTACGCTTGTTTGAAATCGTGTAAATTTGACCTTTCCGGCTGACCTATGACCGCGTAAGTAAATGCCTTTCTATCACAACAACATCGATGCAGGAAAAATATACACAGTTTGTGAGTTGTTAGGGAAGAAAAAAATCATTTTAGTCAACATGTTTTTAAAAGTATTTCTTCAAATGATTGCAAAGCCGAATCAATTATATAACGTTTAAGCGGTCATGGGTCAGGAAAGGTCAAATTTACACGATTTCAAACAAGCGTAGAACATATTAGAACATAAAGTATTCACTGTAAGCCAAGTTTACTTTTAAATTTTTAATTAATTGTTTTGTTTTTAATCCATTGAAATCCTTGGAAACTCGGTCGCATGTTACCGCGTGAGGCAGTTGATTCAAATCTTGTTCAAGTTGCCTGAAGAAAAAACCCTTGCTTGTACTAATTTTAAGAACTGAAATTTCATTTCCAGCTGCGATAGTTGCGTTTCGATTGTAAAGTTTATTCTTGGAGATATATAACAGTTAGCTTCTTTAATAAAACAGCAAATTAAAGTGACAACTGTTTCATTGTTTGATTGTGTTTGATGAACTGCCTGAAATCAAACTTCGCATTTTGCTAGTGTTCAGTGTACCAGAAACTGACTTTTTTCACGGGTTATAGCTATTTTCTCTCAGCTCCAGTCGATTATTTAGCCTTGCTTGGAGATTTGCCGGGCTGTTCTTTTGTCTGCCAACCTCAAATTACTTACAGGATTTTCACTTGAGCTGAAACTCAAAGAAGCAAACAAACTTGGTGCGCTTGACTTTTGAGAGAACATCTGATTGTCTTTTTCAGTAAATTTGTTAGGTCATATTATAATCAAATAATAGCATGATTTGTACGTGATATTTATCACTCGCTGTATTTATGCCAAATATAACTACAAAAATCTGCGTTTATGAAGCAAAAGGCACTGAAACTTAGCTTCGTTCTGCATACATCACACGCTGCTGTAAACACGAAGTCTTTATACAGATGAAACGGGAAAATAAAAGGTTACAAAGGAACCACATGTTCTAGTTGATATGGACTAATGGTCTTTCATTGACATGTGGTGCTTACTAGTTCGTTGCAAGTTATAAATGAGAAATAGCTGATCATCAGAAGTTTTTACACTGCCAAAATTTTGTCGCAATATTACAAACAAAGGAAATCGCTGTCTCAGCCAATCAGGTGCTGCTGATAAAATTTCGAAGAATATGATTGGCTGCGAGATGGCGGGAAAAGCTTTCTATAAATAGACTACTCTGTAAACTGATGGGCCAAACCCTATAGTGGGAGATGGACACTTCTGGTCATGGACTTCTGGCTATACACATAAGTAAGCTTCAGCGAATTCAGAATACCGCTGTCCGGCTTGTTTGTCTTACCCCGCGCTACAGCCATATTACACCGGTTCTACACTTTTTACACTGGCTACCTGTATTGTTTAGAATAGATTATAAATTAACAATTATTACAATTATTCATGGTAAAGCACCAGACTATAGTTCTAGTTTATTGCGAGTTAAAGAACGATCAAGTTATAACCTAACGTCAAATTCAGAGCTTCTCCTGATGCCACCATCAACCAAGACGAAGAAGACTACGGGCCGGCACAGGACGTTCAGTGGGACACTGCGGCGTCCCCTGCACTTTGGAATACAAGCTGCCATGTAAGATCACATCGGAAAGCAATTTCGGGCGGTTTAAGACTTTACTTAAGGCCTACCTTTTAAAAAAAGCCTTTGAATGTTACAATGGTATTTAAATTTCGTTTTACATCTTTAGATTGACTAGTTATTACTATTTTTAGGATATAATATAGCATAACATAACACCCTTGCCAGCTATTATAAGATCCTCAATTCAATGAAACCCGGTGTTTATTCCATGACTTTGGGTTCTATATCTTTCGTGCTCTCGTTCCTACAATGCACTCTCGTCTCCTGCGCTAGTGCGCATGACTGTAACACAATATAGTGTCACGCAAGGACACTACATCCCTCCTTTCCTTTAACAAAGAAACAGCATATGTTCAAACACAAAACTTAAACGGAATGTCACTGTTATTTCAGAATTATCACTGTAGATAACGTTCATGTCGCATAATCATCCAAATATTTCGAGGCTCTTCTCGCTCTTTCTGATCTGCGAAGTGTAGGCTGTGATGCGTGCCCATCTTCAACCTGTTCGTCCATTTGGTACTGTCCTTCACCTGTATCGATGTTGGGTGGAAACTCTTCTGGCTTCTTCTTCTCTTGGAATGAGCTGAACACCAGATGGTAACTTCCTAAAAAATGACGCGTTTCTGGTAACAGTGTGACCTGCATTCTGGGCTGTGCCCATGCTTCCTTTCTTCTCACTTATCTCGTATGGTTCAGGTTTGAATGGTGTGGACATCTTGTCTCGGTTTGGTTGTTTGATCGACACTTTATCCCCAAAATTCGGGTCAGATTCTTTAGCATTATTGTACCTGTCTGCATATTCTTTCATCTCCTCTTTCTTCTTGGTATCCCTTTCTCTGAGTTATGGAGGTGCCTGGTCCCACTGTACTTGGGGCAGAGTTGACTTGAGTTTTCTTCCATTCAACAACTCGGAAGGTGATTTTCCTGTTGTGATGTGTGGAGTTGCTCTATACTCTCGAAGAAAGGTGAATAATTCTTGCCTACAGTTCTTGCCTTCTACAATGGCTGTCCTGGCTGCTTTCTCTAGTGTTCGCATCAGTCTTTCTGCTTCGCCATTTGCCTTAGGCCATACTGGAGTTATTCTCCGGTGTCTGAACCCTAGATGAGTAGCAAACATCTGAAAGGTTTCGCTGTTGAACGGTGGGCCGTTATCCATTCTAATCATCTCTGGGATCCCTTGTTTGGCAAATATGCTATCTAGATGGGTATCACAGCCTTCGCTGATGTCGATCTCAGGAATTCAACCTCTGGGTATCTGCTGAAATCATCGATCACGACTAATGGGTAATCCCATGGATAGCTCTTGCCAAGGGCCTTGAGGTAGAGGGGACATTTTCAGCGGC
Organism: Actinernus sp. WN-2022; assembly: GCA_030867875.1. Classification (NCBI taxonomy): domain Eukaryota; kingdom Metazoa; phylum Cnidaria; class Anthozoa; order Actiniaria; family Actinernidae; genus Actinernus; species Actinernus sp. WN-2022. The sequence continues at coordinate 11,543,554 of JAOWCC010001679.1, read as the reverse complement.
TCGTGTGTTGGCTTAGGACCATGATTTGCTGCTTGACATGATAGGCACTCTCTAACCATTTCTTTAACCATTTTGTCTATGCCTGGGAACCAGATTGATTCTCGCAGTAAACGTTTCGTCTTGACCATTCCTTGGTGTCCACTATGGGCCAGTGAAATCGCTCTCAGTTGCAGTTTCTCTGGAATTATCAGGCGGTTACCTCTCAGAATTACACCATTTGCTACTGATAGTTCCTGTCTGATCTGCTTGTATTGCCTGACGTCCATTTCGACTTCATGCCATCTCAGAGTCGTTATCACCTTTGCTAGCTTCTGTAGGGTTTTGTCATCTGCAGTTGCATCCTTGACATCTTGAAGGGTAATTGCAGTGGGTAGAGCATTTGTGGTCACAAAGTTCACATATAGGCATCAACTCTTGATAAATGATGGTGAGGACTGTTTGAGGTCTGGATGGCGGTTCATGTAATCGGCTGGATTATCTGCTCCTGACCTGTAGACAAGTTCTGTCTTGTATGGTTGTAGACGTAGTTGTAGTCTCTCAAGTCTTGCAGTTGCCTTACAGGTCGGTTTGTTGAAGATTGTTTCCAACGGCTTGTGGTCAGTGATTACTTTGAAACTGCAAGATCCATAGAGGTATAGGTGGAAATGTTCTATTCCCCAAACTACTGCAAGAGCCTCTCTATCTGTTTGGCTATAGCGACTCTCACAACTGATCAATGAGCATATGCTATGACATTTTATGAAAAAGCCCGATACCCCGGAAGAAAAAAAATATCCGAGGGCGTATCCAAATATTTTACTTGCAATTACAATAAATAATTCAGTCAAATAGATAGAATCACTTTTTTATGAAGCTGTAATTAATAGGTAGCCTTATCAGAGGTCCATGTTATGGACTGGCATTATTCAAAAAAAGAAAATAAATCGAGGTGTACCTTGCGATACTAGGCTGTGGGGAATTGACATTTAAAAATAAATAACAAGCTCGTAAGGAGAGAGGGAGATTTTAAACTTGCAACATATGTCGCGACACGGGTTGTACATTTCATTGGAGCCGTCTGAGACCCAACACTCCTTCGGAAAGCACTATTGAAGGTTTGACATTGCCTTCACGAAGGACACACCGACACTTTGTACCGGAAAAGAAGAAATGACCTCAGTTCGCGGAGGTGTGTTGGAGGAGATCGAAACAGAGATGATGCGGTTTCGTTGGAGAGTTTTTCATTTCACTCTCAAATATCTTTGATGGCGAGCAGCTTGCTGTACCAGCGTGCTCTTGGTGCTTTGCCGAACTTGTTTTCTTCCAGCGTTAGCGTGACATATAGATGGTGTAATGCACTAGTCAATTGAAACTCCGGCCCCCCGACCCCCGGGACATAGCGGGGAATGTAACATTTATACAGTGTTACATTTTGACCTTTTCCCCGCCCATCGGGGGCTGTTGGCTGTTACAATACCCGCCCCTATGGCCCCGACATGTTCTTCAGAATTTTCAATTAGGAGGAGGCATTGAGAAATTGAATATACATAAGCTTCAGTATCATGACCCGCACAACCCCGCGCGCGCTTTCCTTTCAAAACCATTTACAAAAGTCTCGTGATGAGGGCCGGACGTGTATGGCGTGAGCGGGCCGGAAAAAGCCGGCGAGGTCCGTACGTCCACTCATCATGACCTCGAGCCAAATATTTTCCCGTCCGGCCCTCCCACTCAGTCAATAAGTACCTAATCCGTTGTTCCATTATTTGAAAGAAACACATTTTCTGAAGCACACTTTCTATTACTATATTTACTTATTACTATCGTCGACATCGACCCGTTCGCGTCAAATCTTTGCAAAAACGCATTATGTATGTGCCGCGGGGGTGGGTCAGGGTTTTGAGATCGGTTTGGGCAGGTAGGGTCAGGGGTTTGATCTGATTTGGGCAGATCAGGGTCAGGATTTGAGTATAATTTGGGTGCAGTCAGGGTCGGGGTTCAGTTTTTTTAGGCAGTTTATAGGGTTCAGTTTTTTTTCATGTCAAAAAAAGACATTCTGTTGCCGCATTTTTATCGCCTGCCCACATGCAAGCACTGAGGTTCCCATACATCGTGACGCCGCTAATTCGTACTTCAGTACATATCTATGTACTTCATCTGCTGATTTGTTTACCCAATGCCACGTCCCGACTTGAAATGTTCCGTATTTTGCATGCAATCCCGGTACGCGGTATACCGGCCGGGATATATATTCGGCCGTGTTTTGAAAACAATTTAATTTGGAGCTCGGATTGAGTCAAACAGGGTTGGGGTTTGAGCCTCTTGGCCTCACATACATACCAATTTTTCAGGTAAAATCCTGTCCGCCATTACTGGAAGCCGGCCGTTCTCAGTATTCAGCGGAAGTGATGTCATACACTTAACACGACAATCTCGTGGCGCAAAATAGTGTTCATAAAAAAGTAGCCAACCTCGCAAAGATAAATATAACTTTCTTCTTATGTACGTGAAGATGTTTTTAGTAGAAATATGCTCTTAGGTGTTGTGTTCTGCAGGCGAGTGTTAAGTGTATGACATCACTTCCGCTGAATAAACCTTTTAAAGCTGAACAAAGCGACGGCCTCCAGTAATGGTGGACGTTTAGATTCAATATTCGGAGCTCCAAAAATAAGACTTCCTGTCGTTGTATCTAAAAACGATTTGATCTAGTAATACTATATCAACTCTACTTTATGAATATGCAGAAACATTGATATGTCAAAATTTGTTCGTAGTGGCACTTTAAGAGCTGAGAAGTTAAGGATTGCTGATCGCGCGGAGAATGGTACCGAAAACTGCAAACGCAAAAGAGTTTGTTGCGCAAACACTTCTTGTACTTTTTCGGTAACAGTTTCAAAACCTTATACTTTCGCAATTCGGTTGTAAGATGTAGCTTGATGCCTGAAACAATTTTAAATGTTTGGTTGCCATGGTAACAAAGCTTAAGGGGGCACTGTAAGAATGTTATATTTTCCGAAATGGGGAACAACACACCTAAAAATTACGATAATTTACGTGTATGGATATCGCCTCTCAGCCAATCAGCGATTTCCACGTCACTGTTTTTCGCGCCGCTATGCTGGGTTGGTTTCCTCGTTTATTTGGATCGAGATAGCTTCGAATAATATAGTTGAAGAGGCTTGAGGATAGATCAGTTCGTGAAAGATTCGTAACCTTCACTGATGAAGGTGTAGAGACTACGGGTTCGACGAAGTTGAAGAAATTGAGAAAAAATAATTAAAACAAGACACACAACGAGGGTTTGGAGAAGTCATTTCTTGTGACAACTTGAAGTTTTTCACCCCGCCAGATCGAGAATTAGACTAGAATTAGAGTACCTCGGCGGATTTCTTGTATCTATAAGAACAAAGCTGTCAATAACTCTTTCAGAGGAATTATCGCTTCTGTAGAACTTTACCCGCTCAGAAAAACTAAAAAAAAAATATAACATAACTAAAGTTGAATTTGCAAAAACACGAGAGGTACTCAAGTCGAAACTGCCAAAAGCAGCGAAAAAGGCTTGGAAAGGGAAACAAATCGAACCCTGGACAAATTGTGAGTTGTATTAAAAATGTACTTCAGTTTGGAAAAATCGGATATAAAACTAATCGGTTTGTATTCATTAGTTCTATATCCGATTTATAGACACTGTGGCCCGGATAAACACCATTGTCTATATCTTATGTAGATACTGATGTTTTATCAGTGGTATAAGTGTCTGTAAACACACAGACCTTCCAAGCCAGTAGGGCATGCAATGCCAAGATCTGGAAATGAAAAGTATTCTAATTATCCGTAACTCTCGTAACTAATTTGGGTTTTGTCTTTGATTATTAAATATATCGCTCAGCCAATGCTGTAGTTCCATGTATCAGATTAATGCTCCTTTGGAACCCTAAACTGTAATTATCGAATTATTCTGAAACATCCTTTGTAGTATTGAATTTTATAGTTCCTAACTTTTGGGAGTCGGGTGGCAGGTCATGAAATAGGGTTATGAGTTTTTATTTAACAGCTAACCATTCCGACACTCATGAACAGCTAAGGCCGAAACGTCTGGACATTAGTCTATAATTTTTGGTACTTTTAATACCTTAATTTATTTATTTCCTGTGTTCACAGGCAACCCAAGCTCTAATTGTGTGTATTTGTCAGTATAATATAGGGGAACTACTAAACGGGTAAAATCACGATTTTTACTACTATCGGATAGGTTAAAATCAACTGAAATAAACGTACCTTTGCTCTATTTGTAGGCCCAAATCGCTAATAAACGACAAAAGACAACATATAGAGCAAAGGTACGTTTATTTCAGTTGATTTTAACCTATCAATAGTAGTAAAATTCGTGATTTTCGCCGTTCAGTAGTTCCCCTATATTATACTGACAAATACACACAATTAGAGCTTGGGTTGCCTGTGCTGTGTATTACTTTGTTTGACGTCGAGGACGTGACACCGTGACGTGACTGCAATATAGAGAAAACCAACCGACCGTAAAAGGTCACGTCGAACTGGTGATCAATGAATACAAACGGGGTTTGTAATCTCAGGCCGGCATTTCAGACACCGCTCCACTCTCTGAAGAAACTGGACCTCTTCCATGGAATGGATGTTTTTGCACACTTCCAACCGATAGAAATATGTAGCTTGTGAGCAACGGCTAGAAATATGTTGGAAATACCATGAATTAAAAAAAAACACTCTAATTTCCAGGATTTCCGGTGACTCATGTGTGACTCACAGTGAGTGTCGATTGAGAGGGCATAAAGTTACTAATTCGTTGAACCGACGTAATTCATACATGCCGGGAAGTGAATTAACATAACCTTTCGTGTGGAACGAGAGAGATGGCATAAACGTCGCCTCTCGACATCAACATTTGGCTTTGATCGTTCTGCTGGTAAGATAAGGTAAGCATCTTTGCAGTTTTTAATTTTTGTGCACAAGAATGGCGATGTACTCATGCAATGGTTATTAAATAGTTGTGTACTAGCTTCGTAATGCCATAAAAAATCTAAATTCTGCAACGTGCTCTAAACAAGGTTTCTCTTTTTGTTCCATCAAGTTCCATACTGGCTTGAGATCTAGACATATTTTTGGTTCTTCATTGCACCAGAAGCAGGCCTCGAATTTCTCTCGCATGTCAAAATTAGATATCCTGGAATTCGACGAATGCGAACGTACATGTATTGTCGCGCATTGCGTCCATTTTAGTGTCCATTTTAATTTTGAGTGTTGGTAGGATATTGTCCCCTCCCCCTCCTTTCATTTTTACCATTCCCCATTCTGCCCTCATGATCATCAGCCTTAAATAATTATGCATTTAATATCTCGAGCCCCCAATAGACTCTTCCACAGTCCCCGCTCGGCTGCAGCACTTGGTCTGTTACAGTACAATGGTATCCCGATTTTGATTGGCTAGCCCATCCGCCTTGAAACCGATGCTAGCGCTGCTATTGGTTGATGTATATTCGGCTGACTGGCCACTTGTTTTCTTACTGTTAGCTAGTTCACGAAGAATGGGAAAAGAAGCATTCGAAATTACGGTATTTCTTTAAACTATCGCTTTCTAAAATAAACCAAACAAAGAACGATACAGTGGTTGAAGTCAGAGCAGTGCGAACTTGACAAGAATCGGTTCAGCGGCATGGTCTTGGTAGACTATCGTAACGCTTTTGATATGAGTGGTCGATCATGCCATCCTACTGTCCAAGCTACCCGGGGGGGGGGGGGGGGGGGGGGGGGGGGTACTCAAGAACGTTTTATACGGGGAGGCTCCGCCCCAAGGTCCAAACCCTTACCCTTTTATATATCATTTTTGAGAGAAAAGGTAACCCTTTCATATACCTTTTACTAAACTTTTCACTTGAGTAACGCCTTTAAATACTTGGATGAATCAGCCGTTAGGTGCGTCTGTTCGAGATATTTTAAAGGCCTATTTAAATACCTAAATGACAGTTTTCCCTACCCTTTTCTATACTTCAACTCCTGCAATCTCTACCCTTTTATATACCTCCAGCCTGAAAAGGTACCCCTTTCGGGCGGAGCCTCCCCGTATAGTCCGGCATTATAGGTAGTACCCCCCCCCCCCCCCCCCCCCCCCCCTGCGGTATTTGGAAGAGCGACTGTAGTGTGTCTCCTTGTCTAGTGTCCAGTCTGCAACGCAGAGTATCCCCCATGGAATACAACAGGTTCGATTTTAGGACCGCTATTGGCTTCAACTGGGCAACTGCCAACAAGCTGCCACTAAACGAAGGGAAGACGAAAGCATTATTTATTACAGCAAAATGTCTTGCAGCCAAGATGGACCCTGACAATACACAGATCGACCTCTCCGTAGATGGAACACACCTTGACCAAGTCCCAAGCGCAAAACTTGAATTGACCAGGATTTAACTTTCTGTGAACACAATGATAAATTATGCAAAAACCTGCACAGCGCATTGGCATTTTGAATAGGATTAAGTCTTGTCTTCCCGTAAAGCAGAAAATGTAATACTATACCTAATTTAATAAGCAAGTAATAACCTATGCAGGTATAGTATGGTCCAGCTGCAATAATAAAGATAACCTAGCTAGGGTACTGAGACCGCAAAAAAGGGCTGCAAGGAGTTACAGTTCCTTATGTTTCTGAACTTTGAAAGCCAAATAGTGAGGTTCACTCTAGACGTACTAGATACGCAGACACAAACTTTATTTGTCCTTCTTTTATACGTAAGACAAAGGTGGAATAACTTTTTCAGTAATTACAACCAAGCTATGGAACAGTCTGCCCTTGAACTTGAGAAAGATTAATACCTTTTTGTGAGAAACAAACACAATAGTACAATATATTAGTATATATTACTAGATATGTAGCGGGGTCACGATTTTTTATGCTCCCATATAGGGGGGGGGGGGGGGGGGGGTGGGGGTCACATTGTTACATGCTCCTCTTTCATAGGTTATATATATTTATAGGCTTATCTAAGGGGAGGGTCATTATTTTGTGAGACCAGAGAACTGCATGCAGGGTCACATTTTTTTGGGCTAGCCACAATACAAATCTAGTAGCCCCCCTACCGCTAAATAATGTCCGGTCCCTATTTTTTTTGTTTTTTTTACATGATACTTGCACTTTAACATAACTTATTTTGTCGCTATCTTTTAGAATGTAAGTTTTATTGCAACATCTCAGATTTTAGAATTACATTAGTACTTTAGCATTTTTATTTATACATTTCTCTGGGGGGAGGTGGAGAGTAGGGCAAGGGTTAGGGTTAGAGCCTCTTTCCTTTGTTTACATACATTTATACCGTAAGTTAACGGCTCAAATAATACATATACTCGATCTTATTGAATTCACTATTTTTTGTTAAACTGATCCCTTAGGCGATCCTAACCATTCAGAAGACATAATCACTATCATCATAAGCCCTTTAGTGCCATTACAGCAAAGGAGTGTACTTTGAGACGTCTGCTCGTGAAACCTCGATTTTCTGAACAGGTTTTCATTTAGGATCGAAGTCGTTTCTGAGTCGTTTTACCGCCTGTCTTGGAGTCAGTATTTTACGTTTGCTCTGTTTACTGCATTACTCAATCGCCTTATTTCAATGGCTTACTGTCTTGCTTAAACCTACCGAGAACCGACTCCGGTATTTTTTCATTCGAATCATGTCGAATCCCTTTCATGCCTATTAACTGATCGATCTGCCTGTGTTTGCCTCGCAATGCCTGCTGGATCCAGGATTTTCTGGACCCAGTATGCCTTGCAGGATTGTAATGTAACAGACCCTTTGCGCAGCAACCGAATGGTTTATCCGCATGAATGTCATTTATAACACCTGTCCTAGTGTCCTATGGTTGAACTTGTCTTGGTGTCCTGTGGTTGAATCTGTCCTGGTGTCGTGTGATTGAACCTGTCTTGGTGTCCTGTGGTTCAATCTGTCCTTGTGTGCTGTGGTTGAACCTGTCCTGGTGTCCTGTGGTTGAACCTGTCCTGGTGTTCTGTGGTTCAATCTGTCCTGATGTCCTGTGGTTGAACCTGTCCTGTGGTTAAATCTGTCCTGGTGTCCTGTGGTTGAAACTGTCCTGTGGCTGAACCTGTCCTGGTGTCCTGTGGTTTAATCTGTCCTGGTGTCCTGTGGCTGAACCTGTCCTGGTGTTCTGTGGCTGAACCTGTCCTGCTGTCCTGTGGTTGAACCTATCCTGATGTCCTGTGGTTGGACCTGTCCTACTTCACTAATTCATCCTGACCCTCACATTCATCACATCTCTTATCTTTACCACTTAATATTCTACAAGTCACATCACCTTCGGGTCTTTCTCTACCTTTGGACACGTCATAGAAATCTAGCTATTTTGTATGCATAGTATCAAAGACAATATACTACAGTACTACAGTACAGCCGTTCCCGTCTAGATTTCAGAACACACATTAACCCCCTCGCATACAGCACTTTTTACACACACAGCTTTCCCACCTATCCTTCTCCTTATGTGTAACATGTTTAGTTTCAGTACACTCCCCCACTCGCACCCACCGCTAGAACCTCCCACATAAAGTACAAATGACAAAATGTACAACAGTCAACACCTCACATGCTAGTCTGTAGTTACAATTTTCCCTCATTTACTCCCGCACACCCCAACAAATACGTTCACAACCATAACATTACCTCTAGGCTGTGCTCAACTCCTCATCCCCTCCTCCGTTTGCTAAACATTCCATCAAGTCTTCGCCTTTCCTCTCTGTATTCTCGACGCCATTATATCCATATAAGGCCACCAGTCTCTCGCGTCCCACCACAGGCAACCCATGGCACGCTCCACAGGTATCCCATCTCCACACCGAAGATCCTCCCCCCTCGGCCTTAGCTCTGGTTTTCTTCCGTTAAACATGATACATTCACCACACTCACCACACCCTCCAAACACAATGTCCAATCATAAACCGCCATGTCTTCGTCTTATGACCTCAACCCCAAGATTCCCTCCCTTTCTTTGCTTCGCCATGTACCGAACAGAACTCAAAGATCAGACCAAACGACTTGCTAGATCCCTGGGATTCATTTCCACTTACCGACCTCCAGGTACCCCTGCACTCTATTTATGACTTTTATCAAAACATTCAAGTACTTTACTGTCATTTTCATTCAAACCTGCAAATGGTATTATCGTCATGACGTCATTGTGACGTCTTAAGCAGCGACGACTTCGAGCAGAATACACAAGATATATATTCCAACAATAAAAGAGCCTGCTAAGTTTGGCTAGCATTCTCCTATTTTTTGATATCCTACAGTCGATTTCATCAAAGAAGCTTTTCAGACAACCTTCGCCAATTAAGTACGGACCGCCCGACAAAATAATGCTATTCAGAACACTGAACGAACCCCTCTTAACACATCGCGGGTATTTTTTATGACTTCGCTTGTCCCCCCCCCCCCCCCCTCCCCCTTCACAATGTTGGGATAGAAAGGCAGCATTTCGGTCATTTTGAAAACCAACATTGCAATGGGGGGAGGGGGTGGTGTGAAAAATAGCCGGAAATTGCTAAAGAGGTCCGACTTAAATGGCAGGGGTTGTAGAGTCTGTCTTGGACTAACTATATGGTATATTGGAATCAGAAACCATGAGAACAGGTTTCGTATTCTGATGGGTTATTTTAACATTAATCTTTTGAATTTTGATTCTCACCCTGCCACAGAACAATTTATTGATACCTTTGGGACTTACCGTATTCACCCTCAGATTCTTGAACACACACGAATTACTAACCATTCTGCAACGTTGATAGATAATATAATTTTTAATAATAATAATATTTTTTAATAATAATATTATTATTTTTAACTCCGCGGAGCATCATACTTTTAGTGGCAATATATTATATGGTGCCTCAGACCATCTCCCCAACTTCCTCATTATCAATACATTTTGTAATCTTCCCTCTAAAATGAAGTTTTATAAAAGAGATTACTCTGATTTCAATCAACGATCATTCATTAATGACATTTCCACTGTACTGTTGACTGGAATACAGTTATTCCATACAGTACTGATGTTGATAGTATATTTGATAAATTACTCTGAACTGAATAGGACCGTTAATAGACATGTTCCCATTAAAAAGCGTTCAAAGAGAGAACTGAAATTGAATGCTAAGCCCTGGATTTCTAGTGCAATTAGTGTATCCATTAAAAAGAAAAATAAGTTTTTTGAGAAATTTATGAAAACAAAACTAAATTACTACGAAGTAAAAATACAAAGCTTACCGTAACAAGTTAAGTACCCTTATTAAGGCTAGTAAAAAACGTATTGTGAAGATTACTTTAATAATAATAACCAATAATATTAAAAACATATGGAAAGGCAATAAAACAGATAATAACTCTTAAACCACAATGTGCTAGTATACCCAATAAAATAGTGTCAGGCAGCTCTGAGCTAACTGACAGTAAAAGTATTACCAATGCATTTAATGACTATTTTTCCAATGTTGGTAATCAGCTTGCCAGATCTATACCTGAAGTTCCAAAATCACCTTTGGAGTAGTTATCTACTCCATCTGCAACTAGCTTTTATCTATTTCCAGTAACTTTAGGGGAAATTGAAGACAAAATCTTAAATCTGAACCCCAAAAAATCAACTGGACCTTATAGTATACCGTCTAGTTTATTGATATTATTGAAATATTTTGTGTCCAGACCATTAGAAATTATTTTAATGTTTCTTTCTCCCACGAGAGAGTTCCCAGTAAATTTAAGATTGCTCGTGTCATATCAGTTCATAAAAATGGATCTAGGGTTTCTGCTAATAACTATCGTCCGATATCTTTGCTGTCAATTTTCAATAGATTATTAGAAAGACTAATGTATAATAACAGGTTGTTAGATTATCTTGATAAATTTATATAAAAAGTGATAAACAGTTTGGTTTTCGTAAAAATCATTCAACCATTCATGCGTTATCCCTTATTGCTGACAAAATCCAAAACTCTATTGAGGAGGGGAGATTTTCTTGTGGAATCTTCCTTGACCTAAGTAAAGCTTTTGATACTGTGAATCACAAAATACTTTTAAAGAAGCTTGAACATTATGGCATTAGAAGTATAGCACTTAAATGCATGGTTTGCCTCTTATTTACAGGATAGAAGACAATTTGTATCAATTGGCAGTTCAACTTCGGATTTGAAATTAATTACTTGTGGTGTCCCACAAATCTGTACTTGGCCCTCTGTTATTTCTATTTTATATCAATGACATACAATTTTGTTCTGAGCTGTTTCAATTTCACTTGTTTGCTGATGACACAACATCTCATAAACATCAATTTAGAATACATTAATTTATGGTTAGCTTGTAATAAGTTATCCCTTAATGTAAGTAAAACGAATTATGTTATATTTCATACGCCTCGAAAAATAGTACCTTTCGCTATTAACTTGACCATTAATGGGAAAACTATTAGGAAAGAACGTATTAAATACCTTGGTATTTACTTAGATTTTAATTTAAGTTGGAAGAGTCACGTATTTCATGTGTCTAAAAAATTAGTAAAAGTATAGGGGTGCTCTCCAAAATTTGACATTATGTGAACATGCATATTCTCACTCAGCTGCGCTATACTTTAATATTTCCTTTTCTAATCTATGGGCTTATCGTCTATGGTAGCACTTACACCTCAACTCTAAAACCACTAATTACTCTACAAAAGACATTATATTAACATGCATATTCTCACTCAGCTGTGCTATACTTTAATCTTTCCTTTTCTAACCTATGGGCTTATCGTCTATGGTAACACTTACACCTCAACTCTAAAACCACTAATTACTCTACAAAAGACATTATATTAACATGCATATTCTCACTCAGCTGCGCTATACTTTAATCTTTCCTTTTCTAATCTATGGGCTTATCGTCTATGGTAGCACTTACACCTCAACTCTAAAACCACTAATTACTCTACAAAAGACATTATATTAACATGCATATTCTCACTCAGCTGTGCTATACTTTAATCTTTCCTTTTCTAACCTATGGGCTTATCGTCTATGGTAACACTTACACCTCAACTCTAAAACCACTAATTACTCTACAAAAGACATTATATTAACATGCATATTCTCACTCAGCTGTGCTATACTTTAATCTTTCCTTTTCTAACCTATGGGCTTATCGTCTATGGTAACACTTACACCTCAACTCTAAAACCACTAATTACTCTACAAAAGACATTATATTAACATGCATATTCTCACTCAGCTGTGCTATACTTTAATCTTTCCTTTTCTAACCTATGGGCTTATCGTCTATGGTAACACTTACACCTCAACTCTAAAACCACTAATTACTCTACAAAAGACATTATATTAACATGCATATTCTCACTCAGCTGTGCTATACTTTAATCTTTCCTTTTCTAACCTATGGGCTTATCGTCTATGGTAACACTTACACCTCAACTCTAAAACCACTAATTACTCTACAAAAGACATTATATTAACATGCATATTCTCACTCAGCTGCGCTATACTTTAATCTTTCCTTTTCTAACCTATGGGCTTATCGTCTATGGTAACACTTACACCTCAACTCTAAAACCACTAATTACTCTACAAAAGACATTATATTAACATGCATATTCTCACTCAGCTGTGCTATACTTTAATCTTTCCTTTTCTAACCTATGGGCTTATCGTCTATGGTAACACTTACACCTCAACTCTAAAACCACTAATTACTCTACAAAAGACATTATATTAACATGCATATTCTCACTCAGCTGTGCTATACTTTAATCTTTCCTTTTCTAACCTATGGGCTTATCGTCTATGGTAACACTTACACCTCAACTCTAAAACCACTAATTACTCTACAAAAGACATTATATTAACATGCATATTCTCACTCAGCTGTGCTATACTTTAATCTTTCCTTTTCTAATCTATGGGCTTATCGTCTATGGTAACACTTACACCTCAACTCTAAAACCACTAATTACTCTACAAAAGAAAGTCGTACGAATCATGATATTTTCTCAATTTCGTGAGAAATAATCCTCTTGATAATGCATTAGGTATTCTAAAATTCCTTGATTTAGTTTACTACCACAATGCAATTTTTATCTATGGTTATTTTACATCCAGGTTACCTAATGTTTTTTCTAACTTCTTTGAACGAACAAGCACACAACATAATTACAATACTAGATTGGCAGCAAGGGAAACCTACTGCCTACCTAAAGTTAGAACAAACTATGGTAAATTTAGTCTCCGTTTTACTGGCGCAAAAACCTGGAATTCCATTCGCGACGTCTATAAACTTCTATCGTAACCATCCATAGGTCATACATATTAATTAGTAATCACTTGAATAATGTGATGTGACATTAGATTTAGTATTTTTACATTATGTAGATTTTTAGTATTTTTGTACACATTTATATATATTATAGCTGATGAATTGAACCGTGGGCAAATAAAGATTATCTATCTTATCTATCCTTCAAAAAAACCTCTTAAAATCAATATCATTGAATCTTACTGATGCCTATGTTTATTTCATATGTTTATTTCATAGTTTTATTTAATTTTATGTATTTACTTATTTAATTACTTATTCACTTTGTGAGTGTGTTTATGAACGTGTATTGACATTATCCTGACCAAACATTGTAAGTTACTCATTGTAGCAATCTGACTCGATTAGTTTATCTATTTTCAGATTGCCAGTAACCTATAGTCATGTACTTTCATAATGTAATTATGTATATTTCTGTGTGTATGTTACAAATAAGTCTCAACAATTTAAAAAGGTATATAAGATGTCTAAGATGAGTTATGTCCATACCCCTCACAAGAGTCCAATGGACCATCGACTACTACACCAGTTCCTAGACTCCCTGGCCGAGCAGCATCCGAAGACAGAGGCAATTATTATGTATGACATGGAGAAGACACGATCTGCCATGACATATGGTGAATACAGAGACTGGTAAGATTGTTTATTTAAAAGTTTTACTTAAACCCAACCTTGATTCCATTCCCACCTGGAGCATCGCCGTGGACTCGTTACTTTGAAAAGTTGTTTACAATGTGTTCTAATTTTGAACACGAGTTAGATTTCGTCTGTGCTCATTACATACAGCGGTAGTACTTCAAGAGACGCGTATTCCTTCATCAACAGGTCCATGTACTTGGCAAGTTCTCTCATTGAGCTTGGATTATCACGTGGTCAACGCGTGGTGCTGATAGGTCGAAACAGTCTTCGGTTTGTGGTGTTCCTCATGGCTCTACACCGTATTGGGGCCAATGTCATCTTGGTAGGTCCAGGAAATCTCAGCTCAGATAAAGTGAACCTGCTGAAGAGGCTCAAATGCACAGCGATCGCGTGTGATCCAGAAATGAACGAAGCGCAGACACAACAACTGATGAGAGGAATCGAGGAGCTTGTTAACCACAACCAAGTCGAAAAGGAAGCCATTCAGACATTAGTATCATTGGGAGATCTAGAGTCGGGTTTGCGTGTCTTCAACAAGGGGAAACCTCACGCTTACGACAGCCTCCTCAAGCGCGGTGAATCTCAAGACTTTGAGAAACTGCTGAAAGCTCAAGCTGAAGTACAGTTTGACGATCCCATCATGGCCATGCTCACTTCTGGCAGTACAGGGGAATCAAAACTTGTACAACTCACAATTCATGGCTGTGTGAATTTGTTTGATATTTCACAGATGGCGTCGAAAGGAATTCCGCAGATGAAATCGTACTTTGATCGTCCGATGGCCTGGGGTGGAGGATTCTTTAGTATTCTAACCATGATCTTTGCCAATACTACCTTAGTCTATGTACCAGTGGAAATGGCTCTGTCCGACCAAACAAACGAGGCTGTTTTTGAAATCTTGCAAAACGAAAGGTGCATAAGTTGTTCTCTAAGTGTTCCTTTGATGTGCAAGCTGGTCAAAGAATCGCTTCACCTCAAGTACGATCTCAGTCAGATCAAGCTCTTCACGCTTGTAGGACAACGCTTTTCTCGATCGCTGATAATTGATGTTTTTGGTGCCCTTCCATTGGCTAAAGCAAATCTCATTTACGCCTCATCAGAATCCATGGTATTAGCGGAAATGGTTTTCAGTAAAGAGGGAGCAAACCCAGACGATTATGGCAAGATGTTAGTAGTTTCCGGTGCCGAGGTAAAAAATGTTGATAGCGACAACAAACTCGTTCCTAGGGGAACGGTGGGTGAAATATGTACACGCAACCCTTCTGTGTTTTTGGAGTACCTTGGTAATGCTGAGGCCACTAAGGAAGCCAAGTCCTCAACTGGCTGGTTGTACACTGGAGATCTAGGAATCATGGATGACATTGGAAGGATTGAAGTTGTAGGACGGAAGAAAGAAATCATCAAACGCGCTACAGTGAAGATTTTTCCCGCCGAAATAGAGAAAGTGATGTTACAACACCCAAGCGTTGCGGGTGTTGTGGTCATCGGTATTCCTGACCAGCAGCTACATGAGGAGATTTGCGCATGCGTTGTTCTTGATCATGACACAACAGCTGCAGCACCTAGCCTTGAAACGAGGCTGGCAGAGCTGGAGGATTGGTGCGAGCTGCAATGGCCTCCTGGCCCGGATGGGTTGAGTTTGAAGCCTAAGTATTTTGTGTTGATGGAGAAGTACCCTTTGCTGAATACTGGAAAGATTGATGGTCGAGCTATTAAACAAGCAGCTATGGAGAAACTTGGAGTGAAAACTGAAGAAAAATGAAACTGAGATGGAACTGAAAACTACGCGAGAATTAAAGAACATCTACTCGTGATGGTGTTCTTGGAAACAACTAAAATCTTGGGGGACTTACTGCACATATGGTTGATTTATTTCGATGGTGTCTGCGAGTATGGATATTCTGAATATGTTGCGTACATTATTTCATTGGCGGTAATGCTAAAACATCTGACAACGCTATCTATCAGGCGCCAAACGTTTCAAAATTAATTTTAGCTTACATGTACCCGTCCAATGCCTGAAGTACGCTTATAAGACATACATCAACAATTAACCAGTAAAAAAATCCGTGCAATTAACTAACATCGTTGCAAGTTCACAAAATCATAAGTACAAAAATCCGTGCAAGTACGTAAATTCAGTGCAAGTACAAAATTCCGTGCAAGTACGCAAAACATTGCAAGTATCAAAAATCAGTGCAACTACAAAAAATCCGTGCAGGTAAACAAAAATCCGTGAAAGTAAACTGAAATCGTTGCAAGTAACATAAAATCTGTGCAAGTACAAAAAATCAGTCCAAGTAATTAAGTAAAATCGTTGCAAGTAAACCAAAATCGTTGCAAGTACAAAAAAAACGTGCAAGTAAAAGTAAAATCGGTGCAAGTAAACCAAACTCGTTGCAAGTACAAACAGTCCGTGCAAGTAAACAAAAATCCGTTCAACTAAAAATAAAATCGTTGCAAGTAAACTGAAATCGTTGCAAGGAACATAAAATCTGTGCAAGTACAAAAAATCCGTGCAAGTAATTAAGTAAAATCGTTGGAAGTAAACCAAAATCGTTGCAAGTAAAAAAAAGTCGGTAATAGTTTTTATTCTGAATTTTTGGAGATAAAATCCTTTATAAAATGTTCTTATTTTGGCACATAGCAGACCGGCACCAGAGATTGAACATGCCAAGATAAAAAATTGGTGCCATTCGGACAAAATTGCCTAAAACTCTAGGGATTATAAATAAAGCTAGACACTACGCTCCATCTTCCATTCTATTGCAATTATCAGTATTCATTATTTTTTCCTTATTTAAGCTATGCTAACCTGTTATGGGGAAATGCTCATTCTACAACCCTTGAACCATTAGAGTTTTGCAAAAAAAGCTATTCGTGCAGTAATGAATAAAGAATGGAACTGTCATACTAAACCTTTGTTTCAAAAATTAACTTGCCTAACACTAGATGACATACATAAACTTCACACCAGTTTATTTATGTATGACATCTTCCACAAAAATATTAGTGAAACATTTATTAGTATGTTCACCCCTCTAACTGAAACAGTTTACTCGTATGAAACCCGTCAAAAACAGAACTGACTGCAGGAAAATATTCATTAATCATAACGGCCAAAATTTGGGGAATGATTCCTAAACATATCGGATTCAAAAACAGAAATTTATTTAAGAAAAGTATTTCTGCTATGTTAATTAACGAATACTCAGACGAACAGTAAAATTCACTAATATTTTACTTCAACTCTACCCAATTACTATTTAGAGCTACTTAAACTCCTCTCGTAATCCATCTTACGATATACTTCATGTATCTCATTATATTAACATGCATATTCTCACTCAGCTGCGCTATACTTTAATCTTTCCTTTTCTAACCTATGGGCTTATCGTCTATGGTAACACTTACACCTCAACTCTAAAACCACTAATTACTCTACAAAAGACATTATATTAACATGCATATTCTCACTCAGCTGTGCTATACTTTAATCTTTCCTTTTCTAACCTATGGGCTTATCGTCTATGGTAACACTTACACCTCAACTCTAAAACCACTAATTACTCTACAAAAGACATTATATTAACATGCATATTCTCACTCAGCTGTGCTATACTTTAATCTTTCCTTTTCTAACCTATGGGCTTATCGTCTATGGTAACACTTACACCTCAACTCTAAAACCACTAATTACTCTACAAAAGAAAGTCGTACGAATCATGATATTTTCTCAATTTCGTGAGAAATAATCCTCTTGATAATGCATTAGGTATTCTAAAATTCCTTGATTTAGTTTACTACCACAATGCAATTTTTATCTATGGTTATTTTACATCCAGGTTACCTAATGTTTTTTCTAACTTCTTTGAACGAACAAGCACACAACATAATTACAATACTAGATTGGCAGCAAGGGAAACCTACTGCCTACCTAAAGTTAGAACAAACTATGGTAAATTTAGTCTCCGTTTTACTGGCGCAAAAACCTGGAATTCCATTCGCGACGTCTATAAACTTCTATCGTAACCATCCATAGGTCATACATATTAATTAGTAATCACTTGAATAATGTGATGTGACATTAGATTTAGTATTTTTACATTATGTAGATTTTTAGTATTTTTGTACACATTTATATATATTATAGCTGATGAATTGAACCGTGGGCAAATAAAGATTATCTATCTTATCTATCCTTCAAAAAAACCTCTTAAAATCAATATCATTGAATCTTACTGATGCCTATGTTTATTTCATATGTTTATTTCATAGTTTTATTTAATTTTATGTATTTACTTATTTAATTACTTATTCACTTTGTGAGTGTGTTTATGAACGTGTATTGACATTATCCTGACCAAACATTGTAAGTTACTCATTGTAGCAATCTGACTCGATTAGTTTATCTATTTTCAGATTGCCAGTAACCTATAGTCATGTACTTTCATAATGTAATTATGTATATTTCTGTGTGTATGCTACAAATAAGTCTCAACAATTTAAAAAGGTATATAAGATGTCTAAGATGAGTTATGTCCATACCCCTCACAAGAGTCCAATGGACCATCGACTACTACACCAGTTCCTAGACTCCCTGGCCGAGCAGCATCCGAAGACAGAGGCAATTATTATGTATGACATGGAGAAGACACGATCTGCCATGACATATGGTGAATACAGAGACTGGTAAGATTGTTTATTTAAAAGTTTTACTTAAACCCAACCTTGATTCCATTCCCACCTGGAGCATCGCCGTGGACTCGTTACTTTGAAAAGTTGTTTACAATGTGTTCTAATTTTGAACACGAGTTAGATTTCGTCTGTGCTCATTACATACAGCGGTAGTACTTCAAGAGACGCGTATTCCTTCATCAACAGGTCCATGTACTTGGCAAGTTCTCTCATTGAGCTTGGATTATCACGTGGTCAACGCGTGGTGCTGATAGGTCGAAACAGTCTTCGGTTTGTGGTGTTCCTCATGGCTCTACACCGTATTGGGGCCAATGTCATCTTGGTAGGTCCAGGAAATCTCAGCTCAGATAAAGTGAACCTGCTGAAGAGGCTCAAATGCACAGCGATCGCGTGTGATCCAGAAATGAACGAAGCGCAGACACAACAACTGATGAGAGGAATCGAGGAGCTTGTTAACCACAACCAAGTCGAAAAGGAAGCCATTCAGACATTAGTATCATTGGGAGATCTAGAGTCGGGTTTGCGTGTCTTCAACAAGGGGAAACCTCACGCTTACGACAGCCTCCTCAAGCGCGGTGAATCTCAAGACTTTGAGAAACTGCTGAAAGCTCAAGCTGAAGTACAGTTTGACGATCCCATCATGGCCATGCTCACTTCTGGCAGTACAGGGGAATCAAAACTTGTACAACTCACAATTCATGGCTGTGTGAATTTGTTTGATATTTCACAGATGGCGTCGAAAGGAATTCCGCAGATGAAATCGTACTTTGATCATCCGATGGCCTGGGGTGGAGGATTCTTTAGTATTCTAACCATGATCTTTGCCAATACTACCTTAGTCTATGTACCAGTGGAAATGGCTCTGTCCGACCAAACAAACGAGGCTGTTTTTGAAATCTTGCAAAACGAAAGGTGCATAAGTTGTTCTCTAAGTGTTCCTTTGATGTGCAAGCTGGTCAAAGAATCGCTTCACCTCAAGTACGATCTCAGTCAGATCAAGCTCTTCACGCTTGTAGGACAACGCTTTTCTCGATCGCTGATAATTGATGTTTTTGGTGCCCTTCCATTGGCTAAAGCAAATCTCATTTACGCCTCATCAGAATCCATGGTATTAGCGGAAATGGTTTTCAGTAAAGAGGGAGCAAACCCAGACGATTATGGCAAGATGTTAGTAGTTTCCGGTGCCGAGGTAAAAAATGTTGATAGCGACAACAAACTCGTTCCTAGGGGAACGGTGGGTGAAATATGTACACGCAACCCTTCTGTGTTTTTGGAGTACCTTGGTAATGCTGAGGCCACTAAGGAAGCCAAGTCCTCAACTGGCTGGTTGTACACTGGAGATCTAGGAATCATGGATGACATTGGAAGGATTGAAGTTGTAGGACGGAAGAAAGAAATCATCAAACGCGCTACAGTGAAGATTTTTCCCGCCGAAATAGAGAAAGTGATGTTACAACACCCAAGCGTTGCGGGTGTTGTGGTCATCGGTATTCCTGACCAGCAGCTACATGAGGAGATTTGCGCATGCGTTGTTCTTGATCATGACACAACAGCTGCAGCACCTAGCCTTGAAACGAGGCTGGCAGAGCTGGAGGATTGGTGCGAGCTGCAATGGCCTCCTGGCCCGGATGGGTTGAGTTTGAAGCCTAAGTATTTTGTGTTGATGGAGAAGTACCCTTTGCTGAATACTGGAAAGATTGATGGTCGAGCTATTAAACAAGCAGCTATGGAGAAACTTGGAGTGAAAACTGAAGAAAAATGAAACTGAGATGGAACTGAAAACTACGCGAGAATTAAAGAACATCTACTCGTGATGGTGTTCTTGGAAACAACTAAAATCTTGGGGGACTTACTGCACATATGGTTGATTTATTTCGATGGTGTCTGCGAGTATGGATATTCTGAATATGTTGCGTACATTATTTCATTGGCGGTAATGCTAAAACATCTGACAACGCTATCTATCAGGCGCCAAACGTTTCAAAATTAATTTTAGCTTACATGTACCCGTCCAATGCCTGAAGTACGCTTATAAGACATACATCAACAATTAACCAGTAAAAAAAATCCGTGCAATTAACTAACATCGTTGCAAGTTCACAAAATCATAAGTACAAAAATCCGTGCAAGTACGTAAATTCAGTGCAAGTACAAAATTCCGTGCAAGTACGCAAAACATTGCAAGTATCAAAAATCAGTGCAACTACAAAAAATCCGTGCAGGTAAACAAAAATCCGTGAAAGTAAACTGAAATCGTTGCAAGTAACATAAAATCTGTGCAAGTACAAAAAATCAGTCCAAGTAATTAAGTAAAATCGTTGCAAGTAAACCAAAATCGTTGCAAGTACAAAAAAAACGTGCAAGTAAAAGTAAAATCGGTGCAAGTAAACCAAACTCGTTGCAAGTACAAACAGTCCGTGCAAGTAAACAAAAATCCGTTCAACTAAAAATAAAATCGTTGCAAGTAAACTGAAATCGTTGCAAGGAACATAAAATCCGTGCAAGTACAAAAAATCCGTGCAAGTAATTAAGTAAAATCGTTGGAAGTAAACCAAAATCGTTGCAAGTAAAAAAAAGTCGGTAATAGTTTTTATTCTGAATTTTTGGAGATAAAATCCTTTATAAAATGTTCTTATTTTGGCACATAGCAGACCGGCACCAGAGATTGAACATGCCAAGATAAAAAATTGGTGCCATTCGGACAAAATTGCCTAAAACTCTAGGGATTATAAATAAAGCTAGACACTACGCTCCATCTTCCATTCTATTGCAATTATCAGTATTCATTATTTTTTCCTTATTTAAGCTATGCTAACCTGTTATGGGGAAATGCTCATTCTACAACCCTTGAACCATTAGAGTTTTGCAAAAAAAGCTATTCGTGCAGTAATGAATAAAGAATGGAACTGTCATACTAAACCTTTGTTTCAAAAATTAACTTGCCTAACACTAGATGACATACATAAACTTCACACCAGTTTATTTATGTATGACATCTTCCACAAAAATATTAGTGAAACATTTATTAGTATGTTCACCCCTCTAACTGAAACAGTTTACTCGTATGAAACCCGTCAAAAACAGAACTGACTGCAGGAAAATATTCATTAATCATAACGGCCAAAATTTGGGGAATGATTCCTAAACATATCGGATTCAAAAACAGAAATTTATTTAAGAAAAGTATTTCTGCTATGTTAATTAACGAATACTCAGACGAACAGTAAAATTCACTAATATTTTACTTCAACTCTACCCAATTACTATTTAGAGCTACTTAAACTCCTCTCGTAATCCATCTTACGATATACTTCATGTATCTTATTAGTTTATTGTTATTATTTTTTTATTAATGCAATAACAAGTCTTTAATTAATTATCAGCTTCTTGTCCCTATATCTCCTGCTTGTAAAGGTGTCCTGACTCGATAACCCCTTGGTTTATTCAGGTCCTGCCTACTCAATAATTATTGTTAAATTCCTTATTTGTTTTTGTTTTGAGTGAAATAAACGTATACCGTATCGTATTGCATACTGTAGATCGAACAGTTTACGAAAGCGCTATAAACATCGACAGCTTTCCGTAAATACATTAAAATTTGTATGTTCCACACGATTGTGGTTTACTTGCAACGATTTTGGTTTACTTGCAACGATTTTGGTTTACTTGCAACGATTTTACTTTTACTTGCACGGATTTTTGTACTTGCACCGATTTTGGTTTACTTGCAACGATATTACTTAATTACTTGCACGGATTTTTTGTACTTGCACCGATTTTGGTCAATAGCCGTGATCTTTGTGACATAACAATATGGAGCGTGATTTCCACATAAAACTTCATGGATGAAACTTCCCAAAATGTCTGCGTACGGGAAAATTCCAATTCCTTATGAAGAGTGCTCTGGAAATAGAAGTCAGTGTATTTTCATCGAGCAACTAGCTCGTTCGTCTGCACTATTATAAAGTTAAGACTTGCTACAAGCGGTTATTTCGGTATAAGAAAATTAAAGCAAATTTAATAGAAATTCAGGAGGAAATTAAAGAGAACTTGAAGAAGAAAGGCTGAATCTATCTCCCGAAGTAAACGATTGCAAATAGATTCTAGATCTAGAAGACAACAATGTAGGTCGAACGAGACGTGCCGGCCGAATACTGCACTGTAAAATAACGCAGGCGCAGCAAAATCTTTAAAATGTGTTAAATTCCCTACCATAATAAATACTGTTTTACAACCAGGCACTCCCCGTGAGGGGCTGTTCCGTACCGGTTCACTCCACCCACGCTCACACAACACTCGTGTATTCTCTACTCACTACATTCAAGCTCACATGTTGATTTTTGAGGAGGGAGGAAAACCGGAGAAACCACCGTGAGAAAAACCCTCGTGGCAAGGGAGAGAACAACACAACAAACTCAACTCACATATGACCCGAGCCGGGATCGAACCTGGGACATAGCTGTGAGAGGCGAGCGCTTACGTACTGGATTCAAGGCCTTGTAAGATACTGACACGGTATAACATCGGCTGGAGTTTTATACGGAGACTGTTTGCAAATTGCGTCAACCCGAAACAATCTTCCTTGGCGACAACTTTATGAAATTCCTCAAACACGTTTATCGCTCATTTAAACTCCAGCAGTCAACTCCGATTCCAAAAAGAAACTTACTTTCTGAATCAGGTACAGAGCCAAATGGACGTTCAGCAGTAAAGCTGTCCATTGAACACCCGAGTGAAATCGTCAACAAGTGTTTATCATCAGCAAACTACGAAGCCATCACCTCAACGATCGACGTTATTTTATCGGGCTCAATCCCAGTTTCTGGGAAACTATCCACCCATCCCGGCCCTCCCTTGGATGTGCATCGCTTTATAATGCGGATTAACCATTAAAGGTTAGGATGAAATGTGGGGGAGGGGGAGGGGGGAGGGGGGGGGGGGGGGGGGGGGGTAGTTTCCCAGAAACCGGGATTATTTGGACAAAGGCATTGAAAATTGGGGTTGAACCAAAATATGTATCTTCATCTGGCCAGTTTGCCGTTTGCAATTAGGAAACACGTTACCTGGAGTGTCCATCTGTAGTGTATAGGTGTCACAGCGTTTACTCGCTTCGTGCTATATATTTAGAATATTTTCCCGCGAACTGAATACTGCAACTTAACAGAAGAGGGTAGGGGCATCTATTAAACGAACATCTATTATATTGCAACAACAACTCTAGACTTAATAACTTACCACAATTGCCATTTCATAGAATTATGCAGAGTTTTCTTTTCTGGTGGTTCACCAGCTGACTCTGGTGACATTTTCGATAACCAAAGTAGAAGTTAGGAGTAGTGTTTTCACCCTCTCCTGTTAAGTTGCTGTTTGTCTTCGCCAGACCGAGGCTCTTCGACGGTTGATCCTAACCGGAAATTCCCATGTCCAACTTCATTGGCTGTCAACCTCGAAGGCCTTGGAAATGGGCGACAAATTGTTCGATTTCTCCAGAATGTGGCATCGCTGGATCTTAAAATTCGGGTTGGGATGAGTTCATTTATCATTCTATGTCCTACCTTAGTTTCGAGTTATTTGGAGTGAGCGAAGTGTGATTTTCGTGGCAAAGATTTCAGATTATGCATCGGATATTTATCGTTGTCTCCAGCCTTTTCCTTTTATTAGGAAGTGAGTGAAGGAGGATTCGAAACGACCCTAGAAGAGCTCAGAGGTATGAATAACCACAGCTAAAACATTGTAGGTGAAGTCGTGTATTTATTTCTCTAACATTCATGTTTTGGAAGGATTTATAATATGAACTATTCAAGCGATATCGGTAAGCGTATTAATACACAAATCACGAGATTGGGTTGCCTGTGGTGCATCATGACAATTACCTATGTCGAAAACGTTTGCTGTTTTATTATTTCCTCCAACATTTCGGCAAGCTACCTGCTAACTATATCTATTGACCCGAGTTCGGTTGTCAGTGCTAGCCTAGCTTGTTCATGTAACAGCATTCCAGTCAAAGCATTAGATAACCATGGCAAGGGAAGTATAACTGAGAATTTAATAATAGGTAATTTGTCTCCACCATGTACCAGCATGCTTTCGTATGATAAGTGTTTTGGTGATGACATCACACATTAGCATATTGGAAATATAAACCTTTAATTTATATCTCGTAGACGTAACGCCCAAATCAAGAAATATTCTGCCGTTGGACTATTCACTTCATGTACAATCGATATCAAATATGACTAATTTGGGTTTATATGCACTTTATATAATTACTAATTGAAGTAAATAGTTTCCCAAGGCATGACAGGAGTGTTATACCCCGATAATTATCAGTGTTTGTCCATTCACCTTTCTTACAAACTGGGATAATATATATCCATTGTTCCATTCTTGTGGATACTCTCCAGAGGCCCAAATATTATTAAATAGTAACAAAGTGGCTGTGTTAGTTTTCCTCCGCTTTAATACTTCGTTTTAAATGTTATCTATCCCACGTGATCGGTTATTTTTCAGTTTCTCGATTGCACTCTCTATTTTCAAAATCTAGTTGGCCTTGTCGTCTTTCCTTAAGGTTCTTCTATTTCTGTGTATTCCCAGGAGCCCATTACCAAGGGTATTCTTCAGTTTTTGTCGTTTAGTTTCTTAAAGTAGTCCATGGGAATTCCGTGCTTTCTATATGGCATTCTTGGTTATGTTTTGGATTTTTAAGATTAAATAGATGTTTCTTAGTTGTTTCCATGTGCTCTTTGTATCTTTACAAAGGCTATTCTATCCAGTCTGTTTCTTATGTATCATTGTTTCTTATTCTACACAAGCGTTTAAATTGTGTTTTCTTGTCATCAGGTAGCTTAGTTCTCAACTGTTCGTCTTTTAATATAATAATAATAAGCAATTTATATAGCGCCATTTCCACTAAATGACCAATGGCGCTTTACATCACTAATTCAAAATAACTTTATCTACGATAATTAATATTTATATATATAAAACACTTTAGGATAAAAGGTTAAAAGCTAGTTTAAAAAGATATAAAAAACAATTTAAGATAAGTTTTAACTCGACTCTTAAAAATGTTATCCTAATGTCTTGTGGTAGTGAGTTCCATAAGGTAGGAGCAGAAACTGAGAAGGACCTTGCACCGTATGTCTTGAGGTTGTGTTTTAGAACTTTAAGTAGATTCTTACATGATGAACGTAAAGAACGAGATGGTACATAGGGATTTAGAAGTTCAGTAATATATAATGGAGCAGTATTGTTAAGAGCCTTAAATGTAAGTAATAATATCTTTAAAAATATTCTTTGCTATACGGGTAGCCAATGTAGTTCTCGTAACTATAGGAGTAATATGATGAAATTTATGCGAGCAAGTGAGAAGGCGAGCTGCTGAATTCTGCACGTACTAAAGCCTCTGTATCAAGTATTTAGGCAGACCATATAATAGAGGGTGGAGGAACAGAACAGGGAGGAGGGAAAATTGGCCAAAAAAAAACAGGGAAGAGGGTGAAATGTCCAGAAAAACTAGGTAGGAGGAAGAATTTAGCATACAGGGAGGGGGGAGAAAATGGGATCTACATACATGCTCTAGAGATAAATTTTAAAACTCGCTAGGGAGGAGGGAGAAATGTCGGAAAAAAATAGGGAGGAGTGAGATTTCACTACCGGTTCCTCTCCACTCATAATAAAGAATTACAGTAATCTAATTTAGAGATGATAAAAGCGTGAATAAGTATTTGACTGGTTTCAAAAGATAAAAAACCTTCTTACACGTGCAATGTTCCTTTTACAAACAGCATCCACTTGATATTCCATCGAAGGAGTGTGGTCGAACACGACTCCAATGTTCCAATGACGGTTCGATGATCTCGGCGCCAACACGGATACTTTCGATAGGGGGTTGTGGACGATGCCGAGCTCTCAATACCAGTAACTCAGACTTGTCGTTATTGTGCTGCCTTGCATAACTTCACACTTAGTTCTGGATCAAAACAACCATCACCCACTAACAGTGCTGACAATTGTAGAAAGGCAGACTTGTCAGGCCGCGGTTTCTAAGCGCCCTGAAGAGAGCTCCCGATCAACACACTGCACAGCTTGTTGTAAACTCATATTGAACTGTAATGTGAATGTTCATTGATCATGAAGTCGAACTAATAGATTCTACTGAGAGTCCTGGCCGGGTTTATTCCACGCTAGAAGTGTCAGCATGACAACAGAGTTGTTTGTGATTGGTCAGGTTGAAAAATGACTCAATAGAGCTGTTAATTTTAACTCACAGGACCATGAATCCCGGGGAACTTTTCTAAACCAGTTAAATATTGAGACTGTTCGCTTAACGGTGCTATATGTTTTTTACTCGGGCTGCCTGTGGCAGCGCCGAGTCTTAAAATGCAAGTGTTTTTTTTTAAATTAGTGTCAGACGGCTTCTGCGCATGCGTTAAAGGTCAAATTCAAACCAATCAGATTGCACTGTGCTGGTCACGCAACAATCGCCAGGTTAAATGTATTTACATAAGTGAATACAGCAAAATCAAGATGGCCGGTGGACTTGACGGACGGATGTACATAGCGGTCGTACATAGCCGAGTTTGAGGTACGTTTGGTAGGTTTTATGCCATATTTCATTTTACTTTCGGTCATAGTACATACCAGCGCAAACACCGTGATTGGTAGGCCAACACTAAAATAATTGTGACCGAGTTTTTGGCGGCTTTACCGATCTCGTATAAAAACTTGTGTACGTTATACTATACAAGTATACTGAATAGCTGATTTATAGCGAAATATAACGATTTACTAGCAAATATATAAACTGTGGTTGAGCACTAAAAGCTTGTTGAATACAGTAAAATCAAGATGGCGGAAGACCCGCGAGGAACTTTCTCTCTAGTCTCATCTCTCAAATGTAAGCCAGTTTAATGTTTTATTTAACTTCACTCGTGCGAAAGCCTTCCAACAGGCTCAGGATATTTCAACTGGCGCTATTGCTGGTTTTCACTCAATCCCCAGAGATTCAAATGACAAAGGGCATGGCGGCCATGTTGGTGCCCCAACAAAAGAAGCTAACGAGGAATCTATTGTTTAAGGGCACCAACATGGCGGCTATGACGTCAAGTGAAAACCAGCAATTGACGGAGCCGAAGGACCGCATTTTTTTATATACGACACGTACGACGACCTGAAGCCAGTGAACTGGGGCCAGGATCCGGAAAGCTAAAATTCGAAGAAATAGTAGTAGAGCCGGTAGTAAAATGATACCCGTTTTTCTTGCACAAGGACGTCAAAAAGCAAATTCAGAAATCTCCTTTTTGACGTCCTTGCACAACAAAAACGGGTATCAGTTTTACTACCGGCTCTACTACTGAGTAAAATGATACCACTTTTTCTTGCCCAGAGGCAAAATGATACGACTTTTTTTCTTGCCCAACGAAGGCGGATTAAATACTATTTATCGTATTTTTACGATATCGGTTTCTACCGCTTTTTTCCGGATTGGAGCAGTTTTGTTGTACTATTTTTAAATCGTATATTTTACATTTCAACACTCTATTAGAGAAATGATTTGTATATAGTATATCAACACACAAGGTTGCAAAAGAAAATGGCAGCCCGACGACCTCGTAGCGAACCTTTACCAAGGAGTCTAGCTCGAGAGGCAGGTGCTATTCTCGATGAGAGAGATGGAATGCTCGAGGGAGTGGAGATAGGTCGCCGCACTATTCGATGGCGCTTCTTCCAAGGTGTGGCAGGAGATTTGACTCCTAGGATCATGGAAGGGTTAGTTGCAAAGGTAACCACCAGCTTCTACCTGCGCTACAGCTACACCTATCGCATTCTCAATGTCAACGACGGGCGTGTGATGCTATTCTCCAAGACTGTCCCTGGCTCTCCATGGGTGAACATCCTAGGAGATGCAGAAGAGTGGATCAATAGCAAAGAGACAGCTCGTTTGAATCCCGACAACATCAATCGACCAAATACCCAATGGGCTTTTGTGCGTTGGATCTACGTGGATGTCAAAGTCGTGATCGATCGGCAGCCTCTGTTGGGAACAGGCCCACTACCTCAATGGCTTCGCCAGAAAAAAGGAATGTTTGCCCTCGATCGATATGGTGACAACCTATGTCTGTGGCGCTGCCTTGCCGTATACAAAGGAGCCCGTGCAGACAAGTGTAACACCTCAGCTCGAAGACTTGCCAGGTCTTCTATGGCTTGGTAGCACCCACGCAAGACGTTCCCAAGACTTCCTTAGACCAGCTGGAGGAAGTCGAGTTACACTTTGGAATCGGCATTCGGGTGTACGAACCTACGGAGGCTGGCGCTTGGCATCTGATGCGACATGCAGCTCACTACAAGCATACGATGACGATTGGGATATACGAAGGACATGCCTTCTATATCAAGGACGTCAAAAAGCTAGGGCACATATACGTATGTAATGACTGTAAGCAACGGTTCACACAGTCTGGCAGCCTC
The DNA here is from genome assembly GCA_030867875.1 of Actinernus sp. WN-2022. Lineage (NCBI taxonomy): Eukaryota > Metazoa > Cnidaria > Anthozoa > Actiniaria > Actinernidae > Actinernus > Actinernus sp. WN-2022. The sequence continues at coordinate 11,514,383 of JAOWCC010001679.1, read as the reverse complement.
CAACGCCACGCAGATCGTTGTAGTCGTGGCGAAACGAAGATTGTTTGCCCTGGAAAAGCAATCACAGTACCCCAGTCGGCATATGAAAAAGCATTCTGGCCAGAGAGCGATTCCAACAAAGCCAGCAAAGTCGCTCTACGCTGGTTGAAACGCGAAGCCGAAAGGATTGGGCAACACATTCATCACGCAGCTTGTGGACATGGTGGAGAGCATTGGATAGAAGGAGCGCCGGTCGACGGCTACGAACCTCTTTCGAAAACCATCTTCCAATTTCATGGATGCTATTTCCATGGCTGCCCGAAATGCTTCCCTAGGGAAACGAGGCTCTATCGCAAGACCTGCGAAAGAACCGAAAGTCTACGCAAGGCAGGTTATGTAGTAGTGGAGGCTTGGGGCTGCTCTACAAAGGAGACAAACGAACCGGTCCCCACGCCAACGCAAACTGCCTACCCACACGCCATAGTGTACGATTTCGAAGCCTATCTCGATACAACGAAAGGAAGACAACCAACGGATCGATTGACCATCGAAAACGTTCATATCCCAATATCAGTATCAATTGCCGACACGTACGATCGAACGCCAACCCACATCTGTCGACGCGATCCAAAAGAGCTTGTAGCCGCCTTTATCGAAGAACTCCAACGAAGAGCGAAAGCAATCCGAGAAGTCGTTGCAGAACAGTTCTGTCCCAAGACACCTGAATTCTCCTTCGACACCCTATCGAAGGCACAACGGATGAGAATCGACGAATGGGTCAACCAAGTTCCCGTTCTAGGCTTCAACTCTGGCAGGTACGATCTCAACCTGATCAGAAACTATTTCGTAGAATCTATTGCCGACACATGCAAGAAAGTCAGAGTAGCAAAGAAAGCCAACACCACTATGTTTCTCTTAACTCCCGATTTCCGTTTCCTCGATGTGATGAACTACCTTGGACCTGGAACTTCCTACGAACGTTGGATCACTGCCTATGGATGTGAGTTGCAAAAGAGTTTCTTTCCATATGAGTGGTTCGACTCTCCAGACAAGTTGGATCACGTTGGATTGCCAGATTATCGAGAGTGGGGTTCGAAGTTGAAAGGTCAACACCTACTATCTAGGTCAGAGTTCGAAGACTGCAAGCGCACCTTTCTCGACAAGGGAATGGAGACCTTTGCAGACTGGCTACGATACTACAACGACCTAGACGTAGTTCCATTCCTTGAGGCACTCGAAAAGATGCGAGATTTCTATCACGAGAAGGGAGTAGACATGCTGAAAGATGCAGTGTCCATCCCAGGAGTCTCGCTACAGTTCCTGCTTCGAGGTAGTGTAGAAAGGGGAGCTGAGATGTGCGCTCCAAGTAAGGAAGCCTACCACATGCTGAAAGACGCTGTCGTGGGAGGTCCAAGCATAGTGTTCACCAGACGCCACGAAGCAGGAGTGACTAAGATTCGTAGTCATCAGGGTGGAACCAAGTTGTGTCGCAAGGTTCTTGGATACGATGCCAACGCCCTATATCTTTCTACCATGGAATTAGAAATGCCTTGTGGAAAAGAAGAGGTTGTGCACTACGACGAGCCAGGTCTAGAAGCCGAAGGATTTGTCGAATGTCTACTAAACTATGCGTGGTTTGGATATGCGGAGGTAGACATCGAGATACCAAAAGAATTGTGGAAGAAATTTGAGGAGATGCCCCCCTTCTTCTACAACAAGAAAATCCCCAAGGAAGCAATTCCTCCACAAATGTTGGCCTACCTTGAGAAGACGGGTAGAAAGCGCAGTGAGGAAACGAAGCTAGTTGGGAGTCTCTCGGGAAAGAAGTTGCTACTCTATGCTCCTCTTCTACTTTGGTATCTAGACCATGGCGCAGTGATCACTGCTGTCTACCGCACGATAGACTACGAACCCAAAAAAGTATTCGAATGGTTTGTGGATCAAGTCACCGAAGCACGACGTACAGGAGATGTAGACAAAAGTAAAACCTTGCTAGCAGACGTGTTCAAGCTACTTGGAAATAGTGCCTATGGAAAGTTGATCGAAGATTTGGGGCGACAAACAAATGTCACCTACACCAAAGACGAGAAGGTCGTCGACAAAGCGATGCGAAGTGTTTGGTTCGAAGACCTGGAAGAGATTGGTCTGGCATACGAACTTGAAAGTAGAAAGAACCAGATCCGAATCAAACGCCCTTTCCAAGTAGGTATTGCCGTGTACCAGCTTGCCAAACTTCGCATGCTCGAGTTCTACTATGACTTCCTCGACAAGTACATCGTTCGAGATGATTTCGAATACATCCAGATGGATACGGACAGTGCCTACATCGCAATTTCAGGAAACACCATCGATGAAGTTGTACGACCAGAATTGTGCGAGGACTTTGCAGCCCACAGAAAAGAGTGGTTAGCTTGGGACAAGTGGAGCAGTCGTACACCAGGTCTCTTCAAGCTCGAATTCGAAGGACAGCGCGCCATTGCCCTATGTTCGAAAGCCTACTACGTCGATGTAGGTGGCAGCAAGAAGTATTCCACCAAAGGTATGTCTAGACGGCACAACGACGTTTCATGGGCTAGATTCGAAGCAGCGCTCCAGGGTAATATTGACGTGGCGAAACACCGAGGCTTCCGGCTACTACCAGAAGGTATGGCAACCTACGAACAGCAGAAACTTGGACTTTCGGCTTACTATGACAAAAGATACGTTCTGCCTGATGGAATCCATACCGAACCAATAGAGTACGCTGTCTAGCGCTTGGATACAAACAGAATTCCTTTCGGCGGTAGTTCCGTATCCCTAGGAACAACTTGTAGCTCTTCACGAACGAATCCACGTTTGGGTGCGTCCTTCTCCCCTTCTCGCTTCGCAAGGTAGTAAAGCACAGGCTGTCCCGAAGATACTACACTTCGCGAAATGGTGTATATCTGCAAACTCCACACAGGATCAGTAGCTCTACGTTTTTCACCCCCTTCCAATTCTCCTGGTGCGTAAAGATATCGAACTAGAACGTCGAATGGTAGGCGCTCTTCTCTCAAACCAACAGTGCGCGAATATGTAGGAGTCTTTAGATCTACTCGTTGCGCCACTACAGAATTTGAAGGCTCCTTTCCTGTAAGTCGAGTCACCTCACTGTTCAGGGCTTTGATAACCATTGGTAAACGAACTACCCATTCTCTACTACGCTCATCTGATCCTTCCGAAGTAAGTACCAGCTCTTGTGCATATTGATATCCAAACAATCTCTCAGCTAGTGTTCTATTCGCTCGTTCGACGAAGCCTTGCGCTCTATGATTACCAGCTTCACCTCGTTGAACTTTCGTACCACGTAGTTCTAATGTTTCAGACATACGTCCCATGAATTCTCTACCAGGATCTACTTGTAATGTTTTTGGCCATTCTAGTGGACTACGTTTATAGATTCGTTCGAATGCTGCAGACACTTCACCACTATCTTTCGATGCTAAAGGTTCAGCCTCTTTATATCTAGAAGCTACATCGATTACCACTAAAGCATACTTATATAGTTTCCTTCCACGGCTAGGTCTATCATGAGGTAGAAATATCAAATCAGCTTGATGAACTTCATTAGGTTTCGATACAGTCCAATGTGGTCGTGGAATATAGCGTGGTGGTGATAGATATATTTGCCACATGGCTTGTTTCTCTAACCAACCCTTAGCTACATCTTCCGATACTTTTGCAGCCATTGATAACTTACTAATTGCAGCATAACCTTTCCAATAGCCCATAGGACCATAGAAGGTATTCGCAAGTTTAGCATCCATTATATATCTATGTATTCTAACCTCCAACAAGAAGAGAAAAAAGAAAGAAAAAAAAAGGAATAAGAACTTATCTAACCAACTAGTTCTTATTCTTTTTTTTTTTAGTATCTCGTCGATCGTAAAAATTCTCGTTTTTTAAAAGGCATATCGACTAATAGCGTATCCAGCGACTAGAGATAAAGACTTTATCTAGCTGACAAGTTCTTATCCTTCTTTTTTTTATTTTTTCTTATTTTATGTAGATTCGTTTAGTAATCTTATAGTAATACTCTAGTAATACTCTAGTAATCTAGTAAGTGATCTAGTAATTACGTTTAACGTAAAAAAGCTCGTTTTTTTTTAAGCATAGCTATAACCAATTCTTATAAGAATCGAGTGGCAACGTATCCAGTCGCGAATACGCTACCACCTAAGGCCACCAATTCGGCAGTTTTCCTCGAATTAGATGGTCGATAATAATCTGAGAGTTTAGGCTCTTCCAGTTTCATTTGTAGTATGTGATATATATGGAGTTTTCGCATTGCATCGATTCTATCTTTAAGTCCAACGTGTGCGTTATTTTCTTTCCAGTGGTTCCAGGTGGCTTGTGCTTCTAGTCGTTTTTCTCGATTTTTCTCATAGGTTGCAATAGCGGCATTTGCCTTCTCCTGAGCTTTATCATGTCTTACCATCTCTGCGGCAGCAGCATTAGGCCCGCTAGTTGCTTTTTCTATTTCGTGTGCGGCAATACTAGCGGCAGCACTAGTTATGGCGAAGACAAATCCCATAAATATTATTGATGCCATGGCTTCGAAGGCGAGGTAGAGTCGCCCCTGTTACTCAACAGGCTTCAAATACCCTTTGTCCTTTAGGTATTTCCTGGCAGCCAGACTACCAGATAACACTGCTATCCACTTCACGAAGTTCAAAACGCTAGACGAAGGATCGTTAGTCAGAGGTTCTTTGATTGCTTTCTTTCCGATCCAACCGATACCTGCCGCAAGTCCAGTCAATATAGCAGCTTCCTGTATTGTGTTCATAAGTTCTTTAGCCATCTAATTGGAACAACGTTTACATCACCGGCCAATGTTGGACGTTGCATATATGTCTACAGCGTGGCTTCAAATGCTATATCATGCCTTGAGTTTTTAGGTTACGACCTTTTGGGGTTTCTTTGGTAGCGGCAGCTGAGCTGTCTGTGGCGGCAGCAAAGCTGCCATTGGAGCTGTGGTTAACTCGTTGCGTTTGTTCGTATTGCTTATACTGATAGTACAAACCCACAAATGCTATGCTTACCCCAATTACAGCAAGTGTGGTATTAGTTGATATCAAACTTGGCTTATCGGTATGACTGTCTACCTGCGCCTGCGTTGCCGCCTGCGTTGCCGCCTGCGTTGCCGCCACATTGGCGATATTTTCTTTCCTCCTTTGCGCTATGAGTTTGCCTGCAGCGACTCGTTTTGGATTTGGTGGGGGCTTTACTGGTTCTTTTGTGATGGGATCATTTCGATCTTCGGAATGGGTATCAATTTCCATCTTGTTAAGAGTAATTACTTAGTGGTTGAGGTAACTTCAATACGTTAATTACATTTAAGATTCTTTTAAATTTGAATATACCTCAAGTACTTCATCAACTTCATTTTCGCTCGGCAATACTTGCTCCTCGGAGTCCTGTTCCGCCGACATAGAATGTTTAGCAACGTGACAAAGGGCACTAGTTAGTGCTACAAGTGGACCTGCTTTGTAGGCCAATCGGCCAGCCAGTGCAGATAGCTCGTTTCGGACTAAGCGGTCTTTCTTTAGAGCTTTCAACAGCCTTCGTTGTTGTCGAGAATCTAGAGGCCTCATATATGCGACTACACAAGTTGCTAGACTTAGTGCTCTATCCACTAAGCAGTCATTTATTTGCTTCGCTAAGACGGCTTGGTATCTCCGATATAGGCGTTCTATGTCTTTATCAGGTAACTTAGAAATGTCTCCAAGAGAAAAATTCTTCCCTAGATATTCTTTTGTCGTACCAGTCACGGCTAGAATAGAAAGAGCTTCCCTATGTTCGATGATTTCTATGCTACGACGAAAGATTGCTTCCGCTTCATCGGTGGTAGCGCAGTGTGGCGGCAGCAAGCTGCCATCGAAGCCATGGCAATCTTTGCTGCCAGCTTTGCTGCCGCTACTGCGGTAGCCGCATTCGGCCCTTGGTGGAGGACCTGTCACATCTATTTCGCCGGATTCAGCTAGTATGTTCATTAATTCATCATCCAAATCTTTAGCCATCTTACTTCAACGTATTGTGACATACCATAGGTGAAGGTATCTCTAATAGTGTGGAAAAGGGATGTCGCAAACAGAAACATATATGTGCGAACTTAGTCTCAAGTTCTGAAATGAATAGCTTCTTATCATCTAAGGATATGCTAGCGCCGTAGTCATCGAATAGATCCTTTAATCCCGGTGCGCTTGCGATGCGAAATGCCACAACGATTGCGCAATTCTCGCGAAAGTTCTTACATATACTCTTTTGTGTTTGTGATGAGGCCCAAATCGAAATACCAATGTGGCGTGCAGAAAAGGCTAAATCGGATATCTTATTGGTCCTTCCCTTAACATCCTTGCTTGCCGCACAATCATCAAGGATAATAAGCGTATTCGTTCCTTCGAAAAAACAAGCACAGTCGCCTAGGGTTGCATCAATATCGTTCTGAGAAGGCGCTAGGACAATGAAGCGAGGATCTCCCTTACCAACGCCTTTATAGGTTTTATTGTTAGCATAGGTGGGACAAATTAATACGATATATTCAAATTTAAAACGAAATGGACCTCTCAATTGATCAACTATGAACTGAGTCTTTCCGCAGTTTGTGGGGCCAATTATGAGTGCGTTAAAGGGAATTTGATCTGTCAATGTGTTCATATTAGTGATAAACATTTTGTAGCATTCCTTGTTCAATAGTTGCTTGTGCATCAGAAAGCACGAATATGTGCATGTTCACCGTACCTGAGCCTCCACTGCGATGAATCCTAAGGCGAATGGATGCTCCAGCATCTTGTTGGGCTAAACCATCTCCATGAACTATACTGGTTTGAGAAGTGCGGCAATCGATGAGTGCGGCAAACTTGTTCTCAAAGAACTTCTTATGCGTCATGGATGTAGCGGCGGCAGCCTCTCCGAAACGCGGGACAAACCAATTCTTCGCTGACTTCCATAAATCCTTTGGTAGCATCCCAAAAGAATATAGAGCGTTAGGAATGCCATTGACGTGTACCTCGACCTTGGTGATTCCTGGATTTACGAATTTCTCACTATCTCTAGTGCCTGCCACATGAGGATCCACAAATAGAAGAAGAATGCCATTGAGAGAGAGACGAAGTACGTTTATGCTTTCAGATACGAGTGTGTCGGTTCCTAGATTGATCGAGACGGTTTTGAAGTACTCATAATGGTTATACAGAAAGGCTTTACCGCTGGCGTAGGTACTATTTGCCTGCGACGCAAGATCGAGACTTTCGATGACTTCATATTCTAGTTCAATGTTCGATAGTTTGTACGTTCCTACTTTCGTACTGTCAGATCCGACTATGACGTCTATGGCCGGTGCCAGTGTCAAATGAAATGACATCTTATCTCGAATCGCATGTGGATAAAAGACGCCATGGGTTGTGATAACTTCATGATCAATAGGTATCTTGTACACGCTACCATATGCCGCTAGTGTCGCATTATCAGCCGCATTAGATGTAGATGCGTTACTGGCCTTTGAACGAAGTTTGTTCACATTAGCAGATTGAATGCCCCGCTCTACGCTATTCTCTCGTTCTACATCAGATAGGTATAGATCGCTATATACCTGTAGTAGATCGGGTCGACTTAGATCTTCTAATCTAGTAGTTCCCATCCATACGACTCGCTTTGAGACTATGCAACGTCCAACGTTGGCTACCAAATAGTTGTCGGCATGACCCCCGGATAGAGTGATATTGGCACTAAGGGCTAGACTACCAGGTACTAGAAGTCTATTTTCGCCTAACGTAGGAACATTAACAATTAAAGTTTCCCCTGGATTGGCTGAGGAAGGAGTGAAAGTTACACGATGGAACACACGACTGGCTTTAAGAGATCTACCTTCTCTAGGAGAATAGTCAGGATGGAGCGTCGTTGATATCATGATGTTTTGTTCCACAATTGAATACTAATAGTATATCACATATCAAGTGTTCAATATGACAGAAACTTTAGACTTCGATCCTATATCTGAAGAAGGTAGAGCCGATGTGAATGATCTTACTGCCGAAGAATGGGCGGAGATTAGACCTGATGATGGCGAGGCAGAAATGGATTGGTGGAATAGAGCTAAGCATAGCTTCAAAAATACGACGAAAAGCATACGTGATAGGTTATGGAAAAATCGTAGTAACTGGGGAACCAGTTCAGCCGAGTATATAGAATTAGTCAATCAAGGTGATGATGTGGAAACGCAATTTACGGCAGGCAGTAGCGGCAGCGGAGCTGCTACTGTGGAAACGCTATTTGAAAGACTGGAAAGACGGACTGAAAATGCACAGGACCAAACCACTATAAAGTTTCCAAAAGCAGATCTAACGAAGTTCACTGCTAGTTTGGATGACTATGATAGGGTCGTGATAAAACTAAATCGTAAAAATGCTGGATCATACTTACTGTCGAACGCCGTAGACACTCCCAACGCATTACCGAAAACGCTTAGGGACGCTCTTGGACCTACTGCGGAAAAGGAGATTAGTATGAAAGAGGATATGGCCACCGAAAAAGATAAACAAAAGGCCAAGGAAATAAAAAAGATGGATTCATTAACTAAGGGAACTCCAGAATATGAAGTGGCAAAGAATAAAGTAGTAGCACTAGAGGATCAGAAACAGGAGATCGAGAAAGAAATAGAAGCCATCAAAGATCGTATGTCGTTACGAGACCGCATAAAAGCCATCTTCAAGAAACATGGATTTACGGTGATTGGATTGTTAGCTGTCGCTGGTGCCGTAATTGGTGCTGTCGTTAGTATATTGACAAAAGGCTTGGCTTCCGTTGCTAAGGGAGTTGGTGGTGCTTTGAAGGATCTTGGAAAAAAGTTGGCTAACGTGCTACCTGCGGCGATAGGCGCTATTGCGAGTTTCATATTCCGTACAGCTGGAGAAGTTTTCGGCTTCCTTGCCAAGAATGCCTGGATACTCATTGTAGCTGTGGTCATATTCCTAGTAGAGCAATATAAATCGTCGAAACGTCAGCGCTAACGAAATATCATCCATGAGGCTACGCCGGCCACAATACCCACGATTGCTAAATTGGTTTCGTGACTCGTTGGTGATACGCCACTACTTTGTTGACTGTGTGGTGTCGTATCAATCGTAGCGGTCGTATCAGTAGTGGCTCCGCTGTCTGTAGCAGGTTTATTCGTTACTGGCAGTTGCGAAGTACCTGGTTGCCCTTTTGGTGCTGGTCCTTCCATGTGGACTGGTGGTGGTGGTTTTTCATCAAGGTTGATACTATCATTTATTCCTAAACTTAGGCCTGGCTTATTCGACATTTTCAGGTAGTTGTTATAACCGACTATACTCTTTTTATTGATATTCATATTGCTGGGTATTAACATACAACCCTTAGCAATTGCTAGGTCGAGACGAGAGTTCGTGTCATCCAGAGCTTTGTTATACTGCACTAAACTATCCCAATCCTTTTCCATGATGGTATCTCTAAGCAGTTTTTCGAAGTCTTTTTGGACACCGGGGGACAAGCCTGGCGACCCTACGATCGGGACAGTTCCCACACCCTGGGCTCCTAGGATACAAAACACGTAGACCTTTACGGATGCATTAATTCGGACTACCCCAGCCTTAGTCAGCCCCTTGCTCTGCTGCGGAACGAACCAATTGTGCTGCTTTTTCGCCATTTCGTCGCGATAGAACCGCGTCGGAATATCGAGTGGCCCACTCGTATCGAACCCCCACGACTTATCAGTAAATCTTGCTCGGCGCAGGGCGAAGTTAACTTTAATGACTCCAAACTCTCTCCTGAGCCTGTCGTATACGACGGAGTTCCATGGGACGTTGTCGTTCTTATTAAAGATGTTTTCTCTGGGGAGGGGGACTCCCAATTCGAACAGTAATCGCATGATTGTGTAGTACACGTGGAAGCGGTAAAAGCTACGGATGTAATCAGTGATTGGTGCGTCATCTGAAAGATGGTCATCGAACGACACTCCGCAGCCAGCCGTTGCGCACCAAACTACGAAACAGAATTGTTGCTGCCAATGCCTCATTGGTAGAGCATCTAACCATTCTGTCGCTTTCTTGGATTTATCGTCTTTGTCATCGTCGTCGTTGTCGTTAATGGTGTCAGTAGGAAAATCGAACCCCCGCCCTAGTAAGATATCTCGCGGCTCCGACATGAAGAACTGATCCTTCGTTACGTAGATCTTGAGAATTCGCATAAAGGGGTCTATGTCTTTGGCGTCAATCTTCCAGGGAACTGCTGGAACTTGATACTTAAAATCAGTCCTTCTGAATGGAAGTGGAAAACCCACAACTGTCACATGTTTTTGCGTTGTCACGTGTTGCGTAGCAACCAGTGCTTCGTGTAGATGATTTCTGACATCTACTGGTATGAGACCACTCATATTCCAATGCTGCCCACCATCGTAAAACATAATTCTAGTCTCGTATGTAGACTCATCATGTATGTCGGATGCCGTTGTCCTAGCTGAGAACTTATGGAAGTCCGCGTGAGGATAATTGCGTTGCGAGGTGCAATATAGTCACCCCAATCTCCTTCGAAATGATCTTTATGAGACATAGTGTTGCCCACATGTAGTGCGGCGTCAATGCGTTTTTGTATGTCTGGCTTATTATGATAACTCTCCAAACCATAAGCGATACCTAGACGTTCTTGACCTTTGCCTTTGAATATGACGTATGAATAACTCTCCCCATCGAACTCGGAGGCTTGAGTGCTAAATTGAGAATAGTCAGCGTTCGGATACTTCTTCTTAAACTCTTCCCATATAGACATATTATCCGTGGCGTCTTAGTCTAGGTAATCTGCAAATGCGAATTTCTTCAATTAATCCGTTCGATTCATCCACTTGACTAATCTGTTTGATATTGATACGTATTAAAGTTATGACATATGTTAATATCGTGAAGTAAAGGACGTATGTTAATATCATATCGAAGTAAACTTCAGGCTTCAATATGGTAATCTTAAATGTCACCACTACCTCGTCTGATCATACGGTCTACTTTCAAGAACCTATTTACATCCATAATATTTCTCTAATCGAGATCACTCTTGAGAACAGTTGGTGGAACCTAACTAATAAAGGAAGCTTTAAGTGGGGTGTCGATAGTGTGATGTTTCCACACGAAATTAAGGCGGGACATTATAGTATAGGAAGCTTGATGACCCAATTCGAACCCGCGGTTGATGCTGGTTTATTGGAATTCATAAACCGCACATTTAGGAAATACTATATTTTAGATGTTAAGAAACCAATCCAGTTAACTAAGAATATCTGCGATTTGCTTGGTATCAAAGTAGGTGGGGGTTCGACAGGCTATGTGACTATCAATGTGGGAAAATACCCCCTGGCGCCACAAGATATTCACTATATGTATATCTACTGTGACGTGGTGGATTCTCTCTTCTCACTTCTTGGGGGAAAGCCCTCAGAAGTCCTAAGTATATTTAATATGGAAACCCATGGCTTTGGTGCAACGACTTACTCTATATCAAGCCCCCTAGTCGTTAAAGCTCTAGGGACAAGACGAAACAGCCTTCGCCTGTCAATTAAAGACGAAAAAGGAAACATTATAGACTTCCGTGGTCGACCTATACGATACCTATTGAAGATTGAGTAAGTTATGATATAGCGAAGATACGTATTGAAGATTGAGTAAGTTATGATATAGCGAAGATACAACATAATGGCAAGTGATTCGATTAAAGAAGTTCCAACAGCGCCAGAACTTTATCCGCGGCTGGCTAGCGGGGCTAATTTTCGGTTGCAAACAGTCCGAGATACTCTTTCAGATATTGAAACTCAAGAAAAACACTATGAGGGTGTGCGTAAGAAATACGCCCGCGCACAAGGAATTGTCCATGGTGTCGCTGTGGTAGCAGGAGGTCTATCCGTATTATTATCGGGTTCAGGACTAGCAGCAGCTCTAACTGGTTTTGGTATAGTGCTTGGTTTACCATTCGGTGTTATTGGTGGGGCCTGTGGGATGATTTCAGCAGCTACAACCGTTGAGGCTAAAAAGCTCGGAAAAAAAGTTTCTAAACACGAGAAAACCGCTATGTTAGCTAAAGCGAAAATTAATACGATTCGCGATCTAGTATCAAAGGCCCTTCGCGATGAAAATATATCTGACGTCGAATACAACCTAATCCTCGCTGAGGTAGATAAATACGAAACTATGAGGATTGAAATTCGTCACAAAACTTCGGCTAATTTAAGCCGAATGAGTGAAAAAAGAGTGGAACAAATTCGAGGCGAAGTCAAGCAAAAAATGCTAGAAGAAATGATAGCAAAATTGGGGTAAAAATTGACATCTCATATGAGAAAAGTGAGCGTGGGCGATATTTACGCTTTTCTAAGCGGTTCGTATAAATTAACTTGTATGTCGAGTTCGTATGCAAATTTCGAGACATAGCGTAGGCGGCGCTAATTAACATACGACAATTGTTTAAAACATAAGTAGGATATTTTTCGCCTACGTCACTGTCTAGCATGTATAGCCCTCGCGGTTCAGCGCTGGACTGGAAGGAAAATGGAGGCCCTTTCAGTTCAGAGTTCGAATCCGTCTGGGGACTATACATGGTAGATCGGTTTGTGGGGGGTAAAAAGCCTCCAGCCCCTCACAAATCGTAGCGCGTCTGCCGATGTGGCAGAAGACGAACAAATACAGTACAAACAGTGTCAATCCTGGGTCGGGTGCTTGGGTAGAGCTTACAGATACTCGAATAGGGTTCCAAGGAGTGCCGGTTATGCCTCAACCAGTTAGGACCAAATACAGTAGACCAAATACAGTAGACCAAATACAGTAGACCAAATACAGTAGACCAAATACAGTAGACCAAATACAGTAGACCGAATACAGTAAGCCGGGCCCGGTAATAAGCAAAAACCTCTCTAGGAACGAAAAGGCGAAGTAAGGAAAAAGGAGAAAGTGGGTTCCTAGAGAGGTTCTGGAGACGTCCAGTTTTGCTTTTGGTCTTTTTCTTTGTTTTGATTTTTTCTTCTTAGAACTAAAATCATATGGTCTAGTTCGAATTTTTTCTATCTATATCGTGACCAGAAATGGGAAAGAAGTACTTTTTATAGCGAGCGGGGTGCCTATTTTACCGGTATCGAATAGTGCATAGTAAATGCCCGGTTAAATAGGAAATGAGTTGTTAAATTTTTGGTTGAGTGATCGCACGCGTCGGAATTATTTTAAATAACATCACGAAAGTCTATCACCAGAAAGTTTCTCACACGTTGGAATTATTTTAATATAGTCACGAAAGTCTATGAATAGAAAGTTTCTCACGCGTCGAAAAAAAAAAAAAAAAAAAAAAAAAAAAGAATGAAGAGAGGTGGTATACACAGTTTCTCTTTTTTTTTTTTTTTTTTTTTTCTTTATTATAAACTACTGGACTATCTTAAGGTTCTTAAAGTTCTCCAATTCGAAGTTATCCGATTCTACCAATACATCTGGAAGGCAATCCTTAGTATCTTTCATATCTTTCATATCTTTCGCATCTTTCACGTCTCGGGCTTTCTTATTGCGAATGATATGGCGCTCTGGTGCTCCACACTTCGCACAAAGTCCATGACTCGTACGACAACCGCGACCACACTTCAAACATGGAACGAATATGGTGCAACCTTTTATAGTATCTGATAATTGTGTTGAGCACAGTACTCTGAAGTTTTCGAGCTATTCCTTATACATTTCGTATTCTTACCACGCATCAACCAATCGCAAGTCGTTATCTCAGTCATCGTGTGATATATACCTTATGATAGTGTATCTATAATTGTTGTTTTAATTATGGTATAATACCTCATAACCACACGTCTCTAATAGATGTTAAAATGTAATAAATTCACTATAAACCAAGTGGTCGAATAAATGTTAATATATGCTTCGGAGCTGTGCTCAAGTTTGGATCTTTAGGTGAAAGAATGCCTAGGGACAATTTGGACGTTGCGAGAGATCCTATGTGGCAGCATAAGCATTTATGTAGTAATCTAGTAGAGCGTTTTCGTCCTCTATGGTGAGCTGGGCGCGCTTAATGAGCCACTCAATGATCCATTTAGCGGTATTAAGATGATCTTTGCTATAGGCGCATAGTAGAGCATGATGAACGTATTCATACTCTATAGTTATCTGAAAGCGTCGAATTAACCACTTTACGGTATTGAGATGGCCATTCCTACAGGCATCTATTATAGCAAACCCGACGGCTTTATCCTCTTTGGTGAACTGGAAGTGCTTAGTGAGCCACTTAGCGATATCAAGACAGCCATCCTTACAGGCAGCGCATAGAACGTAATCGGTGTGTCCACCCATTTTATCGAACCATAAGTGCTTAATGAGCCACTTAATAACGTTAAGATTACCATATTTACTGGCGTAGACAAGAGGAAAGCTATCATCGATGTAGTTTGCGGAAATACCGAAAGTCCTAGCCAAATTGTCTCGATCGTTGTCATTACGAGTAGACCTAAGACCGAAAGTGAGTACTCGTTTACGGAACTCTTGGTCTACGTTTTTGTAGCGCACGAGAGATGTGGCACCGTTTAGGTGTTTCGATGTCCTTGCGATGCTTGCGAATGATTCTGGGCCTGCGTACTCTACGATCTTAGTCAAGATTTCCATCGGGAGGTACGATATATAATCCATAGTGGGTGCAACCTTGTGTGTTGATATACAGTATAATAATCATTTCTCTAATAGAGTGTTGAAATGTAAAAAATACGATTTAAAAATAGTACAACAAAACTGCTCCAATCCGGAAAAAAGCGGTAGAAACCGATATCGTAAAAATACGATAAATAGTATTTAATCCGCCTTCGTTGGGCAAGAAAAAAAGTCGTATCATTTTGCCTCTGGGCAAGAAAAAGTGGTATCATTTTACTCAGTAGTAGAGCCGGTAGTAAAACTGATACCCGTTTTTGTTGTGCAAGGACGTCAAAAAGGAGATTTCTGAATTTGCTTTTTGACGTCCTTGTGCAAGAAAAACGGGTATCATTTTACTACCGGCTCTACTACTGAAATAGATATTGGAATCTATAAGCCATCGGCTCGCTGTGCTGCATTTAAAACATCCGAGGAGAACATCTTATTTTGGGTGAAGGCACTTCAAGACCAATATTATGAGTCTCTTAAAAACTGTCAGAGATTTAAATTTACCGTAAGTTGGATCAGAGAGTATTGAGATCAAGTTATTTCGTTCCAGCGAGGATATTGACCTAGCGGAAACGGTACAAGCTGTCGAAGGATTTTACTTATAATCATCCACGTCTACTTAACAACAGGAATAGTTATGTGCCAAGGCATGGGCAAAGATTGAGTTTCCCAGATTACAGATGAAAGTAGAGAACTTAATGAATGAAGAAACAGAGGTCACGCGCGTATGGCGTTATATTCCCGCCAAAATTCGACTTTCGCTTGCTAAGTTCAAGTTTACAATTTCACTTTGTTGTCCATATCAGTTTTACGATTCGACATTGTAGTTTCGTATTGCGACATCGAATTTTTACTTTCGATATTGGAGTTTTACTTTCGACATTGGAGTTTTACTTTCGACATTGGAGTTTTACTTTTCGATATTGGAGTTTTACTTTCGACATTGGAGTTTTACTTTCGACATTGGAGTTTTACTTTTCGACATTGGAGTTTTACTTTCGACATTGGAGTTTTACTTTTCGACATTGGAGTTTTACTTTCGACATTGGAGTTTTACTTTCGACATTGGAGTGTTTTACTTTCGACATTCTATTAACGCTTTTTAAGATTTACTTTTATTTTACTACGTACGCACATGTCAATTTCACATAATAAAAACACAGTTTCGCGTTGTAAATTGGTTGTGTTTGATCATTTTATTGGAGTTTCACTTTTCATCTTCCGACACGCATGAATGATTCACCCTTCAAGAGGGAACCCACTGTACTAACGCGGGCGCACCAATATGGCGGCAAACGCGAATGACTACATAGTACATGCTTACGATACAGTTAATCAAACAATCACGACTCTGGAAAGCCTGATTGATCCACTTGAAATCGATGGATTAGTCTTAAGACTCGACTACCTCATTCGCTCGTTGGTTAACCTTGACAACCATTCTCAAACGGATGAAATTATCAGCCTGCTCGGGGAAGCTTGTACTAACCAGCTGACAAAAACGAGGCCCAAGTCCAAGATGTACAACAGCAAGCCGTTGAGTTTGCTCCTCAAGTTTTCTATCAGCGGCGTGGACGACCGAGATAAAGAGATAAAGGAAGAGCAGTTATCTTTTCTCTTGGAGGGAGGATTTAAGGTCACCACCATTGCCCAACTATTTAGGGTGTCAACACGTACAGTGGAGAGGAGGATGAAAATATGGCCTTTCTGTGTCAGGTGTGTATCCGGAAAGGTTTTTGTTTTGAACTCTTTTGGGGTTTCAAATTGAAATCTCTAGCTACAATATTATAAATTTGGGGAATAATAGAGGTAATCGGCTAACGCTGTTGCCACCCAATTCCGATCATGTGATGTAAACAGATGCTACTCTGGGGAATTATTCCTTTTTCATTCTAATCATAATGCAGTCATGCCTATCTGGATATAATTAATTTTCAAATAGTCAATTCTCCAGAGTA
This sequence comes from Actinernus sp. WN-2022, assembly GCA_030867875.1. Classification (NCBI taxonomy): domain Eukaryota; kingdom Metazoa; phylum Cnidaria; class Anthozoa; order Actiniaria; family Actinernidae; genus Actinernus; species Actinernus sp. WN-2022. The sequence goes on along the minus strand of JAOWCC010001679.1, from coordinate 11,497,759 downwards.
ATGTGTGTTTACATCACATGATCTGAATTGGGTGGCAACAGCGTTAGCCGATTACCTCTATTATTCCCCAAATTTATAATATTGTAGCTAGAGATTTCAAATTTCACTCGCACTTTGAAACCCCCAAAGAGGACAAAACAAAAACCTTTCCGGATACCCACTTGACACAGAAAGGCCATATTTTAATCCTCCTCTCCACTGTACGTGTTAACACCCTAAATAGTTGGGCAATGGTGGTGACCTTAAATCCTCCCTCCAAGAGAAAAGATAACTGCTCTTCCTTTATCTCTTTATCTCGGTCGTCCACGCCGCTGATAGAAAACTTGAGGAGCAAACTCAACGGCTTGCTGTTGTACATCTTGGACTTGGGCCTCGTTTTTGTCAGCTGGTTAGTACAAGCTTCCCCGAGCAGGCTGATAATTTCATCCATTTGAGAATGGTTGTCAAGGTTAACCAACGAGCGAATGAGGTAGTCGAGTCTTAAGACTAATCCATCGATTTCAAGTGGATCAATCAGGCTTTCCAGAGTCGTGATTGTTTGATTAACTGTATCGTAAGCATGTACTTGTACTATGTAGTCATTCGCGTTTGCCGCCATATTGGTGCGCCCGCGTTAGTACAGTGGGTTCCCTCTTGAAGGGTGAAGCATTCATGCGTGTCGGAAGATGAAAAGTGAAACTCCAATAAAATGATCAAACACAACCAATTTACAACGCGAAACTGTGTTTTTATAATGTGAAATTGACATGATCGTACGTAGTAAAATAAAAGTAAATCTTAAAAAGCGTTACTAGAATGTCGAAAGTAAAACTCCAATGTCGAAAGTAAAACTCCAATGTCGAAAAGTAAAACTCCAATGTCGAAAAGTAAAACTCCAATGTCGAAAGTAAAACTCCAATGTCGAAAGTAAAACTCCAATATCGAAAGTAAAAATTCGATGTCGCAATACGAAACTACAATGTCGAATCGTAAAACTGATATGGACAACAAAGTGAAATTGTAAACTTGAACTTAGCAAGCGAAAGTCGAATTTTGGCGGGGATATAACGCCATACGCGCGACATGCTTGAGAACATGAACATGTTCAACACTTTATGTTATACTAAGAAAACAAAACAAATTACAGAGCCTGCAAGTTCACAAGTCAATGAAAAACCCTAAGAGCCTGTAGTTTTGGATCAACATATCCTTGAAACTCCAAAAGCAACATACACATGAGTCAAATTCAAACCGGAAGAGACGGAATTAGAGAATGAAAGACCAAGGTCTCCAGTGTTCCGAGACTACCCAACCTACTGAAGCTTATCAGTTTGTTCAAGAGCTATCTTTCTTACATGACAACCCGATCCCTATTCATCAGAATACATTTTCTGTGCTAAATGACGAGAGTTTACAATCACCTGACCGACAACTCACTACTAAAGAAAGGGACCATGAAGTACGGTAGTACGGTTAATTCTCGGGTTCAAAACAATGAATATATGCCTACTCAAATGCAGTGTGTTTAACGAATAAGTAGTGTTTAAATTAAAAGGTCAACATACGAGAAAAATAAAACTATTAAATTACATATATACAAGAGGAGCAGAGAATGAAAGTCACCGCGCTACCGGCCACTAAAGACTGCTAAATTCAGCTAATAATTCTTCCCTTTGGTTATTACTAAGAGGATTTCAAATGAAAGTGTATTACATCTTCAATCTCATGTGGCCCGAGTGAAAGCCCAGATGGGCTCTTGTTTTAAGTAAAAATAAATAAAAAACAAATAAAATAACGTAAAGGTATTCATTTATATAGCGCAACTTCTATATGAATATATATTCAAATGCGCTTCACAAGGTTATTTCAGTGATACGGACTGGTATTGTGGCGCAATGTGCTGCCGTGCGGTTTACAATCATGAGTGATTGTTAGTAACATCAGAATGCCACTTTCTCGAAATAGTGCAACAGGTTCTCAGTTTCACGTCCCCCTCGTATTGTAACCCATTTTGACGATGTTGCGCACGCAGCTAGAACAATGGCAATCTGTTTTAAATAACAAAAGGCTGGTGAACCAGAACGAGTCTTAGCAGCTCGCGTCTATTGTTCTACTGATGCGTGCGCAACATCGTCGAAATGGCCTTTCGGCCTTTTATTTCTTCGACACTGGTACCCATGAAAACGGAGGCCTTAACATGCTTGCAGACAGTCCTATATTTTTTGGTCTGAAATAGGGTCATGGTTTTGAGACACGTGCCCCATACTCCCACCCAAAACTCCGGGGAGTACCCCTAATCCACCCCTCTCCCCCCGGTTTGGGCTCCCTGAAGAAAATAACCTACCTGATTCTCCCTTAGCTGAGCATTTCAACGGTGACAACCATTCCTTGACTGACGCAGAGACCCGAGGCATAAAGCTTTACAGAGGTGCGAACAAGCACAGGAAGCAACAAGAAATGCGGTTCATCTTCAAGCTTGGGGATGTACAGCCGCGTGGCCTTCATTACTTTTGAGGTGCGGCGTTGCTTGCTATTCACACGCACGTGCAGCGTCTTTCAAACTCCGGTGTCGTATTTAACATCGATCATTCCACTGATGAAGGGCTATGCTCGAAACGTCTGGACATTAGTCTATACTTTTTGGTAATTTTAATACATTTATTTATTTATTTGTTTCCTGTGTTTTACTTTGATTGGCGGCGAGGACGTGAAACTGTAACGTGCTGGTGGAGCGCTGAGCAAACCAACCAACAGGTCACGTGAAACTGGTCACGTGAAACTGGTCACGTGAAACTGGTGATCTATGAATAAATCTTCTACTGAAACGTGGTGGGAGACAGGAAGGTCACTGAGTTGTTTGTTGGCTGGCACGCATGTCTCGATACCAACACTTGGTCGCTTTGCTGTGAAGTTAAGGTAAGGATCTTTGCAGGTTTGTAGTCTCAGGTACCGCTCCACTCACTGGAGAAACTGGACCTCTTCCATGGGATGGTAGTTTGTTGGAAAATAGTTGGAAGTTGGAATTCCGGCCATGGTTTTGTACACTTACAACGGATGGAAATATGATGGAAATACCATGAAAAGTGTGTTGAAAACACATCGAAGAGGTCCACTTTATCCAGTGTGTCGAAATTAACACAGTAAAGTTCAATATCGGAGAGGGTGTCGATCACACGTTGAAGTTATTAATTCGTTGAACCGACCAGTGCAACGATCAGACAGCCTTAATTACATTTAGGCATATTACAAACTGATTCGTGCATGACTAGGAAGTGAATTGGCATAACTGTTCTAGTTCGACATCAACATTTGGCTTTGATCGTTTTGCTGTTAAGATAAGGTAAGGATCTTTGCAGTTTTCTACAAGAATGTCGGTGGACTAAGGTACAAACCGTTTCGGGTCTTGCAAACGAGCACTAACTGAGCACGCAATGGACTGGTCTACCTATTAGTTTTGCGTTATCTTCGTTGCCATTTTCAAATACTGCAACGCTCTAAAATAATATTTTCTTTTTTTCCCTGTCAAGTACCAGACTTTATTTGGCTTGAGACCTAGAGAGATCAGTATCATGATATTGCTTGTATTGCAGGCTAAACACGGTCTCACTTCCGGTTGCCGTCCGCGTATCCTGACCTTTTGTCTCGTTCTAGTCTATGACCGCGCGACTACGAATTACTTGAACTGAATGGTCTTCATGTCAGTTGTCAGTTACAATTTTGGCCATTTGTCAGTTAGCCCTAGTTAATCATTACTAGAGAAAATGTACAATGTTTGACCCACAAAAAACAAATTTGTCAGTTGTCAGTTATTTTTCGGTTGTCAGTAAAAAAATGTCATTTGTCAGTTATTTTTAAGGCCGTTTGTCAGTTGTCAGTTAACCCCAATCAGACCCTCTAATATATTAACTGTAACTGAAAGACATGAAGTTAGCAAAATATACGGACAGTCATGTGCCTGTCCACTTGTTTGATGTCACTTCTATCATGTATTCTATTATGCACAAGGCAATTTATCATATATTCCACTTTGTTTGCTAATAACACTTCCTGTACTAGAATAGTCCCAGTACAATATAATATAGGATAAATTTACAGTAAACAGTATGCCGAAGTTTGACGTCACTTACTCCCACTGATGAGTAGGTCATTTGCACAACTCTGTCCCACTTGAGTAGCACGGTTCTTGATCTGGTATGCAATTTCCCACTTGTGTCGACGACGATAAAAAAGACACAGAGCCGAATCTTGCCTTTAGTTAGGGAGTGTTCATTATTTATAATACCAAACTCGTTGCATGGCACTACACAACACACGCTATGACGTAGCTAGCGTCTAATACGCATGCTCACATCTTATTACCGGTAGAGTGGCAACCATGTACAGCTGTTTCGTCCTTGTTCGGACTCATCAGCATGGCATAGCCCCCAAGACCGTCAGCCTCACTTTAGATCATAGGCCTCAGAATCTGGTTACTCTAGCGGCGAGCTCGAAAGCTGCTTTAAACCCCAGCCACCACGCTACACGTGTGGGAGCTAGAGATGTGAACAAGCGCTATAGCAATGTGGATCTCTCCGAAGAGGATCTAGTAGTGCAAAATGGAAATGGCACGGCCAAATCCGAAATTATAATACCAAACTCGTTGCATGGCACTACACAACACACGCTATGACGTAGCTAGCGTCTAATACGCATGCTCACATCTTATTACCGGTAGAGTGGCAACCATGTACAGCTGTTTCGTCCTTGTTAGGACTCATCAGCATGGCATAGCCCCCAAGACCGTCAGCCTCACTTTAGATCATAGGCCTCAGAATCTGGTTACTCTAGCGGCGAGCTCGAAAGCTGCTTTAAACCCCAGCCACCACGCTACACTATTTATGGCTTTTTTTTTTGGGGGGGGGGGGGGGGTCAACGTTTCATCTGCTTCTCTTGTTAAAACTTTTATGACCCTCCTATAGACCCTATGCATAAGTCCTGGTAACTAGCATGTCAACGAGGCCAGTAGGTCCTCTGGAATGTTGAAATTGAAGCGCCCGGGGAGATTGTGAAATGCACTGAAGGAATGTTCAGTGAAACAATGCCGTTAATTTGCTATGCGCCTGGCTGGTTGTACTATAAAGAAACATTTTTCAACTAAACAATCATGTTCAACACGTTTCACACTTCCTGCTAGCATTTCAACTTCAACATTCCAGAGGACCTACTGGCCTCTTTTTCGTGTTGTGACCGCGCGAGTTATGCATAGTGTGTATAAATGAATTAAAACTTAGATGACCCCCTATAAAATTGCTTAAAACTTTATTGACCCCCCCTCCCCAATAAAAAAAGTTAGATGTGCAAGAACGAATGCAAACTGCATATACTTGTAATCTATGAAATTTACTATTAATGTTTCTAGATTTATGGTATTTTCCATGATACATTACCTTTGTTTAGTAGAAACATATGTATATACCGGTACATGTATTCTTCTGGAAATCTCTACCTCACCTCCTTCCTGGATGGGTACTTGAAATTGTACTGTTAATTTGTGCATCATATTGCATTGTTCCGTAGTCTCAAATAAATAACTAAATAACTAAATGAAAAAGAGCTTAGCATTGGCATAACTAATCTCCTGGACACCAATGCGTTATCTGTCCTATGGGGATGTGCCTTTGATCATGACCTTTGAGAATACCATCCTGGGTATGTAGGGACAAAGCAAACTGTCTTTAAATGTTGTGAGGGGCAAAGGCCCGAACCGAAAACTTTGATGACCCCCCAAGGAGTAGGAGTAGGCAAATCATTGATGTCCCCCCTACAAAAGCACTTAAAACTCCCCCCCCCCCCTCATGATTTAACCGACCCCCCACCCCCGCCCCTCCCCCCGCCCCCAAGCCATAAATAATGAACACTCCCTTATATTTACATGCAGTCGCCTCAATGGCACATGATGTCACCAAATATACTCAAAGAGAATGCATATGCTTTGCAGTTGAGTTTACTACTATGCATCACAAATGATTGGATGATCTACTGTAGGACCCCGCTATCTCGAACTCCCAAGGGAAATGAAAAATTGTTCGAGATAACGGGGTTGTCATCGTTGGCATCATATTTCAAATCATTAATATAACAATGGCTATTTACAATTGTGTCCTGCTTAATTCTTATGTGAACAGAAAATACACTTAAATAGGCATATACTCTGTAGAATATCAAAATACAACTGTAACAACTAACGAAGTTCATGCAGCAGGTTTATTTTGTTTCATTGTTAGTTGACAACAGTGGTACGGGGCTCCTGTGATATTCAGTGCCTCATTTCGGTTCTTTCTCGATGTAAGTAACTCATTGTTCTCCAATATTTGTCCATGCATGCCTATAAGACTGCAGTTTGTTTGACTCTCCAAATTATCTATGTCGTTACAGAATCCCTAGAGCTTAGTGTGAACAGCTAGGATACTATTAGGAAGGTTGAACCACAAGTAGTCCAAATATCTATCAATGTTTAGTTATCATTTGCTGTTCAACCTGACCTAGTGTTCGAGTGTCCTAGCTGACTAAACAATGAGGTTGGACTACCTGTGGTTCAACCAGCCTAACGAAACGGTAAGGTTGGACTATCTGTGGTTCAACCTGTCCTAGTGGGCCGTTCGTTTTTGGCTCTAGTGCCCGCTGACAGGAACTGAGTGAGAGTCCAGTGTTGCATTTATTACCATCCCGTGGCCCATGCATGTGCATATGCACGCCAAACATAAATAGGGCATTATTTTACTAACTGCTGTGCAGTCGCGATATATCTTTCAATACCTTCCACCGGACAAATCGTGATTCCGATTTCAAATGGGGATTCCGCTTTATTCCAAATATATTACTATCTCCACCCTGGTTGTTCCAGGCATGGACAACCGCCTGATTATTCACCAAGGCGTCTACTCGAGCATTCCGGCGTAAGTTCGCCCTGAAAAGAAAGCAATACTCTCTTTAGACAGGAGTACCCAACGAGACATTTTTCAAAAATGATTTGCCGTTGACCCAAACGATTAGTTGGCATTCACTAAAACATTTTCGGTTAATTATCAACTATCCTGGGAAAAATATATCCGCTCCGTACTGCCAGCTAGCTATCAACTCTAAGAATGTATTTACCAGCAAGGATCTGTTTCGGGAATTATTTTTCCCAGCCAGGAAATGTATTTGGACCTATTTTTGTCGGCAGCAAATAGATATTATTGAAAACCCTTTTCCAGAGCAAGTAAACCACAGCTTATTTTCCTAACAACGTAACGATTTCGAAATTATGTTTTTATTTTGGTTACTTTAATGGCAATAATAAACAAACTTTAATACTATGGACGCATTCTCTTGGAAAATGACAGAATACAGAATACACGGAATACTAATACTGATCGGACGCGCGCGCACCATGTTTCCCAGTCAGAATCGGCAATATCTGGTAAAAAATCATAGCAAGTTAAGCGGTTAGAACAAAATCCCAGCAAGGATCTCTCAAATATTGAAATTCCCAGCCAGCTCAAGTTCACCCTGCGGAGCGGATATTTTGTGGAGCGGTTCCGATGGGTACTCCTGTTTAGAGCCGTAGCTTCCTTTACACAGATATTCCAGTGTTGTTCGTTTCCTGCCCAGTAGTCTGACACCTCGTTCGTTTTAGGGGAGATTATGGTCCCACCCCAACCTGACGCGTCGGAGGCTATCATCACCCTGATACGCAGTTCGTCCCTCCAGGGTAGTGGGTCATCCCATGTCTTCAAAACAGCCAGTGGGAAACCTCCATTTTTAGTGCCCCACGCACCAGGATCGGCTTAAACGTTCTCTGACCTCTTGAAATGACCGCATTCATTTCTCTCGTAAACAATATTGCTGCTGGTACAGCTAACGAGAATGAAACACACTTCTCAACCATGCATCCGTTGAAGTGTCTTAATGGTGACTTTTGGGGTTGATAGCACTTCTTCGATAAGGGCGGCAAACGTTTCCATTTTTTCAGGAAGAAGGTGAAACACTTCTCGAGTGAAGTCAACTGCAAAGCCTAAGTACGGTACCACTTTGTTGTAGGGTCAGAATAGACCGCGAGACCAAGGAAGTAAGTAGTACGTCACCAAGAATATGGCCGACTTTGCCGCTGCCAGATTACGTTTGCCATCCTGTTCTATGACTGCCGCCCCCTTAGACATAGATACCTGTAATTGCTATGTATGGCAATCGTCGATGTACAACGAACACGGTATTTTGACAGAGCGGAAACATTTTGATGCCATGAGCCCTGTAGTTGGTAAATATAGGGAGACGTCTTCCACCCAAACGGTAACGTATTATAGGTAAAAAGCCATCCGCCCCAGTATCCCCAAAAAGGGTTCTACTTCCTGGGGTTAGCAGGTAATGATCGTATCCTAACTTATCATCCAGAATCGTGTTATAAGAGTTATTCGAGACATAACGTGGTAGGTCACTCAGGCAGTCCAATCTAAAGGGCTTGTCCGTTATCCATAGAGTTGAGTCTTGCGTCATGGCATAACCGTGGTTTAGTTGGTTCGACCGTGAGAGGTAAAATAACGTGGGGCATAGTCACCTCGCCCACTCTTCCCAAAAATGATATGGCTCCATTTTTCAGGCGGTCCAGCAACGTTTTCTGAACAAACTCTACCAATACAATACAATAGTTTCTTTGACTATTTGACGGTTTACACGCCGGACACATTATTGGGGAACACTGTCCTTGGCGGTCGATTGGAGTCGTAATATTCGCCTTTGAATGAGAGCGAAAAATGGCGAAAATGTGGAAAATGGAGACATTTTCTTTTATCCATTGCAACACCTGGACTTGTAATAATAATAATAATATTGGGGATTAATCAGTGGCATATCCACGAGGTGGTTCTTCATCCACTGATGGGCATACGATTTAACGTCCTTATCCGAGCAGACGTGAAAGTCTAACCATTTGCAGCTCGTGAACGAAATTGTTTCACAAAGGTAGCACCTTCTACTCAGTTATTTTAAGACCCTGAGTGTTGGTCCGGCCGGGGTATGAACCCGTGACCTCCTGCACAACACTAATGAGATCGGCGCTTAACCACTGAGCTAACCGGGAGGCGGCGGTTGAGGTGTTGGATAGTCACCCCCGATCTCTAACCAGTGTTCAAAATGTGCATGTAATTCTCCAGTCTTATGGTAACCTGGATCCCGAAATAACAAAATGTTTGGGTTTCCGAAAGCTTCTCCATGCATGGCTAACACGGTGAATAAAATCCCGGTCAATTGTCACCCCACTACTGACGTCAGTCGGGTTCCCCGAGAAGTCAACCCATCTTATAACTCTTTGATCTGTCGTGGCACCTTCTATATATAACTTGGCTGTCGAAGTTGATGTCGTGCTCCCAGTCCCAAGTCAGTGTTTATGACTTCGCCTATAAATCATAAAACAGATTATAAAATAACCCAGAGGAAACTCGCGCGCTGATTGGCTGAAAGGCGTGTTTATATCAGAGTCCATAGACATGGAAATTCGCTGGCATTGAAATCAAAATGGCAAACGATAAAGAAGAATATCTTCACCAAACGTTGACTTTCAATCAGTATGATTTTAATCAGCAAAACCGACATATATTTAACAAAAATAAAACTAACCGACGAAGTTATCAAATTTGCTAACCTTCGCGGCCGAGATATTTTTATTCGCGGATCCAACCACATGCAGCCCAGACCCCGCTTTTTGGGTTACCTGTGGTATGTTTCATAAGCGATCTCGGAAGAGTTTATATAATTGCTCCTTGTGAATTCTCTTTTCCGATTCCTACGAAATAAATCTTCAATAATAAAAGATTGATACTTAATGAAGTTGTGTGAGTGGTTTTGGGGTAATTTGGGGACTTCTAAAGCAGTTTATTAGGCCTCGAGGTTTTGACGGTTGGCCGCGTGTCTACCTCAAAGACACAAATATACCATGCCATGCCCACGCATCTTAAAAGCACCGCCTGCGATTTCTACCGCTGATTTGTGGACCGATCAATCTGCAGATCGTATACCGAGAGAAATATTTTCAATTCGGAATTTATTTTCCAGGCCGTTTTCACGTCGTTTGGCCTGAAACGTGGATGAGAAGTGCTTACACATCTCTGGATTTGTGTGCCGAAAGCAGAGGCGAAATCGATTTGAATTTCTTGTCGAATTTCGGCGGCGAGTGAGGTCACATCGATGAAAAGCGCCTCGAAGCTGCATACCTTGTGTGTATGTAAAGTCAATTCAATTTGATTAAAACTCCTCCCAAAGCAAACACTTAAGTTTGTGCTTAAAGTTTGTAGTTTCATTACAGTCATTCATATCGTCTGACGGCTCTGTAAAGGAAGGTCCGCTGACCGGAAGCTGATCTAAACAGCGGAATGTTCAACTTATAACTATTTCTGGTAAGCAAGGAATGCACTTCAGATCTTTTCTTAAATTTGTTACACATGTATAATGGGGCTAAATCCTTGATGCACTTAAACGCCATAATGGTACCCCTGTACTTAACAGTAAGACGAACGACGTCTCTCATCCTTTTCTGATACTGGGCCCGAAAGTGGCCCACCTTGTGTCAATAGAAACACCACTGGTCAGGATTAGGCGAATATAGCCCTCCTCGTCCTATTGGCCTCGAACTAGGTTTTCCCCTATCGTTGCGGGCATTATTCCCCACCTTTTTTCCCCTATCGTTGCGGGTGGTATTCTTCTCTACCTTTGCCACAAAGTCAAGTACTTTCACATGGTCCTTATCTCCTATAGGGGAAGAAGGAACTACCGGAACTGTCCGCTCATCTGAGTGATCCATTTTTCCTCTCAGGGTCGATAATAATTCTCCTTCTCATGTTTTCCGTCATGGGCAGCGTTCTTCAGCGAGCCGTACAGGTCCGAGTGCCTCATATCTGGCGAGACGCCAATGCCATAATACGCCTGAGTAACCATACACGGAAGAGTTTGTCAATCCATCCAGAGCCTGTAGCTATTCAGTAAAGCATTGTTATGTCAAGTTTAACAATAACTATCCCCGTTCCCGCGGTGTCGTTCTTATTATTATTCGCTCACAATCCTTCATTCAAATACAGCAGTACTGTTATTCTCAACCATATCAGTATGCCGTTATTCATAAATTACAGTCAAACGAACCCGACGCCCCAAGATTCTTGAGTCATGTAATGCTCAACCTAGCAAAGAAGGCTAACATTGTTTCACCATTCCATGATAGTACATTAGAAATTCTCGCCGAGATCTCAGGCAGCGAGAACCACGCCCAAAACCATTTACACTGATTCATTAGCAATAAGCGTCCTTAGTAGCAATTTAGGTATCTTAGTGCTGTTATAGATGACGATCTAACATGGAGCGCCCATATTAAATACATTTTAAGAAAGCTGGAAAAAGGATAGACATGCTAAGCCGTGTTAGCAATAATATCAGCATGTGTATAGCCAATACACGGCAGATGGAAGTCTGAAACAGCCAAAGACGGATATGTTAAAGTAAAGCAACTTGATTTAAAGTCGGTAACTCGTTACAGTCTTACTAGTGAGACTGATAAACTTGAGGCCGACGTGGGTTCTGTATACGATTTTACGTCCTTTTCCGAGAAGACGTGAAGGCCTAACTATTTGTAGTTCGAGAACGAGATTATTTCACAAAGGCAGCACCTTCTACTCAGTTATTTTTAAGACCCTGAGTGTTGGTCCGGCCGGAGTTTGAACCCACGACCTCCCGCTCGTCAAAACGGAGCTCAACCACTGCAACATATCCTCGTTCTAGAATTACCAATAATCAGTAATTGGCTTTTGCTCTTCAATTATCAATAATCGCTAATTCTGTAACACAAATTAAACAATGACATTCTTAAAACCAGTCAAGGATAAAGATAAACAATTGTCCAAATCCGAACGGCGGTAGACGCGCTTAGTGTAGTGGTCGTGACGCCTGCACTGCCAAGCACAACACGCAAACGATTACGAGTTCAAGCCCGAGTAGGAGCGCTCAAAATATTTTTTTCTCTCGTTTACCTTCTCTTCTTGTTTACCTGTGAACCCTAGCTCTCGGTGAGTGAGAACCCGTCGTTTACCCGCGAACTCGTCCGATGGTTAGGGTTCGGTTTATGGTTCGGGTTAGGATTTGTCGTAGTATTACCAATAATCGGTATTTCAAGCGTGTTTGCCATTTACTGATTATTGGTAATTGTAGAGCGAGGATGCGTTGACCACTGAGCTAACCGGGAGGGGCTGGAGCTTAACCACTGAGCTAACCGGGAGGGGCTGGAGCTTAACCACTGAGCTAACCGGGAGGGACTGGAGCTTAACCACTGAGCTAACCGGGAGGGACTGGAGCTTAACCACTGAGCTAACCGGGAGGGACTGGAGCTTAACCACTAAGCTAATCGGGAGGGGCTGGAGCTTAACCACTAAGCTAACCGGGAGGGGCTGGAGCTTAACCCCTGAGCTAACCTGGAGGCGGTGACGTGCAAGATAAAGCCAAGTCTCGTTTGATTGTTTCACAAAATATCGGCATTTAACTTGTTTTGTCACAAGTATAGTACTTATAAACTCAGAAGTTACTTATAAAGTCTCAGAAGCTTGTACATTCTGACTATTATAGTTGCAGTGCAACATTATATAATCAGTTAAGAATTACGTTCCATTCTAGTTCTGTATGCTCCTTCCTACCAATAATAAATCATATGATTATAGTGTTTTGCTGTGTTATGTAAAGTGAGGACTAGAGCATAAAGAAGTTATTTTCGGAACAGAGTAGAGAAAATAAGTGTCCTAGATGACTAAACGTTGATCTTGGGCTGCCTGTGGTTCAACCTCCAAGGGTTTACCATTTGTAGCAAGAAACCAGTTGGCATGCATATTGTATAACGGAAAGGACGTTCTCAAACTAACAGAACAACTGGAAGAGTCGGTGCAGTTTCCATTTACAATTCCAGCAGATAATCTCGTGGTTGTCTTCAAAAGAGACTGAAAACGGGAGAAACGTGCAAACAGTACGGAAAACATCTCAGTTACATGCATTTTGTTCCAACCTTTGTTCCAACCTCCATTTTGTTCAACCTCCACTTGATATTTCAACCGGAATTCTCGTTTTTTTCGTATAAATTGTAAGCACCCCTAGTTTCCTGTGGTTCAACCTGACCTAGTTCTAGATGACTAAACATTGAGTTTGGACAGCTTGTGGTTCAATACAATACAATACTTTATTAACACTTCACAGTTATTTACAAAGTTAACAGGAAAATTATATTTAGAGTTTAGAAAAAGTGGTAGGGGAAAAAAAAGTTGTAAATAGGCTAAATATATAGTAGAGGAAATGTCTAGCATCTAAATTAACCGTGACTGGGTTTTCGAGTTAGACACTAGCCAGCCAAAGTTAATGATTATATGCAGACATCAAAAGAAAAAAAATACTATGATAAAATACACACAAACAAATACTATAAAATACACACAAACATCAAGTATTACAATGCAATAGCAACCATTTATCAGAAATTAGAAGAAAATTAGAAGAAGTTGTAGATATCGTTTAAGCTTTGAAAGGTGGAGCTTAGGAATTTTGTTTTTCTAAAAGGAACTGTTTAACCTTTTTGGAAAAATTGAAATTGGGTAGATGTTTAAGATCAGTTGGTAGTTGTTGCCATAGGTCTGAAGCTGCAGCAGAGATCGTCTGTTTGCCGAGATTAGTTCTAAAGCGTGCCTTATAAAGATTTCCTTTAGAGGCATATCTAGTGTTATAGGAGTGAACATCACTTGCATAGCGAAAATATTGATTAAATATGTTAGGTAACTGTTTTTTTATGCCACTTATGGGAACATTTTAGTGATTGCAGTTTATACACATTGTCCACTGTCAAAATATCAAGTAAGTTTAATAAGGGTAACGCACTTTCAGTATTTTTCCCATACAGGTTGGCAAAAAAAATGAGTCGGACTATATGGTTTTGCTTAACTTGAATACGTTTTAGATGGCAAAAATAGGCACTCCTCCAGGCTACTATTGCATACGAAATATAAGGGTAAATTAACTTATAGTATAATTGCTTTAGCTGCTGGAGGGATAGAAAATGTCTTAGTTTATAAAATATACCAGTATTTCTTGAGATACGTGAACAAATATACGAAATATGATGTTTCCATGAGACTGTGTCATCAATCATCACACCTAAGTATTTTATGTGATCTTTTTTATCTAGAGAATTGGTAGACCCATCTTTGTTGGTTATTTGTATATCAACAGATGAAGTTAATTTCTTTTTGGAGATTTTATGACCGTGTAATTGGTCTTTTTAAGATTAATGGATAATTTATTTTGATCACACCATTCTTTAACTTTAATTAGTTCCTGGTTGACAAGGTTCTCTAAGTAAGTTATATAAGGGGAAGAAGCAAATAAATTGGTATCATCAGCAAATATCCTAAAAGAAAGTTTATCAGAGCTGTTACTTATGTCATTAATATATAACAAAAATAACAGAGAAGAGGGCCTAAAGTGATACTCTGAGGAACTCCACAGACAACTGTTTGTTTAGTTGATTCATAATTGCCTAGTGTAACATATTGTTGTCTTTCAGTTAAGTAGCTGGTGAACCATTGAAGAGGTATTCCTCTTATTCCATAAGCCTCTAGTTTTTGTAACAGGATTTTATGATTTACAGTGTCGAAGGCTTTTGCAAAGTCAAGGAACACACCACAGGTAAATAGGTTGTTGTCAATGTTCAACCTGGCCTAGTTCTAGATGACTAAACATTGCGTTTGGACAGCCTGTGGTTCAACCTGACCTAGTTCTAGATGACTAAACATTGAGTTTGGACAGCCTGTGGTTCAACCTGACCTAGTTCTAGATGACTAAACATTGAGTTTGGACAGCCTGTGGTTCAATCTATCCAAGTTACCTGTTGTTCACCCCAGTTGTTGCTGCTGTCCAAAGTTATTCTGAGGAGGAACATCAATCTGTGAATGCACTGACGACAGAGACAATTTGTGGAGTCTCACGAATTTCTGTCTTACAAATTACATGAACAAATGTTGAAAATATTCTTGTTACATCGAGAAAGAACCCTCAGTTCTATACGGTACATCAATTGAAGTTTAAAGTTGCAAAACGTACTAAATGTATTTCTTTTCAGAACATTGATTATCAGTATACCAGGTCGATAAGATGTCGAAGATGAGTTATGTCCACACCCCTCACACGCGTCCAATGGACTATCGACTACTACACCAGTTCCTGAGACTCCCTGGCCGAGCAGCAACCAGACACAGAGGCAATTATCATGTATGACATGGAGAAGACACGATCTGTCATGACATACGGTGAATACAGGGACAGGTAAGATTGTTTTTTTATTTATATGTTATACTGAAACCCAACTTTGATTCCATTTCAACCAGGCAACCTCGTGGACTCGTTACTTTGAAAAGTTGATTAAAACATTTAAAATTTATGAACACGAGTTAGTTTGAGTAAATACTTGATTTAGTCTGTGCTCATTACATACAGTGGTAGTGCTTCAAAAGACATGCGTATTCCTTCATCAACATGCAGGTCCATGTACTTGGCAACTTCTCTCCTTGAGCTTGGATTATCACGTGGTCAACGCGTGGTGCTGATAGGTCGAAACAGTCTTCGGTTTGTGGTGTTCCTCATGGCTCTACACCGTATTGGGGCCAATGTCATCTTGGTAGGTCCAGGAAGTCTCACCTCAGATAAAGTGAACCTGCTGAAGAGGCTCAAATGCACAGCGATCGCGTGTGATCCAGAAATGAACGAAGCGCAGACGCAACAACTGATGAGAGGAATAGAGGAGCTTGTTAACCACAACCAAGTGGAAAAGGAAGACATTCAGACTTTAGTAACATTGGGCGATCTAGAGTCTGGTTTGTGTGTCTTCAAGAAGGGGAAACTTTACGCTTACGACAGCCTCCTCAAGCGCGGTGAATCTCAAGACTTTGAGAAATTGCTGAAAGCTCAAGCTGAAGTCCAGTTTGATGATCCCATCATGGCCACATTCACTTCTGGCAGTACAGGGGAATCAAAACTCGTCCAACACACAATCCATGGCTGGGTGAACTTGTTTAATATTTCACAGATGGCGGCAATTCGGCGTATGAAATCGTACTTTGATCGTCCGATGGTTTGGAGTGCAGGATTCTTTGGTATTCTGACCACGATCTTTTTCAATACTACATTAGTCTATGTACCAACTGAAATGGCTTTGTCAGACCAAACAAACGAGGCTGTATTTGAAATCTTACACCAAGAAAGATGCATAAGTTGTTCTATGAGTGTTCCATTGATGCGCAAGCTGGTCAAAGAATCACTTCACCTCAAATACGATCTCAGTCACATCAAGCTCTTCACGGTTACAGGACAACGCTTTCCTCGATCACTGATAATTGATGTTTTTGGTGCCCTTCCATTGGCTAAAGCAAATCTCATTTACGCCTCATCAGAATCCATGGTATTGGCGGGAATGGTTTTCAGTAAAGAGGGAGCAAACCCAGAAGACTATGGCAAGATGTTAGTAGTTTCCGGAGCCGAAGTAAAAATTGTTGATAGCGACAACAAACTCGTTCCTAGGGGAACGGTAGGTGAAATATGTACACGCAACCCTTATATGTTTGTGGAGTACCTTGGGAATGCTGAGGCTAATAAGAAAGCCAAGTCCTCAACTGGCTGGTTGCACACTGGAGATCTAGGAATCATGGATGACATTGGAAGGATTGAAGTTGTAGGACGGAAGAAAGAAATCATCAAACGCGCTACAGTGAAGATTTTTCCTGCCGAAATAGAGAAAGTGATGTTACAACACCCAAGCGTTGCTGATGTTGTTGTCATCGGTATTCCTGACCAGCAGCTACACGAGGAGATTTGCGCATGCGTTGTTCTTGATCATGACACAGCAGCTGCAGCAGTTAGCCTTGAAACGAGGCTGGCAGATCTGGAGGACTGGTGCGAGCTGCAATGGCCTCCTGGCCCGGATGGGTTGAGTTTGAAGCCTAAGTATTTTGTGTTGATGGAGAAGTACCCTTTGCTGAATACTGGAAAGATTGATGGTCGAGCCATTAAACTAGCAGCTATGGAGAAACTTGGAGTGAAAACTGAAGAAGACTGAATAAAGTGGGACTGAGATGGAATAAAAACTACGTGAGAATTAAAACATTCACGCGAAGAATATCAACAGTTATCAACAGATGATTGGTTGGAATTTTTTCATATTAATATCCCGCCATGCAAGGGGGCAATCATTCCAGAAAGGCCTTTCATTTCAGTCTGTAGACCTTATAAAAACTAAAAGAAGCCTGGTAACGAGGCTGTAGGTCAGTCGTGGTTTTGTTATTGTTACGGGAAGCAAGGGTGTCCGAGTGGTGTGAACGCTCGCCTCCCACCTCTGTGGTCAGGGATCCGGAGTCATATGCAAGTTGAATTTGTTGGTATCTTGCCCTTGCTATGAGGGATTTTTTCTCCAGGTTTTTCTCCCTCCTCAAATACCAACGTAAATTCGAAGACCCAGTAACAGCTTCTACTCTGGGTCCCTATTTCCCCAATGTCGCCTAATGTAGCCCTATATCGCATTATGTCGCCCCAAAACAGAAATACTTGCAGAGTCTAAATATAATTTATCATGAACAAAATTAGACACAAAAATAAGTATTTCTGTTTTTGTTTTTGATAACTGTTTTTTATTACCAATATCTCCTGATCCTATACCCATATCTATGAGTTGTACCAACTGAACCTGTCCCCTTTAGCTATAGGCACCATTCCTCTCACCCTACCCCCACTGAATCTCAGCCAGGTCTTCTCTCCATTGTTAAGACTGCACTCATAAATATGTATAGTTTGTTTTGAAAGACCTACCATAACACATTCAAATTATTATGCTAATCTTGATATCTATAGTATTTATACTGTATATGCAAATTACTTATGCACTAGTCAATTGAAACTCCATTGCCCCCCCCCCCCCCCCCCCCAACCCTACCCCTGCGACATAGCAGGGTATTTAACGTTTTACAGTTTATCGTTCCCTGGCCATAAACACTAGGATT
The DNA here is from genome assembly GCA_030867875.1 of Actinernus sp. WN-2022. Classification (NCBI taxonomy): domain Eukaryota; kingdom Metazoa; phylum Cnidaria; class Anthozoa; order Actiniaria; family Actinernidae; genus Actinernus; species Actinernus sp. WN-2022. The sequence continues at coordinate 11,479,706 of JAOWCC010001679.1, read as the reverse complement.
CTGTTTTAAAAAAGCATTAAAATACTCCTGTCCCCAGGGCCCTTGGATAACACTTACCGATATTATCTGAACGTTACAACGTACGGTATTACTTCCGGCCCTGAAAGTACTGACTCAGCCATTGACTGACACGCGACCAGGGTGTTTTACATGTTACAGTTCTTGTTAGGATCTTAATAAAAGCTCGGATTGCAGCATTTAAAAAAATAATAATAAGCGCCCCCTCCCGAATAAGCGCCCCCTCTCGAATAAGCGCCCCCTCTCGAATAAGCGCCCCCCTTCGACCCTCAAAAATTAAATAAGCGCCCCGGGCGCTTAATCGAATCTTTACGGTATATTAGTTTTTTACCTTTCAGTATATGTAGGCCGGCAGTACTTACGACTCCCATGATTTAGTGGCCGGGTATTCTTAAGTTGCGCCTTCACTCGAGTAGATTATTAGCCCTGGAACATTTTTACGCCCCATTTCATCGTCGAATATGAAGTATACTGGCTGGAATACTAGATTCAGGCAACTCGTTTCTCCTTCGATGTTTTTGGCTTTCGGAATCGCGCCATCTCAGGTTAGAAGACGAACCTCACCTCGCAGACTCAACTGCCTTTACATACTCAGTACCTTTGATATAACAGATCTACAGTAATCCTATGTGACATGTGGCTGATTACACTTAGTTAGAATACGCTTTGCTGCCTCACTAGTTTCATGCATATTTAGAATATTCGGATCGTCATGCGAAGTGAGCGTTGTATGGCATTTCCACCCGCTATAGTCCGTAGGTTCTCCGATGGTGTAGTGGTTATCACGTCCGCTTTGAACGCGGGAGTCCGAGGTTGGAGTCCTCGCCGGCGAACTACGTTTTCATATAGTATGTTACACCTTTCTCTTTCAGTCCAATGTTTTGTCCTTCACGCTGCTGCTCCATGGCGATCACAATTACTTTTTGGTCCGATTAATAGCCCCATTGTCCCGACTTTTTTCATAGGATTCTGAAATAGTCATATTCGTCATTTGTTCGTCATATTCGTCAATCCTTGGGAATTTTCGGCCTAGCTGTCGAGCCACCACAGGCTATTTGTCACTGATGTTAATCCATTTGTTGATTTAACGCGCGCTCATAATACAGCTCGGGTTTCCTGTGGCTCAGGTTTGTTTACATATAGCTCTGGCTTCCTGTGGCTCATCTCGCTATCTACATAAAAATACCACAGGATGCCCGAGCTATATGCAAACAAACCTGAGCCACAGGAAGGCCGAGCTGTATTATGAGCGCGCGTTAAATCAACAAATGGATTAACATCAGTGACAAATACACAAAATGAGAGGATGGTTAGCCTGTGGAGCCACACTAGAAGTGGAAATAAGCTATAATATGTTGGGAATGAGAAAGAGTTGCCACTGACAAATCGACAATGTTAGCTGTAACTGCGCACATAGCTTCGCGCATGACAATTCACATTTTACCGATAATCATTTATTCTATTCTCTTTCGCTGCGCTCAGCCGAATAGAAAACATTTCTATTATATACAGCACAACGAGACAGGTGTGGAGGGAGTCGCCCAGCAATCGTCAAGACAAAAAACGTGCAAGAGGAAATTGACTACGTATGTGAGGACAGAACTTATTATGATCTAAATACCTAAATTAAGCGTAACGAGAAGCTGGTGCTTAAGGTCTTCTCGGCAATAACTATCTTTAACACTTTCGGTTTTCCAACCGCCATGTTTCTTAATGGCCCGGTCGGGAAGTTCATTGTTAGCTGCAGCGGACGCGCCACCTATTCTCAGAGAATGTAAACCAATGCGCGGTGTATCAAGGCCCAAACTTTTGAACTTATGAAGCAGGACTTCTCTAGCACTTTTCTTCCTATTATCACTAAACCAACAAGATTGACTGATCATACCTCAACATTAATTGACCATATCTATACAAATTCTCCAATTTCCCAAATTACTGCTGGTATTGCAACTATTGGTATATCTGATCACTTGCCAGTATTCTGTATAATTGATACCCAAGTAAAAAAAAAGATAATGGTAAACTGTATTTTAGAGACTATTCCAAATTTAATAGGGAACTATTCTTACATGATATCAACTTAATTAACTGGGATGACATCCTTGTGCCAAATATAAACATGAATGATAAAGCCTCAGATGCAATTAACACAATAAAAAAAATTGTCAATAAACACGCTCCAATGAAACATGTTTCCCGATCAAAGAAAAAACAACTAACAAAGCCTTGGATTACAAATGGTATCTTAAAATCAATAAAAAGGAAACAAAAAATGTACCATACACATTTCCTTAGTAAAAACCCATGTAAAATTAATGAATACAAGCAATATGCTAACATGCTCATTCACCTAAAAAGTAAAAGCAAAAAAGATTACTACAATATCCATTTTTCAAAATGTAAGGACAACCTAAAATCAACTTGGAAACTTATTGGTACTTTGATTAAACGGAAGACTAAGGGTTAAACCTACCCTACGAGGATCATACAAGGAAATAGTGTTTTTACTAAACAAACAGACATTGCTGAGAATTTTTTTTTTTTTTTTTTATTAATGTAGGCCCAACTCTAGCTAACACAATTAATACTAATAATATTAACCCCATTCAGTATATCACTCACTCACCATCCTCAAGCTTTTTCCTCTCACCTGTTACTGAATCTCAAGTTTTTACAATGTTTGCTACCTTGAACGAAAATAAAACATCCATTGATATCCCAAATAAACTTATTAAGCTTGCAAGTGAACCCCTATCAATCATATTCACAAAAATATACAATGAGTCATTATCAACAGGAATAGTACCTGATATTTTTAAAATATCTAGGATAACTCCCATATTTAAGAGTGGTATTGTGACAGAGCTAGGCAATTATAGGCCAATAGCCATTCTCTCTCCCTTTAGTAAAGTGTTAGAAAGACTTGTGTATAACCAATTTTTTTTTTCTGGAAAAACAAAAAATATTATATAATTACCAGTTTGGATTCAGAAAAGGACACTCAACCGAACAAGCAATTTTGGAAATCATAGAAAACCTAAAAACAGCCATAGATGAAAAACAAATAACCTGTGGAATTTTCCTCGATTTTTCTAAAGCTTTTGACACGATCAACCATGACATACTACTTGCAAAAATCAACAAATATGGAATTCGGGGAGTCCCACATGAATGGTTCTCTAGTTACTTAAACAATAGAAAACAGTACGTGAAAATTGGTAATACTGAATCTAGTTTGAAAAACGTAATATGTGGTGTTCCACAGGTCTACTCTAGGACCTCTACTTTTCCTTTTATATATAAACGATTTGCCAAACTCATCAAAAATGTTTTCATTTAGAATCTTTGCTGATGACACCAATTTATTTTATTCATCCAATAACTTAAGTGAATTGGAAACAGTTATTAATGATGAGCTCACCCATGTACTCAACTACTGTGCAGCCAATAAATTATCAATTAATTTTAAAAAGACAAATTACATGCTAATAACATCTCCAAGGAATAAGCCACATATAAATATAACAACCTGCAAAATAGAACAAAAAACATATATCAAATACTTAGGTGTATATATAGATGAGCACCTAAATTGGGATCACCAAATAAAACATGTCAACAATAAATTAGCAAAAAATATAGGAATTATCCGTAAATTAAGACATTATGTCAATTTAAATACACTTAAACAACTCTATTATACCCTTGTATACCCTTATTTAAACTATGGATTAATGAGTTGGGGTACTGCTTACCAATCTAGGCTAAAAACAATTACCTCCAAACAAAATAAATGTATTCGTTGTATCTTCTTTGCAAACAAAAGAGAAAGTGTTAACCCTTATTATGAAATCTTACAAATCCTAAAACTAAGTAATATTTTAAAGTTTAAAATTTCATCTCGTACACAGAATTCAAAATGATAAAATAAATACTCCAGTTGTACTCCTTAACTTTATTACATCTGCCTCTGAAGTCCATTCCTACAATACAAGATATGCAGCCAATCAAAACTTATACAGACCAGCTGCCAGAACAAATTACGGTCTATTTACATTTAAAGCTATGGCTTCCAAGATATGGGAAAAAATACCTTATTATCTCAAATGTTTACCTCAAAGTAGTTTTAAGAAAAAATATAAATTATTCTTACTTGATAATCAGACCTGACATATATACACCAATGAGAATGTTATGTAGTAATATATATTAAGTCTATTTACTGTCTATTTCATATAATGTACATGTAATATGTATATATATATATAACTGAAACCTGTATTTTCTTTTTATTTTCTTCTTATTTTCCTTAATTTCCTTACTATATGAAGTTCTGATATCATTTCCGGTAAACCTGTCCTCGTATATTTATTCTGATGGTAGTGGCTAACTCGAAAGCTTCAATGCTACTTTGGCCACTACACACAATTCCTGTAAACCATATATAGTACTTTTGTTAATTTTCTTTTCTCGCAGTAATCCTATGTCAAATTTCATACCTATATGTACCTGTAAATAGTGTAAAATAAAGAACCTTGAACCTTAGACCCTGGACGTAACGAATAGGTTTTATTCTTGTGCGCCACTACCGACCTAAACACAAACTCTTCAGAATTAAATTCTTCGTTGGCCATACTGGCATATCTAAACAACATATTAAACGGGCAGGTAGGATTACCCGTCCTAGCGATGACCTTAGTGTAGCCAATACCGTGTTGATCTGTTTTACTTTTAGGGATATACAAGGAAAAATAAGTGTCCTTGAACTGAATATGGCACCATCTAATATTAGACAACTCGTCAAAACGTTAGAAACCTTCAAACGCAACTGGGCAAAAACACACGTCCCTAATATCAAGCAAACTGGAGCTATGACCGGCAAACTTAGAAACTAAACTGTGCAAATGCTCGGGTAAAACAGGGAGCCTCTTAGCACCGGAATCTGACTTGCGAGATGCCCTTTTAGATGCTTCCAAAATGACTTTAAGGAAAGTATTATTACAAGTACTATGAACTGCGCAAGCCTTATGAAAAAAAAGAAATCGCATCATTAGAAAGTGGACTGAATAGAAGCAAAATAAGCACCTGATTGAACTAGATTAACTAAATAAAGAGCAACATAAAGATCACTGGCGGGGAAGTAGGACACTTCACGGTAATTAGCTGATAGAAAGTTATTTTACGTTAACTTTCATGGTTGTTCCTATTTTTACACAACAAAAGACCCATTGTTTTTGACAATAGGGACCCTTGACTTGCTTTACCCATGATCCCTTACGGTGTGGTCACGTAGGCTTAAAGGGATCCCCGACTGTTGAAACAAGTTGCTGTTAAATTGTTGGTAATATGGTAATATGGTAATATGGTCTAAATTTAAAATATGTTGAAAAAATATTTTAGTTTTTTTTTAACATGGCGGCGCCCAAGCCCAAGATGGCTCATACTTGTATCCAATTTAAAATATTTTCCAATTTTTTCAACATTTTTTAAAATTTAGACCATATTACCAACAATTCAACAGCAACTTGTTTCAACAGTCGGGGATCCCTTTAAGTCAAATACCTAAATACAAATCGCACCTCGTCCGAACAATAGGAAACTCTCACCTTCTTTAGATTTCCGCCGTTGTAAACAAAATATCAACTCCAGCATAATAATGCCATTAACTTCCATTAACTTATAATTCCATTTTAAGTGCTGCCTCAAAATTGAAGCTTGTATTACTTCGAGTCCACTACTTCTAGTTTGCTTCCTTAAGCATATTATAGCTTGCTTCCACTTCTAGTATGGCTCGACAGCTAGGCCGAAAATTCCCAAGGATTCAGCTTTGCTCGTTGATTAGCCTTCTGCCGTATTTTAAACGTGTTCGCTCTAGTATGAATTCTGTTCAACTGAGTAGTACTGAGCCATGTAAATTATATACATTTTATGCAAGAGTGAACAATAATATAATGTAAAAGTGCCGAAGCCGGCGTGTTGTGGGCGAAGAAAGCAAAACGGAAGCGCCACACGATGGCTGCTACTGCTAGCGGGGGTCGAGATAAGAATGAAAAGCGAATCACACGCCGCGGTACAATGGAAGTAATCTTGATCTAAATTATACAAGCATTCTTATAAGTAATTTTGCAGCACGACTTATATAAATGATGTTTTTCACTGTCATACCTTCAACGAGCGTGTAATTCTGAAGATTCTGATGAAAAACGAGGCTTGTATGGATATAAAAGCGAATGGCGTTGAAACGACAAATGCTAAGCCGGACGGTTTGTACGATTGGTTAAAGTTGACACTTCGCAGGTAGCTGGATATTCATTTTCCGTTGTATTAGCGCGCAGATGATCGTTGTTTCATTTCGTGTCAGATGTGAGTCATGATCAGCCACGCCCAGACACTAGAAATATTATTCGCCGGAAAACGTATTTTTGTTTTGGTTCACTGACCATCTTGTAACTATTGATTTCGATTGGATAGGTGCTCCTTGAATAACATTTGAAGTAACAGTTTTAATACCTGAGCTTATGGCACCAGACTTTCCGTCGCCTAACACGTACATGTGAAAACATCTTATAATATCATTAATAACTCAAAGGGTTTCTGTCCAATCTCTGCGCAGCATTCAGGTCACGTGCATACTCTTGTATCCCCGATAAAAATCCCAAGAAGCTAAGTTTCAATATTCAGCAAGGAAAGGTTGGGATTGATGAATTAATACAATAGTTAACTGATAATAGCTTTTTTCTCGAAAACAACGTTTATCGTCCTAATACAAGTATAACATGAAAAATAAATAACATAAAGAAGCTTACCGTTGATTACTGTTGTTCGGCATATTTACTCCATTCTCCGCATTGATATCCAATATATGCCTACTAAAGCCGCAAATGATTTGATACAGTGTTTTCGGAGGATAACGACCACCAGTCTTTTTAACTACTTCATTCAAAACTTCAGGGAATGCTGGTGACATTTCTGTAATTTGGACCATCAGATCTTGAATCTCTTCAAGAATACCACATGGAAAGCCAACAGACTTGTCCTGGCCACTTTGTTTGCCATTCTTCAAAGATCACCTGTTCTCGGTGTTTGGATCCCCTGGTAAAACACTAGTTCTCGTTTTTTATCTATTACTTCAAATTGCTCTAGATGTTTTCGCCCAGAAAACACACTTGTTTGAAAAGAATAGCTTGTTCATTAACAGATGTGTTGCATAAACACACATGCAGTAAATGCCTTCACAACTCCATCCGAAGCTATTCAAAATAGAACAATATAAACTAAACAAAGAATGGACACCACAACCATTTGTCATTTGTATTTCTCTCATTTTTTGACACTGCCTTCTTTAAATCTTTAAATATGATAATTGCCTGGTAGCATGGAGCTAATCTGGCAATGAAATTGTCAGCGGCCGTGCAAGTACTGGGGTTACGGTGCAATAAGTGATAATAAGTTAAAGTATTATAGTGCATGGTGAAGTGCAATGTTCAATGTTCAATGACTAATAATCAGAGTGCAAATGGCGGCAAAAGGATAAAAATAACCATTATAATAATAATTAATAAGCTGGTAAACAACAGCATGAGCTTACATATAAAGAGATAATGACTGCCGCCACACAGGCGTCTCCAGTGACGGTGCAGCTATCAATCGATAAGGGGCTCCGATGACAACAGCTACGCCGCCACCACAGCGCGAGCGCGACCGCAGCCAATATTAATTGGTTGAGATTACACATACATGGATACGCCAGTTTGGAAGCTATTCAAAGATGTAGCATTAACAATGTTGTGTGGTAAGGAATTCCATGGTGGAATCGATCTGACAAAAAACGAGTACTTGAATGCGTTTATAGTAGCGAGCGGGTGTTCGAACTTATATTCGTGCATAGCTCTTGTGCGAGTATAAGTGCTAAGTTGAATATCGTAGGGAAAGGTGATGTTCACTAGACCGTAATTAATCTTGTAGAATATAGTAAGGTCTGCAATATTTCTGCGTGACTGAAGCGATTGCCAGCTAAGCTCGTTTAGCATTGATGATACACTGCTGGTGCGAGCATAGTCACAACATGTAAAACGCGCGGCCCGTCGCTGGATGGACTCGATGGCTCTGATGTCCTTTTGGTGGTATGGCGACCAGGCCACCGTAGCGTACTCGGCGATAGGGCGCACAAGGCTGACGTATGCGCGCTGTTTTACGGCTCTGCTGCAGCACGAGAGGTTCCGCTGTAAGACACTAAGTATTCTGCTAGCTTTCTTTCTCACCTCTGCAGATTGTTTAGACCAGTCAAGGGAATTAGTGATGTAGACACCCAGGTATTTTTGATAGGTAACACTTTCGAGGCACGAGTTGCAGAGGGAGTATCTGTGTGTGGAGGGATGTTTCTTCAGTGTGATAGACATTGCGTAGCATTTGTGTGGAGCGAAATTCATCTGCCAAGCGGAGGCCCACTGTTCGAGGTGGTGAAGGTCCTGCTGCAGGGTGTAATGATCGTCACCAGAGTGGATTTGGCGAAATATTACACTATCGTCCGCAAACAGCTTCATGTTAGAAGAAATGCCTGAGGGAAGATCATTTATGTACAGGAGAAACATGATAGGACCTAGTACTGTACCCTGGGGAACGCCAGATGACACGGTCGACCATTTGGATGACGACCCGTTCACAACGACGCGCTGTCTCCGCCCGGTTAAGAAGTTGCGAAGCCAGGTATGGGTCTTGCCGCGGATACCGTAATATCGGGCCTTCAGTAAAAGTCTCTCATGTGGGACTGAATCGAACGCCTTTGCAAAGTCGAGAAATATGACATCTACCTGGCCGTGTTCATTCACAACTCCATCAGCTTCCTATTCAGAATCAAGCGACATTTGCTATTATGAATGAAGAAAGAATATCATAAGTACTTTACAATATTCGTGGCAATGTTGTATCTGATTCAGAATCTGTTGTCTGCGGCTCAAGATTGTAAATCAGATACAACATTGCCACTCATATTGTATATCATACTTACAATAGACTTTTTCCGCTTGGCTCAATGTTGTCCCATTTCAGATCACGTGACCATCCCCTTGTGTATTGTTTCTTTTATTTCTGGTTAACGCACGAGGAGATACATTGATATGGAAATACTTCAGACGAAGAATATTATTCCCGAAATTTTTGAAATAGGAAAACATTGAGCCAAGCGGAAAAGGTCTAATGTCCCGCTACACGCAAAGTGTCAAGATCACGAACTAGAAGACACACGAAATTTAAATACTGGCGCAAAACTGAATAATAACTTAGAAGTATCGGTTGCAACGGCTTCGTTTGGAGTCGTACTACTTCGTTTTAGCGCACTGATTTGCTTTACATCCACACAGGCCTTGTTCGTCGTAGGAATCTTTAGGATTGCACGCTCATTCGGAAGGTAAGTATTACTTGTAAGAATTCGTATGTAATTTAGATAAATATTACTACTTCCACAGCGGCATGTGGTCTCCGGCATGCATGTGGTTGTTGTTTTAAAATTGGTGGGTTACGATTTTGAAAGTTTGTATGAAAAATTGAGAAAATCAATTATTAATTACCCAAATGGCGAGGTATTTCAGTGTTTTCTTCAAATTCTTTCGATGCCAACATATTATTGGCCGGTAACAAAACGAGCAGGGGACTGGGACCGAGTTTATCAGAATTACTCTAATTCTAAAATGAAGTTCATCACATGATAGAGCATGTTGAAATTAGCATGTGTGCCAAGTTTGACGTGATACGAGTGAATCTTGACTAAATTATAAGCAATTGACATTTCTTTGTCCCTCCAAAATTTTACAATGAATGTATGGTTTGGAGGGACAACGTTAAAAATAAGAGAGTTTGTAGGGGAAAATTGACATATTTGATGCCTTCTAGCATCGTCAATATTGAGCCAAAGGTTACCAAACTTTCCAGACTAGCTAAGTTTGATCTGTTCTTTTGGAAAATAATGCTCACTTTGACTAGTTGTTAATTGTATTAGTTTTACTGACTCGGTTCCAGTCCCCCGCTCGTTTTGTTACCGGCTAATTCTAGCTGACTGCGGACCGCGGTAGCAGTGTTTTCTACAACCTAGCTGGAGTGGCGGGGTATTCTATACTCTAGCCGCAAAATTATTTATTGAAGTCACTTCGGGGCGCGGACCGTGGTAGCACTCAGTTTCATGCCTTAGCAAAATTATTCTTTAAGTCAGGACCGCAGACCGCATAGCACTCGGATGCGCAGGCGCGAGTAATGGCGGCCACTAGATTTTTCGCTGTGTTTGCTATTTTGCAGTTACCTTGGGAATTAAATTAAACATGGTAATCCACTGTTTCCAGTTATTCACTCTAGGGGTGCGTTCGATTGACTGTATTCCGGAATAAGAATACACAGAATGATCACTACAAATCGCTTATACTGGGATTTTGTATCCACTGGAATACTAATTATACCCTAAATATCATATATTAGCAAGCATTTGTAGCTTACAGTGCAAAATATGCTCGAACCAGTGATTTCCAGAGACTATTCCATCTATTCTTATTCCGGAATACGGTCAATCGAACGCAGCCTAGGGTGGTCCAGGGAACTGGACGTTACAACTTAAGATCAGGAGCGACTGCATAACCAAAGTTATGTAAGACCAATTTGTAACTGTTAGGTATTTGAATGTTTAATGCGCTATCAATTTATTATTATATAATTATTAAGTTAACTAAATTGTAAATTGCCTGTAATTCAGTTTATACTGCGAGAGGTAATTACTAAACAGCAAGTTATTATTATTAGCATATTATTATTATTTGTTTGGGAATTCCTAATCTGGATTTCGAAAGCCGATAAAGGATTTTCGTTTTTTTGGCAAATCCAAAAATGGATTTTGAATCCAAGAAACAATCTCAGAGAAAGATTTTGTGGATTAAACCTTAATTCGGATTTCTTGGATTTGTAATCTTGACGTTTTCTTGGGAAATCCAAAAACGGATCAGTAAAAAGTAGTTATAATGAACAGCGGTATTTAGTGGTAATGTTAGCGTACATTGTAACTGTCTGGTTTTGAGTGACATTAGACTATTGATACTCAAAATGAGACAGTTGCTATAACAACAAATCCTTTTTTGGATGATCGTTTTTTTGAGAACTGGAAATCCATGAAATCCGGATCACTGGGATTTTCCCAAACAAATACACCCTCGTTCATGCATTAGCAAAATTATTATTCAGACGTTCATTTTCGTGTGTTATCACTAGGACAGATTTATACTCATATGAAAGGAATCCGCTTGCACCTTAAACACCGGAAATGTATATTGTCAAGGCAAATCACATACACGTAATTGCATAGGCTTGTTTGATTAATCATTTTATCAAGCATTTAGCAAACAATTAAGTGTTGCCGCAGGGAGCGAGCCAGGCAGCAGTACTAACTTGTACTGAGTAACTATCGTCACTGCATAGAAGCGAAGGCGGGAAATGAAAATCTTTGTTTTAAGAGAAGTGAAGGCGGGAAATGAAAATCTCGTAAGCGAAGGCAGGAAATGAAAATCTCGTAAGCGAAGGTGGGAAATGAAAATCTCGTTTTAAGGGACCTTGAGAAAGTCTAGCAATAGGCGTGCAGCAAAATATGTGCTGGTTTCGTCAACCACCACCACAGGAGGCGGGAGGGGCGCAAACGTTTTTATACTCGCGGGGTGCAGGGCATGATTGCCTGCTATAGGCATGCGCGGCCACGGTGGAATTTGAAGTAATTACATATACCTTTGCGACGAGCCAATTAAATATGCAGTGGAATAGTGGAGCCGTTGTTTTGGCGCATTGCCAGTGCAGTGCATAGTAGTCATGCGCAAGACACAGAAACGATATGCGCGCTCTTCCGCACGTGACGTTCTTTTCATTTGGGCGTGAAGGTGTGTATATTTATAAACCAAACTCGTTGCATGGCACTACCCAACACACGCTATGACGTAGCTAGCGTCTAATACGCATGCTCACATCTTATTACCGGTAAAGTGGCAACCATGTACAGCTGTTTCGTCCTTGTTAGGACTCATCAGCATGGCATAGCCCCCAAGACCGTCAGCCTCACTTTAGATCATAGGCCTCAGAATCTGGTTACTCTAGCGGCGAGCTCGAAAGCTGCTTTAAACCCCAGCCACCACGCTACACGTGTGGGAGCTAGAGATGTGAACAAGCGCTATAGCAATGTGGATCTCTCCGAAGAGGATCTGGTAGTGCAAAATGGAAATAACACGGCCAAATCCGAAATTATAAACCAAACTCGTTGCATTTATACTGCTTTTATTGTGCATTTTCACGTGACTACAGCGAGTGTAAATAAATTGTGATCGCCTTCGTTTGTTTACTGATTAGTCTCGTGTTTTAATGTGAAGTTTACTAACCCACAAAATGTGTTTTGTAACTTGATGATCATGCGGCATAAGTTGACGACTCCACGCGTCACTGGAGTCGTTTAGTTCGTATAGTTCGATAGTTTGGGGCGGAGATAAAGACCATTTTCCAAAGATATTTCCTCTTATTAACATGATTAGCAAGAAATTATTTGCTTCTATTACCTTCGATAAAGTCAAGTCAATATACAGTAGTTACAATCTTTTTACAGATAGTTTTTTTTTATTTCAATTAACGTATTACATTTAGAAATGTGGCTGGCCCGCAGGTAGCTAGGCGCTATTCTAGGCGGGCCTGGTCCTACATAAAAACGAAAATATGCACATTTACATAATTATCACGAGGAGTAGAGGAAACTTAGAACAAAATAAATACTATTATAAGTAACGACGGTATGCGGAAAGTATGTACATATATATCGATATTGCGAGGAACAAAACTAATTATCTTTTAAAAGTTAGTGCTTTTAGTTTGGACATTATAGGAAACGTATCAATATAGGCGTCTTCTGTTTCGAGAATGTCAAAAATACTTTTTTCAGCTTTCGTCTTAAGTCTTCTGTGGGAAGTTTTCTAAGGCAAGCAGTGGATCTCATTCCATAGTTTGGCTCCAAATCTTGAAAGGGATTTTTTTTGTATTTCAGTTCTTGAATTTTTAATATCATAATTATTGGATGCAGAAGACCTTGTGTTATACGAATGGATACTTGATGTAGTTTCAAATAGATTTAACATATTTATCGGAGCTGAATTATTATTTATGTCGTACATTAAATTATATATTGATTCATAGTATAGGAAATTTACTGGCAATACGTCAGCATCAATAAATAGGGGGATGGCGTGGTCATTACGATCAGCAAAATACATGAATCGGAGCACTCGGTTTTGCAGAATTTGAAGTTTGTTCAGATAGGACTTACAAGCTTGGCCCCAGCAAGCTGTAATTCCAATCTGAAAAGCTGTAATTCCAATCTGAAATTAAAAGTGACAGCGGGGTTCAAAACACAACATTAGCATACCTCAATAACAGTTGATTTCCGGTATGTACCCTTCATCGGACTCCAATAGAGGCATGCCTGTTTCCGAAGAACAGCAGATTTTTTTGCTGGGAATCCTTAAAATGTCTGGAATTGATAGATTCAGGGAATTTACCGGGAAATCAAATAAAAAGTCGATATATCGGGACAAACTGAAAATAAATCGGGACAACTTTAGAGAAAATACGTCGCAGCTCAAACAAAGCTACACAATAGATTCATCTAACACACATTACACATTGACATTTTTGTTATCCAGTAATATATTTTTCCTGCCAAAGAGCTACTGTAGGCTCAGCTACTGTGGGTATGCTAGTTTACATTTAATTATTTCGGGTAGGGAGGTGTTTCGCGTCAATGCTGTTGTTGCATGTGGTTATGCAAGAAGAAGAACACTACCGCAGAATCGAGAACCCATGGAATCTTGAGTCTATATGCAGTTGACGTGTAAACTGCAGTTTCTGCTGTCTTTCCCTTAATTAAATGCCTATTATTAATGTATAAAGTATATAAACGTATATATTCTCTTTTCAGAAAGCTTGAATTGTTGCTGTATAATGTAAAGCAGAGGTAGGAGAATAAAAAAGCAAGCTTTCGAAGAGTTTACGCTGCAGTCCATGTAAAACCAGTAAAACAAGTAAAATTAGAGGTTGCGCGCAGCCTGTACTCCGGCTGTATTAAAGTGCGCTGCAGTCCATGTAAAATAATCACCGTCTTACGCAGAACAGAACAGGTGCAGCTAAAGTGGTCAATTTTTGTAGGTTAATCACCTTGAGAATCTCAAACATCCACGGTATCGAGTCACCGGCCGAATCTTAAAAAAATTGAGATCCACGGTATAGCTTAAAATAGTTGATTTGTAACAGATTGAGTCACCCGAATCTCCAAAATTTTGAGATTTAATGTTCTCGGTATATAGCTTGAAACGGTCATTTTGTTACACTGCTCGCAAATCCCTCACGATAAAGTAACAGGAATAAAATACCATTTGCGTAATAAGTTGCCCAGTCTTCCTTTATTTGTGGTATATGATTTAAGGGTGAAAGTGATAGTTTTGTAACATTTTTAAAACGACCATTAAGCTACGTTGTAGAAGGAATGAATTGGAAACGCATCTAAATGGCATTTTTATATGGGAAGAAATTAAGGTAGGGAGGTCCTGAATTATTATTTTTTTTGGGGGGGGGGGGAGGGGGGGCTGGGCTGGGCTGGGCTGGGCTATCTTCCGAGGTGAAACGTCGAACTATGAATACACTGACGACAGAGAATTTGGGTCTTACAAGTTTCAGTCGACAAATAACATGAACAAATGTTGGCAACATTCGGGTTTTTGAAATCGAGAAAGAACTTTCATTTCTCTTTTCATTTTAGGCCCCAATAGAGGTAATCGGCTAACGCTGTTATCACCCAATTCAGATCATGTGATGTAAACACACATTACCAGTCAGAGGTAGATCACTTATTCTCCAGTATAGTTTTACCTAATATAACGTACGGATTGCCAGTGTATGGTGCATCTAGTGCGGAACTCACTACAATTCAAGGCTTTCTAGATCGCTGCTTTAAGCGTAGATACGTATCAAAACCAATTAAGATAAAGGAATTGCTAGAGAAGCAGGATAGAAGGATTTTTAAGAGAGTAGCAAATTTAGATATGCATCCTCTCGATAATTTAATGCCTAAACAAAAAGCCACTCAATATAACCTACGATCCAAATCAAGCATATGGCCCAAAGTGAATTCAAACCGTTTTAAGAACTCTTATATAAATCGATTGATTTTTAACTATAACATAGCTTTATAACATAATTATTCAGTTTTTTGCTTTTTATATGTATATATTTCAATTTTAACTGTAACGTAAGATATGTATTTTTATCTTATGATTGAAATAAATACCTTTATTATTATTATTATTATTATTATTATTACAAGTTGATACTGCTAACGATAATCAAATACAATATTGAAATGTCAGATGATTTACTGAAAAGAGGGCTAGAAAATGTCTCGCCCCAACGCCCCCCCCCCCCCCCCCCCCCCCCCCCCCTCCCCCCATCCCGGATTTAAAGTTTCAATGAAATGATGTTAAATTTCGAGCTGTACTGCGAAAACTACGTGAGATAATATCAATTGTGTTATTGATTTCATTATATCTATTATATTACACAAGGGATGCTACTCTTTCAAGAGTTTCAAAGTAAACTCCATGTTACGCTTTGTTGGAAGTAATAATTATGATAAGGATTAAAATATTACAGAAACAAATCTAGGAGTTTGTTACCTCGAAAGCTTGTTTTTCACAATAATCTTGCATACGATTCTCAGACAACAATATTATCTATATCATCCAAGAAACCAGTGTGTCACGAATGTTCTTAATTTCAACTGACCGTGAGATGGATATATCTTTTCGAGACAAGCAATATGCCTGAAGACTGGTCCATATTGATTCTGTCTCATCATCTGGCGGGAAATAGGCCGTATGTGTGCTAGTAGCCCGGTAGCCTGAATTTCGAACCGGAGGAGACGGCTGAAATTCAGGCTAGTAGCCCGGTAGTAGTCAGGGTAGTTTAATATTTGGTGTCAGTAAAGGGATTAGAAACTAACACAGACTCAAACCGAGATTGTCCACACGAAACAATAGTAGACCTTAACGTTCAATGTGTTGTCAAAGGATACCACGAATGTCAATTTCACGTAAACGTACAGAGGAAGTTGTAGCTTTAAAGAAGCATGGTCCCAAAGGTAAAGCTTTTCGAGTATCAAACATTAGAGGTCAACTTGGACATCTACTGAGTTAGCTTGTAGCCCCATTGTGGACTTTACAGGATTCTGATTCTGATTATTATCAATTGCTTATCAATTATTATCAATTGCTTATCAATTGTTATCAATTGCTTATTAATTTTTTATATCATTTTGTTTGGCTATCAGTTGTCATCAATTGCTGATATCAATTGATAATCAATTAAGTAATTGATATCAATTTTATCAATTAGCTACGTCGGGTAATATAAAAGTGGACAAATGTTCAAAATGCTAACCGATGGGCGAAATCGAAATATTTTTCATAAATTGATTTGAAGTATTATAAGAAAAAAAGAAAAAATATGCTTGTTACTAAGCCAGTGTTGATAATAAGTTTGCGTGCAGAAGCGAAATATTGTAAAACTGCAGGGACCAACGGACGAAGTATAATACCGGCCATGATCACATTGGAAGGATCTAATCAGCGAAAATGTGTAAACAATAACAACGAAGAAAGGCTGATTATACGGTAATGGGTAATTTCATATAAATTACCATTACCGTGTAATCAGCTTTTCTTTCTTAGTTGTTAATGTTTTGCGAATTTACTTAATTTCAGCTGGCCAGAAGGAGTCTAGTCTCGATGTAATCTGCCTTAAAGCTGGTCGATATTTATACAGATTAAAGATACTCTGCTTGTTTCAAGTGTTAGAAAAAGCTTTCGTGTCTCTGGCCTCGCTTGTTCAAGTCACTTGAATGACATTCCAGACAAAGCATTGGCTCACCATGGCAAGGGAATGTCATTAATAAATCAAGATGTAAATAGGTAAATAGGTTCAGGCCTTTCTATTTCACTTCAAGAATTAAGCTTCTCAAGAATAACGAAGAAAAGGACAAGCTAAAGGTGAATTGACTCAAAATAATTATTGCATCAAATACTTCAGAAGTAAATTCATGTATATCGTTAAGTAGGATTCGAAGAACTGGTTGTTTTTCCTATAAGACAAGTGTTCTAGACGGCCGATATTGTTATCTTGTATTTTCCATGACGTCGTATATTCTGTCAGTACGTTACCTCTATATCTCTACAATGTTCGCTAGAATCGCACCTTCTTTGATCAATTTAAAAACTGTATTGAAATTTCTAAGTATACGATTTTTGCCAGCATGTGGAAAGGACGAGGCCTCATTTAGTTAACATTTCTCGACGAGTTGGAATACTAGAATCTCTAAAGTGAACTGATTATCGAATTAGAACACGTTTAGCTTTGAAAGCGATTTCAAAGGGAACCTGTGGTTGGGGGCTTCAAAACGTCCTTGCTTGAGATCTAGAATATATATAAGCCCAAAATGTACCCTTCCTATTTTTGTCCTGTTTTATCGAGAATTAAAATACCGAAGTTTGTTTAGAAGGCTAAGTTATACCTTATACCGTGAAAACATGATTTAAAGAAATGAAATATGGGAAAACAGTACATGTTCTACTGCACTAAACACTCTTTAGAACCGTGAAATCATGGTCTAAAGAAATGAAATATAGAAAAAGATTACACACTTTAATCGAACTAAATACACCGTCCCGTAGGACAATGAGATGACGGTCTAAAGAAATGAAAAATAGAAAATCAGTACATGATATCTCGCACTAAATACACCTTAGGACAATGAGATGACGTTCTAAAGAACTGAAAATAGAAGAACATATACACTCTGCTCCACCCAATCTGAGCAGAGTCTCTGCAGAGTCGCATCCATACCGATTCACCCGTACGGTACGCTAACGATACGCTAACGATAATCAAATGATACTGAAAATGTTACACGATTTAATGAAAATAGAGCTAGAGTTCACCTTTCGCCAAAATAATAAACAAATTCGAGTTCTACGGGAAAATCTACTTCAGAAAACATCAATTGCGTTTGTTTATCTGTTGTTATTATTCATTTTATTTTTTCTCTTATATTACACTAGTGGATACCGCTAACGATAATCTAACAGGTGTGTTAGACGCTAGCTAGGTCATAGCGAGTGTTGGGTAGTGCCATGCAAATTGCATGGTAGTGAACCTGGGTGTATGGTGATTTTCCACCTACTAAGGCTCAACTGGAATTTTGGAGCACTTCCCGTGGAAATAAGTGGCCTAAACATCAGTCGAGAAAGTTTCTCCTTGAAACGATTGTTATTTTGCATCCAAGTGCATGGAATGTCATCACAAGCTCGCGAACTGACAGCCATCCGCAGTTCATGCCGCATGGCAGTTGTCGCGTCGAGTACAGAAACCATGGTTTTAACTCTGCCACATCACTTGATCCATTGTGATTTGAAGCTGCAACCTCATTCTAGCCACTTCTAATGGGGGAGGGTTCCATTGTTAACAGGAAATGCATAGGATTTTCCACCCCTCCCCCCTCAGTTTTGCATGATTCGCACATTTTAACCCAAATTTGCAACCAATATGTTATGTTCGTCGTGTTTACTACCAAAACTATGATTTTAACGCTGCAACGTTATTTAGGCCAGTTCTGGACTCGGAAATAGCAAATGAAACAGTCCCAGCATGCTATGCGGCCAAAACGGAAAGGGCGATGGATTTTTACGGGTAGACAGGAACGTCGTAGAGACATGGGGTTTTCACCAAAATGTTACCCATAGAAAACTCCAGGGGGTCTTCTTAATTTGGTTAACGCTGAAGTTCAGGGGGGGAAATGGCAGCCAAAATAAAATTTCAAAATGGCTCAACCCCCCTGAACTTCATTTGCGCGAAGGTTACATCAAAAATTTAATCTAGTTGGATTAAATTACATATGATAGGCTAGTTTTACTTCCCGTTAACCTAGCGCAACATACCAAACATTAACACGTCCAAGCAATAAATTACAATTATTCCCTACCCCACTCCCCCTGGAAATGGTATACCCATTTGTGTTAGCAAAATGTCTCCGGAATGTCATTCATGACAAAACTGATCGGTTTCTAAGTTTTCACGTTCAACACCGAAATACAGAATTGACGTTAACCAGTTGCCCAGGCCCCGCTCGGCCAAGCAAAAAGCGAGTAAAAACGCCCTAACCCCCCCTGGACTTCATTTGCGCGAATTAGTACGCAAAAATTTCATCTAGTTGAGCGAAATTACATAAGATAGGCTGGTTTTTATGCCATAAACTAAGCGCTAGATACCGAACATTAATTAATTAATTAATTAATTAATTATTTAATGATTGTATTATTTCTATGTTTATCGTTAGGAATTATTACTCTGGAGAATTGACTCTTTGAAAATTAATTTTATTCAGATAGGCATGACTGCATTATGATTAGAATGAAAAAGGAATAATTCCCCAGAGTAGCATCTGTTTACATCACATGATCTGAAATGGGTGGCAACAGCGTTAGCCGATTACCTCTATAAATGGCCTTTCAGTTTCTATAATCGACGAGCAAGGGAATTATAAGCTAAACTATGCGATAGATCGTCTTTCGCTTTAAAGTTATTATATTACTAAATTGGATTATTTTCAGAACTTTCATCAGAGTTAGCAGTACACTAGGTCGATAAGATGTCTAAGATGAGTTATGTACACACCCCTCACAAGAGGCCAATGGACCATCGACTACTACACCAGTTCCTAGACTCGCTGGCCGAGCAGCAACCAGACACAGAGGCAATTATCTTGTATGACATGGAGAAGACACGATCTGCCATGACATACGGTGAATACAGAGACAGGTAAGATTCGGTTAGTTTAATTGTTTATCTGAAAACCATTTTAAACACAACCTAATTCCATTTCGGCCTGTAATATTCAACGGAGAAAAACGTGACACTTAGCTTTGAAGAGTCAATCAACCTATCTTTTTTTTTTAATCTGTAGCCTCAATTATGTGTAAATGTCTGTATTCCACATTACACAACCTGGCCAAATATGTCATCTGTAGTCTTCACATACAGCGGTAGTGCTTCAAAAGACATGCGTATTCCTTCATCAACAGGTCCATGTACTTGGCAAGCTCTCTCCTTGAGCTTGGATTATCACGTGTTCAACGCGTGGTGCTGATAGGTCGAAACAGTCTTCATTTTGTGGTGTTCCTCATGGCTCTACACCGTATTGGGGCCAATGCCATCTTGGTAGGTCCAGGAAGTCTCACCTCAGATAAAGTGAACCTGCTGAAGAGGATCAAATGCACAGCGATCGCGTGTGATCCAGAAATGAACGAAGCGCAGACGCAACAACTGATGAGAGGAATCGAGGAGCTTGTCGATCACAACCAAGACGAAAAGGAAGACATTCAGACTTTAGTAACATTGGGAGATCTAGAGTCGGGTTTACGTGTCTTCAAGAAAGGGAAACTTCATGCTTACGACAGCCTCCTCAAGCGCGGACAATCTCAAGGCTTTGAGAAACTGCTGAAAGCTCAAGCTGAAGTCCAGTTTGATGATCCCATCATGGCCACGTTCACTTCTGGCAGTACAGGGGAATCAAAACTAGTCCAACGAACGATCCATGGCTGGGTGAATGTCTTTGATACTTCACAAATGGCGTCACAGGAAAGTACGCGGATAAAGTCGTACTTCAATCGTCCGATGGCATGGGCTGCGGGAACTATGCTATCCATGATCTTTATGAATACTACCTTAGTCTGTGTACCAACCGAAATGGCTCTGTCAGACCAAACGAACGAGGCTGTTTTTGAAATCGTACAACGAGAAAAATGCATCACGTGTTTCCTAAGTGTTCCTTTGATGCGCAAGCTGGTCAAAGAATCACTTCACCTTAAGTACGATCTCAGTCACATCAAACACTTCGTGCTTGTTGGACAACGCTTTCCTCGATCGCTGATAGTCGATATTTTTGGTGTCCTTCCATTGGCTAAAGCATATCTAACGTATGGATCAACAGAAACCTCGTTGTTGGCGGTAAGGATTTTCAATAAAGAGGGAGCAAACCAAGAGGATTATGGCAAGATGTTTGTCAATTCCGGAGTCGAGGTAAAAATTGTTGATGGCGACAACAAACTCGTCTCCAGAGGAACTGTGGGGGAAATCTGTACACGCAGCCCTTATATGTTTTTGGAGTACCTTGGTAATGCTGCGGCGACTAAGGAAGCCAAGTCTTCAACTGGCTGGCTGTACACAGGAGATTTGGGAGCCATGGATGACATGGGAAGAATTGCAGTTGTAGAACGGAAGAAGGAGATCATCAAACGTGCTACAGTGAAGATTTTTCCCGCGGAAATAGAGAAAGTGATATTACAACACCCAAACGTTGCTGATGTTGTTGTCTTCGGTATTCCTGACCAGCAGCTACACGAAGAGATATGCGCATGCGTTGTTCTTGATCGTTGTACGACAACTGGACTACCAATCATTGAAACGAGGCTGGCAGAGCTGGAGGACTGGTGCAAGCTGCAATGGCCTCCTGGCCCGGACGGGTTGAGTTTGAAGCCTAAGTAATTTGTGTTGATGGAGAATTTCCCTGTGATGAATACTGGAAAGATTGATGGTCGAGCCATTAAACAAGCAGCTATGGAGAAACTTGGAGTGAAAACTGAAAAAGACTGAAAAAAAATGAGACTGAGATGGAATGAAAACTACGCGAAACGGTCATTAACTATAGTCCAGTTTCGTATTCGAAAATTACCGCTGAATTCAATGACTACAGACGCATGTACTCAGGCTTAGCCTCATTGTGAAGTTAAACATTCATAAATACCAGCGAGAAGGTGGAAAATGCGAAACTACAAGAATACGAAGAAGTGAAGAAGTGAGTCTTGGCACCTTTCCCGCATTAAATTAACGCGAACCACATGTAAAGATCATCAGATATTTGAAGTTTCTTAAACAGGAACAACAACCACCGATACTCCAGTTTCCTATTCGAAAATTACCGCTGAATGCAATGACTACAGACGCATGTACTCAGGCTTAGCCTAATTCTGAAATGAAACATTCATAAATACCAGCGAGAAGGTGGGCTATTCACAACTCTGCGTATTCTTGTAGTTTCGCATTTTCCACCTTCTCACTGGTATTTATGAATGTTTCACTTCAGAATGAGGCTAAGCCTGAGTACATGCGTCTGCAGTCATTGCATTCAGCGATAATTTTCGAATAGGAAACTGGAGTATTGTGGTTGTTGTTCCTGTTTAAGAAACTTCAAATATCTGATGATCTTTACATGTGGTTCGCGTTAATTTAATGCGGGAAAGGTGACAAGACTCACTTCTTCATTGAGTTTGTAGAGTTTGGCTTTATAGACTCTTTAGATTGTTCTTCTACTACTGTTTCTACTACTCTTCTCGTTCTACTACTTTCTAGACATGCTTTGGCGACGTACATTCCATTTTAAGAAATAACTGATAACGGCAAAGTAAGTTGGTACCGAATTGTTACCTAATTTGGTCTTTGTTATGATAACAAGTTGATCGAGTCCCTAATGAGTTGTCTACTTTGGGAGAGGTTTGCCTTGGCACCGATCCTCTAGGTGTGGCCTGCACCATTTCAGTGAAGTGCCACCAAAACACGTGGTATTAATTACCACCTGTAATAATTGTGCGAACAGCTCACATGACATATACCCCAAACTAAAATTCAGCCACAAAGCTAAATTATTTCGACCCAACGATTCAGCAGTCAAGTAGTAATTGACCTACATCATTATGACGTCAAATCAAAACAATCTATTGTTTAAACGCTAAGGATCACGGTTGCGGGAGGGGGACAAAATAGCAACAACACAAAGGAAAGCGCTATCAAATGCATTTTGTAGAACGTAGAATAGCGGTAACAGCCACCAAATACGGTAAATATTGTGGGATAAACATTGATACAGCTGATATCTGGAAACCAGACAATTCGAAGTTAAATTAGATTTAGTTCAAAATTCTATTGCATGTTCATGTCGATTCTGTCCCCCTCATAAACAAGCCGTGACGTCATAATGATATAGGGTAATTGGAATTAACACATTTGAAGAACTTTTATAACTGGCCAGTTTAAATTCAAAGCTCCTGAACAGTGCAACTACGCAATAGCTCGCCGAAAACTGATATCAATTTCTATCGTATCTTAAAGCTCTAACGGATTTATGTTTCGATTAGTTTTGGTTTTCAGACACTAGATAAACTTCTCCGGAATTCCAAAATAAAACAAATACACAACTATGCCAATACCATTCTATGTATTCCGTGACAACAGCTTCATTACAATGTACTACGTCATGTTCATTTCAATTTCGTCTACGAGTACGGATACTGAATATTACAAAAAAACTTTGTGTCGCACTGTAATTCATCGGAGAGGAGATTAATGGACTGATTCACGCCATCCAGGAATCTGGTTTTCGGGTTCTCGAACACGCCGAAGCGATTTGACCAGAAAATCCCCAGCACGACGGGATCCCCAGTAAAGAATCACACAAGACTTTAACTTGATGAAGAACTTAAAAAAATACAAGGAAATGGACCACATAAATGTGTAAGTTTTCTAGTCTTTCCGCAGTTATTTTTTATTGGAGTCATGTTCAGACAAAGGGAATAACAGGAATTCGTTCCTTTTTGACGGAGCACGATCAAGCAGTAGTGAGGGATTGCCCCACAACACAAAATTTCTTAGCTCCTACTATAAACATTTAATAGCATGGTTTGTACGTGATATTTGGCATAAATACCATTCGTGAGAATTCAAAATTCCTTGTCATTTCAAGGAATTTAGAAATTTCTCGTGGTATTTATGCCAAATATCACTACAAACCATGGTACTACTACTACTAACTAATTAAATTTTATTATCAACAGAAATCTCGTTTCAATCACGGTTTCTGGGAAACCCCCACCCCCTCCCCCACAGTTCACTCTAACCTTTAATGATTTCATGGTACATTTCATGGCAACATAAAACCAATCAAAATGCAGGAAATTTCATGTTTTCAGCCAATCAAAATCTAGAAATTTGAATACATAATTATTCTCGAGACACTTGCATATATAGGCTTCAAAGAACGTTTCAAAGAAAGTTTCTCACAATGACTTCAAAATCTGCCCGTATTAATTTCTGAAGAAAAAATAGATTTACCCATTTCTTATTTATAGGATAATATGGTTATTACATGGTCTTAGGAATACAGGCGAAACTTTTACACGAAATTGATATTATTTTGGTATACAACTCGTTGTAACCGAATAATATAAATTTCTCGTGAAATATTCGCCCGTACCCATAGAAAACCATGAACTAACCAGTAGTTATTGGAAAAATATCAACTAAGCACCATGCAGTATTACCACTTGAAAGAGTCGTACAATAAACCTTCATGTTAAATTCGTCTATGTACGGTTGATCTTTCTGTTTCTCTTTAATTATGTTTCCAAACCTTTTCACTCCCCGCTAGCCTCGACTATGTGCGGCATAGCCCTGGAATGAATCCTTAAATTATTATCACCTTTGTTCCTCAAAATGTTTCTCTCATTCCTTATATTTCTATACAATTCGTAGGTCCTATTATGAACAAGTAAAAAGAAACACGAGATCTTGAACTACAGTCCATATTAGCAGTGACACCCTTTCCACTATTTCTAGTGGACAGCTATTCAATCCTCGATCTTAGGACACGAATAACCACCTACAAACAATGGTGAATCTTGGGTCACAAACTTCGGTCTCAAGGACCAAACTCACCTCTCACCTCTGTGGCCCAGGTTCGATTCCTGGACGGGGCGCCATATGTGAGTTATGTTTGTTAGGATCTCGCCCTTGCTCCGAGGGATTTGCTCCGGGTTCTCCGGTTTTCCTCCCTCCGCAAACACCAACACGCTCAATTTCAATTCGATCTGTGGATTAGCCGGGTCCTGACTTTAAATTGATCAGCCTCCATGCATGGTTGTTTCAGGTCTCGTTAGAAATTCAGAGAGTTTTAAACACAACTCGTGATAAAGGTATTAAGAGTTAGGTCTTTTGACCAATTTGCTTCTAAGGACATCATTTGATTAACTGATGCATGCTTGTGGGCAGTTGCTGGCTCCCAGCCTCTGATAGTTTAGTCTCGTCCAGTCTAGTTTGAGAAGGCCGGGATTCCAGTGATGGCTCGACCAAGGATCAAACCATGGATGTCATGGGTACCTATCAAAAATACAAAGTGGGTAAGCTCACTACGTGCTTTTTATCGACTTGTAGTTAATGGTGAGAAACGACTTTACTTCGGGAAAGTCTCTCCAGTAATTACTGACACTAATTCCCAAGTAACTAGGACTATTCAGGTACAACCAATACCTCACCTTCATATGTATTCACAGATTCTAAGTTCATCACGTGTCGAATCACGTGATACTCATCCGAGATGCCGTTTCCTGGAAAAGAGACCAGAAGTCAGAACCGCAGTAGAAGAAATGCCTCTGGGGAATTGAATTGACTTTCTGACAGAACTTCTTGGCAGTCTATCACTTCCCAGCATGTCTTTTGAGTGAAATCCTGAAACTCGCTGAGAGTTCATCAGAACTCAATTCGGATGTCATGAAAAGTTTTCTTCCAGTCTCCATGAGCATGTCTATAGTTACGATTGAACATTGGCTGTTCATCAAACTCATTTTAAAGGGACATTGTCAACTCCCAAATGATAACTTTTCTAATGACGAAAACTCAAAATAACTAGTCAGATTAGCAGAGTATGCTTTCCAGGTATACTGGAGAAAATTTTGATGAAGGTGGCAAATAGTCGAGTGGATGAAAAATACTGCTTTTAAGAGAAATTTGGAACAACTTGAAATCGGTTCACTGTAACGGAAATCAAGTTTCTAGAATAAGCTTTTGTAATCCACTTTAATCTTTGCCATCCTCTATCGAAAACGTTTCAAAAGCATATCAGGTCATTCACGTGTTTATTTCCCTTCAGGGTGTTATTTTTGTAGTTTTGTTTTGAAGAAAGTTATAGGTTCTATTCGATTGACAGTGCCCCCTAAAATCTGTCCAGTTCAATAATTTGTAGTCTCCTTTACCTCCAAGCATGTCCCTTGCTGTTCGGGCGATCTCTAGTGACTTGCCACAACTATTTCGTTTGATCATGGATACCATATCAGGACAGTGCCTGGAACGAAAACCGGTCGGTTTACTCTTTACCACGAGAAGAAAAAGGCATGACGGGGGAAGGGAAGAGAACTTTGAAAATGAAGGAGGATCTGACGAAGGTCTAGTGCTCGAAATGTCATCCTATGGCACGATTTACACGACAAGCATTTTGGGCACGGTTCTCCTAAATTGGGCACGGCTCTCCTAGATATGGCACGGCTCTCCTAAATTGGGCACGGCTCTCCTAAATTGGGCACAGCTCTCCTAAATTGGGCACCGCTCTCCTAAATTGGGCACAGCTCGCCTAGATATGGCACGGCTCTCCTAAATTGGGCACGGCTCTCCAAACAGGCAGTCCGAGACTACCTTTTCACAGGTTCTCAGAACTCCTATATTTTCGGACACGTGTACCCGGAACATTTCCATTTACACGACAAAAATAAGGGGTGCCGTACTGAAAAAGTTAGGCACACTTACCAGATTGCTAAGGAGTGCCATGCCCAAAATGATTGTCGTCTACACAGAGCTTTAGTGATATATATAGCATATCAACTCTCAGGTGATAAAATCCAGTGTAAAATAACTTGGCCTAAAGTGAATGGTTTTCAAGTTCTGACTGTTTATTCATTTTTTATTTGCTTGACATTTGACTTACTTGCCCTCATCTTTCAAACGTCCAACTTGCAGACAAGCTTGCAGTGCTATAGATATCTGAAACGCAAATATTATGATTAAACAACAAATACTTTGATAAAAGTTAGAGGAGAACTAAAATTGACCTATTTTTAATAAACTTTAAAGGTATGGATAATTGATTTTCAAAGTCATTTTTCTCATGTTGCGCTTCGTTAAATTTGGGCTCCAGCACCGCGGCGCAGAATCGGATGTCAGCGGATATTTTTGGAATTTATGACGTAGTATACGAGGAAGGATTTAGAAAGAACTGGATACAGTCAAAGATTTAGAGAAAACATTATGTCAATTACAAATATGGTGCTAGCTCAAAATGGATGCTAAAATTGGAAAGAGCAAGCCAAAAATAGTAACTGGTGCAAGTTTCATCCCCATATTTGGAGGGCAACTCTTCCTCGTATGCCACGTCATAGATTAAAAAAATATCTGCTGACACACCAAATCTGTGCCATGGAGTGTTCGAGGCCAAAACTCGCAATTTGTCAATATTGAAGGATCTTTTTTTAAATTACGAAACGCAACGAGAAAAATAACTTTGAAAATCATACCATTAATATTTATTTAAAAATAGGTCAACTTTAGGGTACAGTTCTCCAGGTAGTGTTGAAACCGATCCAACGATTCTGGATGACTAGTGCCCACTCCTTTGCGGCAGGGAAAAGCCTCTGGAATCCAAGTCTCAATTTTAGAAATTTCAAGGTAAGATAATTGAAAATAATTAAGTTTGCGATACGAACCTTGTGTGCCGAGGTTCTGTTACTAATAACTGGGTAGCAATTTTAGTAATAGGTAATTTCAGGAGCAAGGGCTCCTGGTAATTTAGATTAATAAAACTAGTAGTAATATATCGTAGATTATCAAAGTGCGTTCGACATATTTTTTGTAAGAGAAA
Source organism: Actinernus sp. WN-2022 (assembly GCA_030867875.1). Classification (NCBI taxonomy): domain Eukaryota; kingdom Metazoa; phylum Cnidaria; class Anthozoa; order Actiniaria; family Actinernidae; genus Actinernus; species Actinernus sp. WN-2022. Next base: position 11,451,853 of record JAOWCC010001679.1, on the reverse strand, counting down.
GGACTGTGGTAACACAAAAGGCTGAAAGATTGCTGCAATGATGCTGACGGTGTAAGTAATCCTGATCAAAAATGCTTGTTTTTAACTAATGTGAATTTTTTTATGTCTTGACTTATAAGTTTAATAATATACAAGGGAATGCATCTGGGTATAAAACTGTAATTATCTTTGTGTAACATTAAATCATTGGATGCCATGCTTATGTGGCTGTATGTATACCTGTGTGTTTTATATGGTTATGGCATTCATTTGAGCATTCATAGCACATTTTTCTGTCTGGTATACAGTGTACAGCAATAATTGGAGTTAGTGTAGAACACAAATCAACCCTATTAGCTAGCTATGGCTATTCAGATGTGTATAAAATGCATTCCAGTTCCTAGCATTCACAATACTAAGTACATTCCAGTGTAGAACATAAAATATATATGCATGTGTATAAAGTACACCCCATGCAGTTCCTTGGATCATTCACAGTATTTTTCAAGTGAAAACAAGGTTGGCTGCCATTGTTTAGTTGCAGAATATTTATGGTCAATGTTGGTAGCCGGGTCCTGGCTTTGATCAGCCTTGTTTCAGGCCCGTCAGAAATTAGTGTCGATTAATCGATTAGGGAACACAGCAATGAACTCAGTACTTTAAATTTCCATCACCTCGTACTGTGTTGATATTCCAGTTCCTTGGCATATCAAAATGTCGTTAAAGATGAACTCTCTGCCTGAATATGTTAGTGTTGAATATTTGTATACAGTGTCGCAACTCACACAAGATACGGCGATTATGGGTATCTAGAAAACTCAGACCTAGATTTCTCTTCAGCCAGGTCATCTTACTGTTTGTAGTTTTGGTATCTGTATGTACAGCGAAAAGCAGAATCCAATACAGCGAGCAAGGCAACAGAATTCACTCGGTTGTTACTGGACAGCACAAATTATGGCCAAGTTGATTCGATTCAGTTCTCTGTTCAACGACCGCGCCGAGAAAACAGACCATGCATGTTTGACTTGATATAGTTTGGACATCAGACTTTGTCGAATGCTACAGGCTTTGATATATCGTGCTTGCTAACTTTTTAAACATTATTGCATTGGATTGGGAAAATAATAAGACACTTTACTCGACGTTGCTCCGAGCATCGTGTATATAGTTACCAGTTTCCCGGCCGTTCATGATATCGAGGCATTTTGTAATAGGCCTACGAAAAACTTAACTTTTTTTGGGCTACCGGCAAACACGTCACACACTGGCACAGGGAACCCGTCACCAGATTAGGTTGCGTTCTCCTTCGTCGAACGCAATTACCCCTTTTCTAGTATATCTCACTTAAGTATAGATACTTTATAGTTTATATTTTTAACAAGACTAGCTCCATGGCCTTCTGGTAAATCATTTGTATGAATGTACGAAGAGCTACCGTGTCTAAATAAAGATTGACTGACTGACTGACTGACTGACTGATTGATTGATTGATTGATTGATTGATTGATTGATTGATTGATTGATTGATTGATTGACTGACTGACTGACTGACTGATTGACTGACTGACTGATTGATTGATGAAAAACGATCTGGGTCATACACTGATAATGAACCACATCCTACAATGCGTTGTGCTATCAAGTCGTTCGTTGACACCTTTACCTCAGTTGCCATGTCTGCAAGCTTCTTTTGTATCAACTGGTTGGCTGCTAAGGGTCGGCCAAACTGGACCCTGAAATAAAAATAATCACCAGGTCACAACACTCATTTAATGCTAAAAACGCTCAAGCGTAGTGTTTTTTCCCCCTCTTTTATCAGCCATTACAAGCAGTCAGGCAGTCAGGCGCACATTACACGGGAAGGACCTTGAACATTGCGTTTGTATACTTATACCAACTAACTTACACATACAATAGGCATGAGCAACACCGCACGCACAGATTTTCCCGTCCATGAGAAATTGTTTGCGTAAATTACGTAGAAATTAGCGTTAACGCGAACCTCGGTATCACAAAACAAACAGAAGACGATGACCACATTCTTTACATTGCGTAAGTATTAAAACTTCTGTTGTTGAATATTTTTGAATTCAAACGGCGTCGGTTAGGATTAATTAAGTTTTTGGAGATATCTGGATTTCATGTCATTCAGTCCAAAATTAGAATACCTCAACATCTTGCACGTATCGCTCTTCTGAAATGTGGAAAGTAGGGTCGCTGCTTTTAAGTACGCCCTTAGGAATTATTTGTGTGTTTGGTAATGTAAATAAGATTGCTTTTTTGGTGTATTTCGGAATATGTCCTAGAAAAATGCGCAAATTAATCTTTCAATAAAATGTAGAAATGGATGAAGATAAGAACTGGCAATGTTGATATTTCTGAGAGAATAACAGTGAAGGTACGGAGACATGCTGCAACACTGCTGGCAATAGTCCACAACTACCACAATCTTTTGCGCTGATTCTTTTGTACTTCTAATTTCGACCATCGTCTTGGTATTCTCAGAGGAGTTGTTAAATCTGAATAAGAAAAAGGATTCGAAAAGGATTCTGGTAGTTGTAGTCAACTGACGTACGTAATACTGTAAAGCGGGAATTGATTTCAGAAAGGGTTGACACACGATGTAACATGTCCTCCAACATTGCGTGCAACGTAGAAGGCAAAAAGAGTGGCATTTCATTGGCTGAAATCGTCAAGCCATTGCCAGCAATGTTGTGCTCACCGCGGCAAAACGTCTCGCGCATGCGTTTTGACGAGCCCAGCGCGCGCGTCTGCCCCAGTTTCCCGCCGAAACTAAAAGAAAACAGAAGCCCTCACCCGTGTTTGTAGTTTTACGTACGTACGCGTATTTACATGAAATGTTTCGCGAAAAACAAGAAAACTACTTAAAGGCTAAGCCTAAGACTTCAACAGGTTTAAATTTTCTTAATTTGTATGTATTTGAAACTTGAGCCTTCATTCTTTCGGCCAGCGGAGCATATCGTTTTGCCGCGATGTGTGTTGTGTGTAATGCTGCGGCATGTGTCCGTCTTTCTTACCTGTCTAGCACATACTGTCTTGCGAGGTGTGTTGTGTGTAATGCTGCGGCATGTGTCTGTCTGTCTTACCTGTCTAGCACATACTGTCTTGCGATGTGTGTTGTGTGTAATGCTGCGGCATGTGTCTGTCTTTCTTACCTGTCTAGCACATATTGTCTTGCGATGTGTGTTGTGTGTAATGCTGCGGCATGTGTCTGTCTTTCTTACCTGTCTAGCACATATTGTCTTGCGATGTGTGTTGTGTGTAATGCTGCGGCATGTGTCCGTCTGTCTTACCTGTCTAGCACATATTGTCTTGCGATGTGTGTTGTGTGTAATGCTGCGGCATGTGTCTGTCTGTCTTACCTGTCTAGCACATATTGTCTTGCGATGTGTGTTGTGTGTAATGCTGCGGCATGTGTCTGTCTTTCTTACCTGTCTAGCACATATTGTCTTGCGATGTGTGTTGTGCGTAATGCTGCGGCATGTGTCTGTCTTTCTTACCTGTCTAGCACATATTGTCTTGCGATGTGTGTTGTGTGTAATGCTGCGGCATGTGTCTGTCTTTCTTACCTGTCTAGCACAGACTGTCTTGCGATGTGTGTTGTGTGTAATGCTGCGGCATGTGTCCGTCTTTCTTACCTGTCTAGCACATACTGTCTTGCGATGTGTGTTGTGTGTAATGCTGCGGCATGTGTCCGTCTTTCTGGCTTTCTTACCTGTCTAGCACATATTGTCTTGCGATGTGTGTTGTGTGTAATGCTGCGGCATGTGTCTGTCTGTCTTACCTGTCTAGCACATACTGTCTTGCGATGTGTGTTGTGTGTAATGCTGCGGCATGTGTCTGTCTTTCTTACCTGTCTAGCACATACTGTCTTGCGATGTGTGTTGTGTGTAATGCTGCGGCATGTGTCCGTCTTTCTTACCTGTCTAGCACATACTGTCTTGCGATGTGTGTTGTGTGTAATGCTGCGGCATGTGTCCGTCTTTCTTACCTGTCTAGCACATACTGTCTTGCGATGTGTGTTGTGTGTAATGCTGCGGCATGTGTCTGTCTTTCTTACCTGTCTAGCACATATTGTCTTGCGATGTGTGTTGTGTGTAATGCTGCGGCATGTGTCCGTCTTTCTTACCTGTCTAGCACATACTGTCTTGCGAGGTGTGTTGTGTGTAATGCTGCGGCATGTGTCTGTCTGTCTTACCTGTCTAGCACATACTGTCTTGCGATGTGTGTTGTGTGTAATGCTGCGGCATGTGTCTGTCTTTCTTACCTGTCTAGCACATACTGTCTTGCGATGTGTGTTGTGCGTAATGCTGCGGCATGTGTCTGTCTTTCTTACCTGTCTAGCACATACTGTCTTGCGATGTGTGTTGTGCGTAATGCTGCGGCATGTGTCTGTCTTTCTTACCTGTCTAGCACATATTGTCTTGCGATGTGTGTTGTGCGTAATGCTGCGGCATGTGTCTGTCTTTCTTACCTGTCTAGCACATATTGTCTTGCGATGTGTGTTGTGTGTAATGCTGCGGCATGTGTCCGTCTGTCTTACCTGTCTAGCACATATTGTCTTGCGATGTGTGTTGTGTGTAATGCTGCGGCATGTGTCTGTCTGTCTTACCTGTCTAGCACATATTGTCTTGCGATGTGTGTTGTGTGTAATGCTGCGGCATGTGTCTGTCTTTCTTACCTGTCTAGCACATATTGTCTTGCGATGTGTGTTGTGCGTAATGCTGCGGCATGTGTCTGTCTTTCTTACCTGTCTAGCACATATTGTCTTGCGATGTGTGTTGTGTGTAATGCTGCGGCATGTGTCTGTCTTTCTTACCTGTCTAGCACAGACTGTCTTGCGATGTGTGTTGTGTGTAATGCTGCGGCATGTGTCCGTCTTTCTTACCTGTCTAGCACATACTGTCTTGCGATGTGTGTTGTGTGTAATGCTGCGGCATGTGTCCGTCTTTCTGGCTTTCTTACCTGTCTAGCACATATTGTCTTGCGATGTGTGTTGTGTGTAATGCTGCGGCATGTGTCTGTCTGTCTTACCTGTCTAGCACATACTGTCTTGCGATGTGTGTTGTGTGTAATGCTGCGGCATGTGTCTGTCTTTCTTACCTGTCTAGCACATACTGTCTTGCGATGTGTGTTGTGTGTAATGCTGCGGCATGTGTCCGTCTTTCTTACCTGTCTAGCACATACTGTCTTGCGATGTGTGTTGTGTGTAATGCTGCGGCATGTGTCCGTCTTTCTTACCTGTCTAGCACATACTGTCTTGCGATGTGTGTTGTGTGTAATGCTGCGGCATGTGTCTGTCTTTCTTACCTGTCTAGCACATATTGTCTTGCGATGTGTGTTGTGTGTAATGCTGCGGCATGTGTCCGTCTTTCTTACCTGTCTAGCACATACTGTCTTGCGATGTGTGTTGTGTGTAATGCTGCGGCATGTGTCTGTCTTTCTTACCTGTCTAGCACATACTGTCTTGCGATGTGTGTTGTGTGTAGTGCTGCGGCATGTGTCCGTCTTTCTTACCTGTCTAGCACATACTGTCTTGCGATGTGTGTTGTGTGTAATGCTGCGGCATGTGTCCGTCTTTCTTACCTGTCTAGCACATACTGTCTTGCGATGTGTGTTGTGTGTAATGCTGCGGCATGTGTCCGTCTTTCTTACCTGTCTAGCACATATTGTCTTGCGATGTGTGTTGTGTGTAATGCTGCGGCATGTGTCTGTCTTTCTTACCTGTCTAGCACATACTGTCTTGCGATGTGTGTTGTGTGTAATGCTGCGGCATGTGTCTGTCTTTCTTACCTGTCTAGCACATATTGTCTTGCGATGTGTGTTGTGTGTAATGCTGCGGCATGTGTCTGTCTTTCTTACCTGTCTAGCACATATTGTCTTGCGATGTGTTGTGTGTAATGCTGCGGCATGTGTCCGTCTTTCTTACCTGTCTAGCACATACTGTCTTGCGATGTGTGTTGTGTGTAATGCTGCGGCATGTGTCCGTCTTTCTTACCTGTCTAGCACATACTGTCTTGCCATCTCATAACAGAACTCGGCAGCACCAAGAGAGCCCCATGCAATGCCAAAGCGTGCGCTGTTCAAGCAACCAAACGGGCCCTACAAGAATATTCACAATACAGCTATCACTATTTGGGCCGCATCGCGCGAAAAGGGCCTGGATGACATAACATGTAAATATAGTTTGAAATGTGTCGTATGGTTTGGATACCTGTGGTTTGTATGGTTGGTATCAACAAGAGAACGCAAATGTAAGAAAGTAAATCTCTCCGTTTTTCGTTCGGCGTGAACGGAACTTTATGCTTATCATATTTTTTTAATACCTGGATGTGAAAAGTAATTAATGGCCAATAAAGGAAATAGTAAACACCAAATGTCGGCAGGAAACACTTTTCTACCTCCCGTCGTCACTGCCGTCGCCGTCTCTGCATCACGAGTTTTCTATCACGAGCGCCACATTGCTACCAAAATCATCAAATCCATCAGACGATTATTTTAAGGTGTGACTTGTACTTTTGCTAAAATCATATTATAACGGAGCTACGAGAGGCAGAATGACTGCAGAAAAGGCTTTTTTGACCAAAAACTGATCGTCTTGTTCATCTTACTTTATTCTTTAACGCCAGCAGGTACAAATGAATGTCATACATAAAAATAATCCCCTATGATTCCTAATCTTGCTGGTCATATCAGTTTGTAATCTGACATTTGCATTTCACACCTGATTCTAGTTTGTTGTCAATTTCTTTAAACAGACATTTAATTCTCAGGGTGAGAAGAAATAAAAGTTTATGCTTGTCCTTCGGGCAAGACAGAAACTCAGTCTTGTCATCACTTATCATTATCCTGTCTCGAATCATCCACTGTCATATATCATCTATGTACCGTTCACGCCGAACGAAAAACGGATTGAAAATCTTTCTTACGTTCGCGTTCTCTTTACAGCGTAAAATTTGGGGGTTTCACGTTGTGTTTTTGCAGACAACGGTTGAAATATAGGAGACTGCGTGCATTTTCACGTGCAGTTATTGTATTGTGTAATTAAGGTTATTGTTTTATGCCGTCGTCCGAGACGTTGCCGTCGTGGTTGCTTAAGTTCCCTATAAACGACAGTGATATGGCATGTATCAAGTTTACTTAATTGCTGCCAAGTACCAATTAACAGAAACTCAGGCTTGTCATCATTGATCATTATCCTGTCTCGAATCATCCACTGTCGTATATCATATATCTACTTCTCCATCGCCCGCACAGCTTCATCCTGAGTGGTGCTGCTATCCGTCTTGAAACTGAGATACAGCTGGGTGTCATCCGCATAACAATGCACGTGCACGCATCACGGGACGATATTCAATAACTTCAAACAGTTTAGATGCATAGATTATAAATAACAGTCAAACGAATCTACGAGCCCGACAAGAAAACCCCAAGCTATCGCACATGACTTTTGTTGTGCCCTGATTTTAGGAATGAATTGTAACACTCTATATCAAGGAATACAATAAAATCTTGAATTTGTTATTGAAGAACACTATTATACGAATTATTTAACGTTAAATATCTTCCGGGGCCTTTTTGCGTGATGCAGCTTTATAAGCATTCAATAGATTGATATAAAACAAATAGACAGATATAAAATGAACAAAATGGTATTACTTCAATTAATACAACGAACTACGAACGGTACACTTTGAGCACTGAATTAATGAAAACATATTAACAAGCTTTAAACATAAGTTTTAAGTACTTTTTCACTCAGTTCAAAGTATCCAGCTTGATGCCCTTTTTACCTTGAGTCCCTCCACATTAGGGAGCAGATTCTCTGCAGGAATTTCAACATCCTCCATCACGATTTGTCCTGTTGTTGATGCCCGAAGAGAAAACTTGCCTTCAATCAAGGGTGTAGAGAGTCCCTTCATACCCTGAGGAAGGTTTATTATATTAGTTAAATTCACTTAATTAATAAAACACCTTTAGGTACGTGGTTATAAAAACACTGACTTGAAAAAGAAGTGCAAAATGTTCTTCAAACCTTCTCAAGTATAAATCCTCGTATCTTGTGATCATCACATTTTGCCCACACAATAAAAACATCTGCAATTGGAGAGTTGGTAATCCTAAAATAAACCAAGACAGCTAAGTCACACCTAAACGAAGACTTGGAAGAATGATGTTCACAAGAAAAAGTTTCTAAGAACAAAATCAATATTGATTATGTTGGTAACGTGTAAAAGCCTGCATGCATGTACGCAATATGCTAGCATTATTTTGAGCATTTTCGTACTTAAGGCAAAAGCATTAAGACTAATGCTAGCATTTTGGCAATGTTTTCGCCTAACACTTAAACCATTTCAGACAAAATGAAAACTATTACAGTAAAGAGTGATGTTTGACTGGAGACAATTTAAACGTTGTTGTTACACCTCCACGTTCAATATATTATATCAATTTATAATAGAGAGTTTGTTTTTATAACACTTAACAAATAATAAGTATCAAGCAGCATTATTCCGAGCAATTGGGAGCTTGAGTGGAGTCATATGTGAAGTTTAGTAGAAAATTTCAGCATTAAGCATTCGCATTTTAGTGAGGGACAAAAGCACAATGTAAAAAAGCCTATATATTGGTGGGCCTGTTTGTGGCTTCAAATTTTACATGGAAAAGGTTAGACAGTCACACTTATTACTCACCAAGTTTTAGTACCGTTAAGGGTATACGTGTCACTGGAGGAGTTATATTTTGCCTTTGTTTCCATACTCCCTGGGTCACTGCCATGATTTGGTTCCGTTAGACCAAAAGCACCAATCAGCTCCCCACGTGCTAAAGATAGCCACAATATGTATAACTACATGTACACTGTAGTAAAGTTGTACGCTGTTTAATATCGTTCTGAATGAAAAACAAGCAGAATGCTATATTACCTAGTCTGGGAAGATATTTCTGACGCTGCTCTTCTGTGCCATAAGTATGAATGGGATGCATGACAAGCGAAGATTGTACACTCATGGCTGAACGGTATGCACTGTCGACCCTGCAATGAATTAAATATCAGAACCAGTTATAAGTGAATCAACAACTTTTGTTTATTTTGAAAACAGTGAACACAACTCACATAGAAACCTACAACAATGGATTGTTACAAAAAAACACTTACAAGGGTGGAGTAGCTAGTTCATGTGTATAACAAAAAAATGTAAATTCAAATCAGTGTAACGACAACTATAAAATACTTATTCAAGGGAGGGAGAAACTAAAATAACTGTCTTAAGGAAACGGTATACCTTTCACATTCTCTAGCAATAAGTCCATAAGCCACGGATGACACACCAGCACATCCATATCCTAAGAATAACCACAGTGTTTTATTAGCAATGTAAGTTTTAACAATATATTTTAATAATTAGCAATTAGCAAGCAATAATATTATTATTATTATTACTAGATCTACACTGAATCACTCATTGTTACAGCAACTTTCAAAAACTCATGAATAATTAATGATGCAAAAACAAAGGAAATCAATGACTGTGAAGACATTTTATACCTGATAAAATTTCATCCTAATTTACATAAACTTTTAGCTTGGATTTTCTCGGCCAAAATAAGTCGTATCGCCAAAATAACTGAAAAAAAAGGTCTCTTTACCGTCTTTACATGTGAATGTTTTTGAAGTCGTTTAATAAACTCGGAGCAAATTTTGTACCTTTATCAGTGAATTTCTAATTGGGATGAAACTTTCTATAAAATTTCATCCTACTAAAAATAATTTTCTTTATGTCATTCCCTTGAGATGTGCGTCTTTCTTTCATTACATTCTTAAAGCGTATTTGAAGCCGTTTAAAACACTCACAGCACGTGTTTTATCAAGTTTAGTTGTTGTTTGAAGCTAGCTTGAGTAATATATATATGTATTGATATAGCGCTGTTCCCAAAAACGCTTTACAATATTACAATGATTATAATAGCTCAATCAGCTATGAATGTTACGTGTAATGACTAGACTAACTAACTAAACTAACTAGCTAAGCTAACTAAACTAATTATAGGACAAATAATAAGTAAATAGCATTCATAGATGTAACTTAAGTTGCTGAATAACTCTATTAGTTATGAATGTCAAGACTGAACTAACGTGATTAAATACGATAATTAAATAATAATGGATAGCTTAATAAAAATATATAAGAACATATAAGAATAGATTCAAATTAAAATAACCAATGCTAACAGAATGCATTCTTGAACAGATGTGTTTTAAGTTGCTGTTTAACGAATTACAAAGCCTAATGCTCTGGGCATGCATGCTGCATATATCCCATATGCATGCCAAGAAATTTGCATTGATGCCTGCATGGATGCAGTTACATCTGCATGAATGCACTATCACTTTGCATGCATGGACTGCGAGAGTGCATGCAAGCACTGTCAGTGCATGCATGCACTATCGTTGTGCATACATGCACTGCCACTATGCATGTCTGCATGCATAAAGGCATGCATGCATGCAAATCTCTTGGCATGTATATGGCACATGTGTGTGTGCCATGGAGATGTGTCTGCCAACATAGTCCTTCAGCTGGACAACAGCTTGTGGAAACAATTATTATTAGTAATAACTATTTTTTAACCTAATGAGTAAGAATCAGGCAGTGGTTTATGGTTACGTTTGTGGTCCAGAAAAATCGACACGTAATTGAAGAACATAACTTTTTCAGTTCATTATTTGGAAGAAAATTGCATACTAAGCTTGTATCACAAATCAGCCTTTGACAAGTGAACATCTCTGTTCAAAGCCCTACGACATGTGATGCCTGACAGGTATCGCAAGAAATTCAAATTGAACTTGAATGTCTAAAAATACACTAAAGAGTTTGCAAACGGTTCTAAAATGCAACTGACAGGCATAACTGAGCAACTACATGTAGCTTCCTGTTGTTTACTTTTTCTCAGCTTATTTTAATTTCAGCAGTTTAGTATTCTAACAGGAGAAGACTCAGTTACTTGCTATCTTGCTTCACTGTTCTGAATTTGAAATTCAAATTTCGAATCCCAAAGGGCAAGAAGTCTTTTCCCTTTTATAGTGCGGGTCATTAATTGTTAAAATAAATGAGTACGTTATTTTTATATTATAATTAGGTAGGTCCACAACAACTGTATGTAGTTGGCAATGACTGATCTGAATTATGAAATAAATTATGTATGTACATGTATGTATGCAATGTGCTGTGTGATATCCAATCAGAACCTTTGAGTATACAAGGCGATATATATGAAATACGTTTTTCCTACTACGCTCCAACTACGCGTAGTAGCATCTGTTTTCATTAACTCGACACAAAGATGGCTTTCAAGGGAAAATTGTTCAGCGCAAAACCATTCACTGTCATGCGCGCGTAGACGTAGTAGACGTAGTAGCGGCCATAGTAGGCGTAGTAGCGTAGTAGGGATAGTAGCGTAGTAGCCATAGTAAGCGTACTAGCGTAGTATGCGTACTAGCGTAGTAGCCATAGTAGGCGTAGTAACCGTAATAGCGTAGTAGCCATAGTATGCGTACAAGCGTAGTAGCCATAGTTGCCGTACTAGGGTAGTAGCGTAGTAGCCATAATAGGCGTTGTAGCGTAGTAGGCGTTGTAGCGTAGTAGGCGTAGTAGCCGTATTAGCGTAGTAGCCGTAGTAGCCGTAGTAGGCGTAGTAGGCGTAGTAGCCATAGTAGCATAGTCGGCATAGTAGTCGTGCTAGGCGTAGTAGCGTAGTAGCATAGTAGGCATAGTAGCCGTGCTAGGCGTAGTAGCCGTATTAGCGTAGTAGCCATAGTAGGCGTAGTAGCCATAGTAGCCGTGCTAGCCGTAGTACCGTAGTAGCCGTAGTATCGATGTAGCCGTAGTATCGATGTAGCCGTAGCAGGCATATTTACGTAGTAGCCATAGTAGGCGTAGTAGCCGTAGTAGCGTAATAGCCATAGTAGCATAGTAGCCATAGTAGCCGTGCTAGGCGTAGTAGCCGTAGTATCGATGTAGCCGTAGTAGGCATACTAGGGTAGTAGCGTAGTAGCCATAGTAGGCGTTGTAGCGTAGTAGACGTTGTAGCATAGTAGGCGCAGTAGCCGTATTAGCGTAGTAGGCGTAGTAGCGTAGTAGCCATAGTAGCATAGTAGGCATAGTAGCCGTGCTAGGCATAGTAGCCGTATTAGCGTAGTAGCCATAGTAGGCGTAGTAGCCGTAGTAGCATAGTAGGCATGCATAGTAGCCGTGCTAGGCGTAGTAGCCGTATTAGCGTATTAGCGTAGTAGCCGTATTAGCGTAGTAGCCGTATTAGCGTAGTAGCCGTATTAGCGTAGTAGCCATAGTAGACGTAGTAGACGTACTAGGCGTAGTACCGTAGTAGCCGTAGTATCGTTGTAGCCGTAGCAGGCATATTTACGTAGTAGCCATAGTAGGCGTAGTAGCCATAGTAGGCGTAGTAGCCATAGTAGGCGTAGTAGCCGTAGTAGCGTAATAGCCATAGTAGCGTAATAGCCATAGTAGCATAGTAGGCGTAGTAGCCGTGCTAGGCGTAGTAGCCGTAGTATCGATGTAGCCGTAGCAGGCATACCTTCGTATTAGCGTTGCATGTCGATACCATGTTGGAAGAGATAGCTAAACACTCCAAACATTAAGTTTCCATCCACATTGAAGCGCTTAGCAGGGGCCTAAGCTTTGAGCTGCAGTTTCAAACATCCATTCATGAATGTCATTCATGCGAGATCAAAACATAGTAAAACATTCCTGACCATAATGGGAGAGTAAAAATGACATTTTTCATCCCTCCGAAAACTATAAAACGAAGACCCTCTCCAAATCCCTTGAAATTTGCTATACTGCCTTTAGTTAAAAACACTCCAAAACCGCAGCTCCATATTCGCAAACACTGAAAACACACAAAACCCCTAAAATAATCGATATTAGAGTTGGAATCCGAGCTGAACCCCGAGTTGTGATTTAAGGCCCCGTTTACACTAGAGCAAATGTTTCCGGATTCGTATTCTTTTATATTCTCTGGAAGAGCTTTCGTAAGCGACTGCTCCCTTAGTCCTAGTCTGATTACAATCAGTCAGTTAATATAATTACGTACAAGTAATTGTTAAAACTATTTAATTAAATTAATTAACTAAATAGACTAGCACATAGTGTTAACACAAAAAGCGCAAAATAGTGCATTATTTTAGTCGGAGAGAGGGGATCAGAAACGACTTTTTTTAATGGGGAATTTTCGGGACCCCTCTTCGTGAAACAAAAATTAATTAGGACCCCTTTCTCTTCAGTTCAGTTGATACAATTGAAGCACCCCTCCCTCAAAAATAGGTATAATATCAATGATGATGATGACAGAAGTGGAAATTTCACTAACTGACTCCTGACAACAATATATTCAAGAACTGTTGTCGTCCCATATTTGACATGTGGTTAAGGTGCCCCGATCAGGTTTTTCAGTGGGATTTCTTTCAAGTTTAAACGCTCTCTGGTACTCATAGTTGACATAGTCATCCTTAGGTATAGTGAGTTTAAATAATTTCTGAGAGCGCTTTGAAGAACTTTTCGGCTGAAGTTTTTGGGTGCAGAAATGAAGCGAAGCAAAACAACTTAAACTATATTAAACAGGTTGCTAAACTGATTCATGTCTATGAGGGGTTTTTCCTGTGCTGCTCGTGGCCTTTGTGTCCTTTGGTGTCATCAAGCCCGTTTATCAAACAAAAAACATTGTGGAAGAAATTAACTTGATGGAGTGTTGCCAGACTTGAAAAAATATTCAACTAAGGGGAAACCAACAAATCTATACGCTACTACGCCTACTAAGCCTACACTTGTACTACGCCTGTACTATGATACAACGCCTACTATGGCTACTATGGCTACGACGCCTACTACGCCTACTATGATACAACGCCTACTATGGCTACGACGCCTACTACGCCTACTATGATACAACGCCTACTATGGCTACTATGGCTACTACGGCTACTACGCCTACTATGATACAACGCCTACTATGGCTACGACGCCTACTACGCCTACTATGATACAACGCCTACTATGGCTACGACGCCTACTACGCCTACTATGATACAACGCCTACTATGGCTACTATGGCTACTACGGCTACTACGCCTACTATGATACAACGCCTACTATGGCTACGACGCCTATACTACGCCTACTATGATACAACGCCTACTATGGCTACGACGCCTACTACGCCTACTATGATACAACGCCTACTATGGCTACGACGCCTACTACGCCTACTATGATACAACGCCTACTATGGCTACTATGGCTACTACGGCTACTACGCCAGTAACCTACTACAGTGGAACCTCGATATAACGAGGTACCAAGGGACTGACCAAATTAGATCGTTATAACGGGAGATCGTTATAACGAATTCCCGATATAACGATTTTTCGGGAAAAGAGCCAAAAATATCGTTATATCGGGGTATTGTTAATAATTGATTTTTCATGTAGTGTCCGTTGTGTAATATATTATTGCACGTTGTTCTTGGTTTCCATCTTTCCAAGGAAATAACAACTTGGTCATTGTCCATATAATGTTCCTTTTTGAGTTCACGCATTTGATTTTATCGTTATATCGGGGTAAATTTTAACGTTTGGGCTGCCAGATTGTGATCGTTATATCGGGAATATCGTTATATCGAGTATCGTTAAATCGGGATTTTTCCCCATACATTTACTTTAACATTTGCCGGGCTGTCAAATGTTGATCGTTATACCGGAAACATCGTTATATCGAGGTTCTACGCCTACTACGCTAGTACGCATACTATGGCTACTACGCTACTATGGCTACTACGCATCATATGGCTACTACGCATCATATGGCTACTATGCTACTACGCCTACCACGCCTACTACGCTAGTACGCTTACTATGGCTACTACGCTACTACCCATACTATGGCGGCTATTACGCTACTACGTCTACTATGCCAGTACGCCTCATATGGCTACTACGGCTACTACGCCTACTATGGCGGCTACTACGCTACTATGGCTACTACGCCTCATATGGCTACTATGCTACTACGGCTACTACGTCTACTACGTCTACTACGTCTACTACGCTTACTATGGCTACTACGCTACTATCCCTACTACGCTACTACGCTTACTATGGCGGCTACTACGTCTACTACGCCAGTACGCCTCATATGGCTACTACGCTAGTACGCTATATGGCTACTACGCCTACTACGTCTACTATAACTACGCTACTACGCTAGTACGGCTACTACGCCTACTATGGCAACTACGCCTACTACGCTAGTACGCCTACTATGGCTACTTTTCCTTGAAAGCCATCTTGGCATGTGTCGAGTTAAAGAAAACATATGCTACTACGCGTAGTTGGGAAAGCGTGTTTAATATTTTAAGCCCCTCATGTTTTGCCCTCTAAGTCTGACATGGGGTATATGTTTTCTGTTCAATTTTCGAATGCAATATTAATGTTTTGGCATTTTTCATCTTTATTTTTGCCCAGTAGTTTTTGGAAAATTTAAAGTTTCCGGTTTGAAATGGCGTACCAAATTTAACCCTTTAGTTTGAGATGGGGTACGAAAAATAGAATTTTTAGATCTGAGAAGGGGTAATGTTTCTTATGGGTCCTGCTAACGGTGCACTCCACCCAAAAAAATGACGAGAACCCCCCGAGGGGGTCAGGCAGCACCTGTGTCATATGGCCAGCAACGAGAGGTATATAATGACCCCGTTGGGTCTGTGTTATAGTGTATACAATATACTTACCATCGATAGTTGCACCCAAAACTCCAAGTTTTCCCATTTCAGAAAATATTTCTGGCTGAAAAACTAAAAATAGTATTACAAATACTTCAGTTTCCTATTCGAAAATTACCGCTGAATGGAATGACTACAGACGCATGTACTCAGGGTTAGCCTCATTCTGAAGTTAAACATTCATAAATACCAGCGAGAACGTGGGCTATTCACAACTCTACGTATTGTTGTAGTTTCGCATTTTGCACCTTCTCGCTGGTATTTAAGAATGTTTAACTTCAGAATGAGGCTAAGCCTGAGTACATGCGTCTGTAGTCATTGTATTCAGCGGTAATTTTCGAATACGAAACTGGAGTATTATGGCAATCCATTGTTGTGCATTTACCAGTTTATATATTGTTATATATTGTCATATATTGCTATGACAATAATAAATAACAAATCTGACTACTTCTGCTAAAACATAATCATAATGAATAATATATATGTTGTGGGTTTTTTTGGTTTAAATTCTTAAAACCAGTTGAACATTTTCAAACTGGTTCATTATTTTTAAACCAGTTCATTGTTTTAAACTGGTTTATGTTTTTCAAGATTCAAAAAAGGGATTTTATTTTTATTTTTGGGGATTCGTAAAATAAAGAAGGTGTTTAGTTTTTTTGGGCGGGATTTAAAAAGAAAAAAAAATTCCACCCACTCTACCCTACTCACTAACTTAAAGGCTTTTTAGGGCTAGATCACTGAACAACACAGAAAAAAATGCTTCTTTTAATATTTCAACGGGCATGTAAACTAATCCAAACCCTACCCCTACATTAAAAAAATACCCTAACCATAAAAAATGAGTGCCCACTCATTTAGGGTTTTTAGAGCTATTCACTACATTAGACTTTTTAGGACTAGATCACTAAACAACACAGAAAACAAATGCTTCTTTCAATGGTCCTGTGAAATAATGCAAACCCTAAATTTTAGTGTCTATTTACAAGTATATAAAATCACACAATGGTATCAAGTCCTGTCTAAGAATTTAAGTGAAGGTGAAATGGGTGATAATAGACCTTGTTGTCAATAATTTTATGGGATGCTTAGGGGACACAACATCTACTGGCAGGTTCCATGAAGTGTTTCATTGCAATTGCTTCATTAGTTTCATTGTTTTTGTCCCCTGGGCAAATTCCCACAAATTTGTTTTTTCAACATGGTACCATTATTGGAAAAGAGGTCCATTGCTAAATTCTTCAAAAACATACTTTCATTCCTGTTTCCCATGAGGATACGAGGCATCAGCTTTTCTTGACAATAATGTCTGAACTGATCTCTGGTGATAAAAACAATTCTAGTTAAAATTACAGTAACAGGACAATATACATGTATAGTGCGCTGCTAGTTTGTTGTTATTTCACCCAAAGACAGTAGCCTGTGAGCTCACAGTTCATTTCTGGATCTGAATAATAAATCTGAACAGGCTTATGGGAGGGACAGCCTGCATTGACACAATACAAATATGAATATCTGCATCTACATTTTTGATACAAACTCCTATTGGTCCATTCTACAATGAAATATATCCACATGTAAATTAGATTTATATCTTAGGCCAGTTTCAGATCTGATTGCCAATGCAATCATGTGTATGTGCCACCTAATTAGATAAACAAAGCCATACAATTATTATAAATCCTTTGTTTCAATTCCATTTTAATTTGACACAAGTGGACATGGAGCAGTGTCTGAACTGAGCCTAATGATGGATCATAATTCACATTATATATCATCCGTGCAGGCTCTTCTTCCCAGTGCCTCCTACCTTACTGCGACGAGCCTGTTTGCAGGCTACTCAAGCGCTATTATATTCTCCAGTTCTCCTTTTGCCTCAGCATTCTAAATGGTTTAGCCAGGTCCTGTCTTTTTTTCTAGGTACTTTCTAAAACTGATCATTTCCTGTTTAACGCATTTGTTTACCAAAAAAGCAGACTATTATAATACATACTGTACATTGTATTACATAAATTACAATTTAGTACTAAACAGCAAAAAACATACAACACTTACCTAACCATAATTTCTTCTTCAGTGAGTCGGGAGTCAAGATTGAGAGGGTCTTTATAATCAAACTTAGCTTTATATAAAAATAAAAATATGGATAAATAACATAATAATTATTTACTTTCATTGTTGCTATTTAAAGATAGCTGTTCAAAATATATCAGCATAATAATATTTAAGTTGCATCCTTTGTACTAAGGTTTATCTCACCAAAACTTGATCTTTTCTTTTCTTGGGAAGCTGGAATTATTATGTCAAGGCAAGATTTACATAATTACCACCACTCCTAAAAAAAACACCCTGTATCACCTTAATTAAGCATGCGCATACTAATGTTCAAACATTGTGTAGTTCCAGAACTCTGACTCCCGCCCCCCCCCCCCCCCCCCCCCAAACACACCCATCTGGAATTTCCAGTCCCTTCCGTGGGTGGGGGGGGGGGGGGGGGGGGGGGGGGTGTATGGAGATATTTTCTGGAATTAAAACTTGCAACAACAAGATTGAATTATCAAGTCTGCAATGCTGATGATGGGCAGATATTGCGATGGTAACTGATTAATAAAATACCGGTTTGTAACCTTTAACAATATTATTGTTTGAATGGCTGGTTGATTCTAACAATATAATATTATTCTGAGGCTTTGAAATTTGTTTGATTACTTTACTTTTACTTTACTTTCTATTTCACACTTTGCAGTTGTTTACAATGTTGATAGTGTATATAAACTTAGTCAGCTTAGTGTAAAGAGATATGTATATGCTTAAGGGAGGTGATAAATAAACTAAGTATACATATTTGGGAAATGCCTAGAGTCTAAATAAACTGTGAGGTGTTCGAGTTAGACACTATTCATCTTGTGTAAAATTTGTTATGTAGGCATCAAAAAACATATGAATAATACATACAAATACTTACAATAGTAGCAATACTTACAACAACAGCAACCATTTGTGAAATTAGAAAGAAAATGTCATAAGAAGGGTGACCAAGCTCTAATTACGAAAGGATTGCAAAGGGACTGGTCAGCAGGATTTTTTTAAATGGGGAAATACATTTGAGGGTAAGGTCTGACAAAGTCAGAAAACAAATGGGGGAAAATGTTTGAGACTCCAAGGGTGAGCATGTTTATATTGTAACTCAGCGAGGGACATCCAGTGGCTAAATTCAATTGGAACTTGATGTGCAAGTGATGGGAGGGGGGAGCAGTACCTTGGGGAAGGGGGCCCATTGCCTCCCCCAACCCTACTTGACCCTCTGGTGACACCCCTGTCTTTATTAGAGGGGACTGGTGCAAATGCATGCACAAAAATCCTGCATCTTTCGCTCGTGCTCCTAAAGTCACCCAGACAAAAGAGACGCTGGAGAAATTTACTGCTAGGACGAGTTCAGGGGCGTGATATGCTTCTGCCTTCTGATTGGCCCTCTTTTTTGTGGTAAAAAAAAAAAAGAGGGCAAATCAGAGTCCGGCCATATTTTTAATTAACAGTTCATACTGTCAGCAAAGTTCAGCGTTGAAAGACAATTGCCATCAGTATGTCCATAAATCGCATCACAAATAGCAGAGTTGATGTATTGTTTGGAAGACCTGAAGTCCTGGCAGGAAGAGAACAATATTGTGAGCTTCTTTCCTTGGTTTGAAACAAACTTTTGAAGCTTTAACAGATTATATGACGATCTGTTTATCTTGTTGTGTCTCACTGGCTTTTAATATCAATTATAAGATTTATACACTTGAATGTACATGTATATCACTTCCCAGAACTCATCCAAGCAATAAAGTTCTCCAGCGTCTCTTTTGTCTGGGCAAATTTACAGTGCGACTACTGAAACCGGGGCAACTTAGATAACAAGAACCAATCACATTGCAGAATGAAAACAAAGCATTCCAACTTATGGTTACTTGAGCCAATCAGTGTTGATTACAAGACAATAGCATTTCGACTTGCTCGAGCTGCGATCCGGTAAAAGACAAATTTGGTGGAGTAGTTCTGAAGTCCAAGTCTATCGAATGAAGAAAATCGCATAGATGTGATAGGATTTATACTTTGGAATGTTTTATTTTCGTTTTGCAATGTGGAATAGTTCTTGTTCCCTTAGTGGCCCCGGTTACTGTAGTCGCACTGTAAGAGCACGAGCGAAAGTCAGGCTTCTCGAGCATGGTGCAAATGAAAAACACTGCTCAATATTTGATGACCCCTCCCCCCTAATTTTCTGCATGAAAATTGGTGATCCCCCATTTTGCACCCCTTAATTAATCAACTGAGCGACATATATCACTTCATAGGCACTTCACTTTAAATAAATGCTATTATTAAATATTATTATTATTATTTATAATTATATGCTTCTGTCGTTAGTGTCCGAGTAGTGAGGACCGGGCTTTTTGTCAGATGGGTTTTGCCTTTTGGCGAATTCCCATCACAGTTTTCTTTTAAATTTCCTGTGACATCGACAAAGTATTAATAAAAATAAAGTACAAATACATATTTATGGTTATAGATATTTAAGAAAAATACTGATCATGATTCCAGAGGCAGAGGCAATGCGGCATGAAGAGAAATCAGTTTTTTAGTTCAAAATAAAAAGGATACAGAGATCCGTGGCAGCTTTGGTGCTCTGTAGTCGACATAGCAGCAATGGGACAGTTCTCGATGAGAAGATTGGACGAATAGAACCACTGAAAAGACGATTTGTTGCCATTATACTTTCGATGATTTAGATTACGAACTATTAGTGACAATAGCATACAGGAATATCGTACTAGTACTTACTCTTCCAAACCCCGCGCGGTCAACCCAGCGGCCATGTTGGATTAGATGTTTGCATGTGGGTATCCAACGTCTAACTTAAACACAGTATTCTTCCTCTCATGAACCTTTCCAGGGATCTCTACGCAATTTAGTTTTGTGTCGTTGGTTGAAAGGCTAGTATTATGCCGGGTTAAATATGTTTTTCTCTTGTACTTGTGGTAAAAAGTTAGTGGTAGTTTGATTTCCAAGAGTCGTTCATCTGTAGACTTTGAAAATATCCAGCAAAGATGGCAAATGTGGCTCAGTCAAAACCACCCTTCCCTCCCCCAGAAGGTAAGAATTGTATCAAACGATATACGATAAAGGTTTATAAAAAATGTACGCGCGTTTTATAATTATGTAAGGATTCTTATATGCAAGCTTGCACTTTCCTGCTTGCAGAGTTCCCTTCCCTCCTATTAAATACGAGAGAGAGAGGAAAGAGAACTCTGCCGATGTAGGATGTTGTCACACATGCCTTAGAGATTACGTAGCAGCCATGTCATAATCCTCCACATGACTTGGAAACCCAACGCCAATCGAAGGGCTGTGTGCATAAGTGACTCCTGATCATGTTCTAAATTCTCCCTTAGAAAACAAAAAACTTGAAGGTGAATTTAGGGAACGACTGCAGAATACCCCACCACAGCAAGTAGACTTTATTCATGTCAACGCATCATCGCGTCAACAAGTAGACTGCGGTTGCTTGTAGAATGAAGGTAGTAATATATAGAGAACACTTTATTCATGTCAATACGTCATCACGTCAACGAGTAGACTGCGGTTGTTTGTAGAACGAAGGTAGTAATATATAGAGAACACTTTATTCATGTCATCGCGTCAACGAGTAGACTGCGGTTGATTGTAGAACGAAGGTAGTAATATATAGAGATAATAGCAAGATTGATAATGGTCGTTATGTCAATTTACAATTTTATTTCATTTCATTTTCAATTTCATTTATATGTTTGACCGTGACAACGCGTCGACACGTTGACTGTCAACGTGTAAGGTAGATTACGTGGTAGGGTATTCTGCAGTCTAGCCGAATTTAGAATGTGACCAGGAGTCACTTATGCCCTTGTTGCACACAGCCCTTCAATCAAAAAATGACTAATTGCAGAATACCCCACAACTCTAGTAAATGCATCTCTGTGCACTCTTCATTCTATAGAAATATGTGCACAGTAATTTGAATTATGATAGTGGACTGGAGTTGCGGGGTATTCTGCGGTCAGTATAATCTGCAGATTGCAGACTGCAGACTTGGTATAAAATGCAGACTGGGTATAAAATGCAGACTGCAGACTCGGTATAAAATGCAGACTGGGAAAAAATATAAAAAAACTTACCTGAAGACTTTATCTGTTCTTCATTGGGCTCTGTATGAAATTTCAATGAGTTCTGTTGAAATTTTACCCCTCGATCTCCACAACTGACCACGCTCGAATTTTCATCCAAAATCGATGCCGACCGCAACTAAACCTCAAATAATAGCACAACAGTATCTATTCCAAGAACCTCATGCCATTTAATTGAAATATCCCCCATTTCTCGAGCCTAAATCAAGCAATTTATGCTTGACGATGCTAGTTCCCAAAGTTCACGGTCTCAGAACTTTTACATATATACCTTATTTTGAAACCACTGCTCAAGCGAATCGGCTCAGACTATGGTAAAGCGGTTTAGAGCGCGCGCTTTTGATTCCAATGATTGGAGTTCAATTCCCACACCAGCCACAATTTTTTTTTAACTTTCTTTTTCTCCTTTCTCAGTTTTATTTAATCTTTTCCTGTCTTTTAAGCTATTAGAGCCACCTTCTACACTAAACAAACATTGTTGTGTATTGGCTCTCCTCCAACACGGACATGATGAGAAAGAAATTATATCACAGGTGACCCAATTGCTCTGTAAGTGGCTTTATTTACTAACATTTGTATGGGATTTTTTTAGTCACTAATGTTGAATAAAAAGCGACAATACTTCAGGTAAGTTTTTATATTTTTTCCCAGTCTGCATTTTATACCGAGTCTACAGATTATACTGACTGGGTATTCTTCAGTTGCTCCAAAAACAGTTTAAGACCCTATTTGTTTTGTCCATGGTTGTGAACGGTGGTATATCAAAGGATGCATTGTATACCGGCATGGTTCTCTCTCTCCAAGTAGCCCACATTTCAGAATTGAGTAGACAGTGAAAATGCCAGCCCTTCAGTGAGTGTAGAATGGGGGTGCTGGGGTGGTACAAGTGGTATTAGCACTTTGCCTCTCACATAATAATAATAACACTTATATAGCGCTTATCCAAACTGTTCTAAGCGCTTTACAATAATTAAAATGGTAACAATCTGAAGTTTAAAAAAGTTATAAAAACCTAACTAATCTAATAAAAGCACAAAATATAATATAGAAAATGAAATAGAAAATAGAAAACTCTTTGCTATACTAATGACTGATAAAAAATTCTAACTTATCTAAAAAATAGATATAACATGCAATATAAAAAACATTATAATAAAAATATTCAAGTTACAGGCCCTGCATGAGTTAATTTAAGTTATAAGAAAGTTTAAATAGATAAGTTTTTAACTGAGATTTGAATTTCGAGAGACACAAACACTTTCTTATGTTTATGGGCAGTTTGTTCCATAACTGAGGGGCTGTAACAGAAAAGGCACGACTTCCGTATGTTTTTAGATTGTATTTTACTTCTTGTAAGTAAAAAGCATTGGATGATCTTAGGTTTCTGGTAGGCTTGTAGTGATTAATCATTTCCATTATATATTAATTAGGTGCAAGTCCATTTAGTGCCTTGAAGGTTAAAAGTAGAATCTTGAAGATAATCCGTTGTTCTATTGGTAGCCAGTGCAGTTGAATAAGGACAGGGGTGACATGATCATATTTACATGTACAGGATATAAGACGTGCAGCCGCATTAAGTACATATTGTAATTTCTGTGTTTGATTCTTTGGTAATCCGTACAACAGTGAATTACAAGAATCCAACTTGGATGTCACGAATGCATGCACCAGCTTCTCAGTGGTCATGAGTGATAAGTATTTCCTAATACGAGCAATGTTCCTTAGATGGTAGAAGGCAGATTTACATATGCTCTTAATATGTAAGGACATATCGTTTTATCAAAAAGAACTCCAATATTTCTGGCTGAATCCGAAGGACGTATAACATCAGATCCAATAGTGAGTGAAGAAAATGATGGCTCTGAATGATATTTGGAGCTTAATATAAGAAGTTCAGTTTTATCTGTATTCAGCTTGAGCTTGTTCAGAGTCATCCACTGGAGTATATCCGTTAAGCATTTTTCCACACGCAACTTGATAATGTCTAATTCTTGACTATTTTTGTACTGGAAAGATGCATAAATTTGTGTGTCATCCGCATACATATGGAACCGCATATTGTGTATACGTAAGATATCACCAATAGGTGAGGTATATAGTAAGTAAAGCATTGGTCCCAACACCTCTGTAACCCGGGTTCAATTCCCATTCATGGCACCACATGAGTTTGTTGTTTGTTTGTTGATATCTCATTTTTTACTACAAGGATTTTTCTCTGGGTTCTCTAGTTTTCTTCCCTCCACAAAAATCAACATACTAAATTCCAATTAAATCTATGGATTAGCTGGTTCCTGTTTCAGGTTCCATTAAAATTCAGGGTTTTCAGAGAACATTGCTACAGTGTAGCTTAGTGGTAGAGTCTGCCTTAGTGTGCCTGAGTTTGTGGATTTGATTTCTTGTCAGGGACAATTAAACTTGGTTCAAATAATAGAGCTGGTTGTATTCTATAATTTAACTACATGTACATGTATATTTTCAGATCAAGAGTTGAAGAATATAATTGACAAGCTAGCAAACTTTGTGGCAAGAAATGGCAGCAAGTTTGAAGAGATGACAAAAGAAAAACAAAAGAATAACTCAAAGTTTGGCTTCCTGTACAGTGGTAACAACCACTATAACTACTACCGATGGAGGGTGTCTGTGGAAATAGGTTAGTGGAGGTTTGAATATTAACTTCTTACTAACCAAGCACAAGCTAGGCCCCACTGCGGAATGTTGGATCAACATAGTGACAGTACAGCTCAAGGTAGTAACACTACATACTGTACCAAGCTAGTGACAGTATGGGCCAAGGTAGTAACAATAGTATTGAAAGTATGGGTCAAGGAAGACAGTACGGGCCAAGGTAGCTAGCAACAGTACGGGTCAAGGTAGTGACAGTATGGGCCAAGATATTGACAGTACAGGCCAAGGTAGTGACACTACATACCAAGCTAGGTAGTAACAGTACAGCCCACCAGGAATTATAGGGACATATGACTGCGGAAAAACCTAGGTCATCGGACGTGGCACAGCAGTTTTGTGCCGAGGTCATTACACAAATGACTGCTGTGTTTTTGAAAACGGCAAATTGAGGTCATGAACCGATGTGCTTGCCACGGCTCAGAGCCAAAATGAAAATTCTTTTGGAAAGTAAAATTTCACTTTTGGTGAAGTGATATTTCACAAGTGATATTTCCCTTCTGGAGAAGTAGAATGACAAATAAGTAGCACCACTGTTGATTACTCTAAAAGAAGCATCTTGAAACTCGGCAGACACAGTTTAAAAACCCTTAAGATAAAATTCTTGGACTCGCTCGATAATATACTTAAATGTTTTATTCTTTGTCTGGTTCACACTTCAACAGCACCATTGTTTGTCTCTAAAACAAAAATGGCGTTGTTGAAGTGTGAACCAGACTTCAACGACACCGTTGTACATGTATATCAAACTAAAACAAACTTCTTCAAACTCGGCACGCAACACTGCCATTAAATACAGTGTACAGTGACTAGTACAGATCAAGGTAGTGACAGTATGGACATTAGGTACAGTGTAGTGATAGTACATGTATGGACCAAGTGTAGCAATTAAGGTCCATACACAATTGAAAGTGTTTTGTTGTGTGCGCAGCATCAAGTCAGACCCAGCAACATGAGGAGAGTCAGAAACAAATCACATCCCAGTCACAGTATTCCAACCCACAGACAGCTATTGTACAACAGGCCATTGTACAGCAGTCAATCAACTCAGCTCCATGGCAACAGGCACAGCAACAACAACAACAGGTTTGTCATCTGAAAGATAGTTGATGATGATACTGATGATAATGATTATGATGATGCAATGTGTTGATGAAGGTACTGATGATATTGTGGTGATGGTGATGGTGATGTTTCTGATTAAAATGAGTGAAATAATCATGTTGGATGCTTGATGAAAGCTTCCTTTCTCAACATGTGCACTCTGGTGTTAACCATGGTGATTTACGTGTACAGTACATGTGTATTGACTCACAAGGTCAACTAAA
Organism: Actinernus sp. WN-2022; assembly: GCA_030867875.1. Taxonomy (NCBI): domain Eukaryota; kingdom Metazoa; phylum Cnidaria; class Anthozoa; order Actiniaria; family Actinernidae; genus Actinernus; species Actinernus sp. WN-2022. Next base: position 11,425,851 of record JAOWCC010001679.1, on the reverse strand, counting down.
ATTGACTCAATCCAAATCTTGTTGGATGCCTGATGAAAGCTTCCTTTCTCAACATGTGCACTCTGGTGTTAACCGTGGTGATTTACATGTGTATGTTGTAGGTCAATTTGACTCACAAGGTCAACTAAAATTGACTCAATCCAAATCAACCTACATGTAGGTCAATTTGACCCAAACTACATTGTAGGTTGGAACAAATTACATGTAACCTAGGTCAAAATGCCTATTTAAAATTGACCTAGGTCAAAGTGAAATAAAACTAGGGTAATCAAACAAGCTCAATTTGACCCAACACAACTACATGTACTGTAGTAAAGTTTTTTCAACTACTAGGTAAAACATTTTCAACTTGGCAACCATTTAAACTAGGATATTTTTTTCAAGATTATAAAAAGGGAACTTACATGATTGTATGTTCACTGCATGATGTTAGGGTTTTTTCTATGCTGGGTTAGGATTGGATTAGTTCACAGGACCATTGAAGAAGCATGATATTTGTCTGTTGTTTAGTGACTTACATTGTATCCCTAAAAACCCAAAATTTGTGACTTGCTCTAAACACCCTAAATAATTATTGAGCACCCATTGTTGATGGTTCGGGTGTTTTTAAATGTAGCAGGTTAGGGTTTGGATTACATGTAGTTCACATAATTCTCTAGATCTGATATAAAATTTTCCTGTCAAAGTATTTTGACTCGAGAGATGACAGTTCTGCAGTCCATAAACAGTATCAGTCTCTTCTTTCATCGCTTTTTTCAGATATACATGTAGCTTCATTCTTCTTTAGAATTGTTCTTCTAAATATAATAATAATAATTAATAATATTTAATAATAATAATATTTAATAATAATAAATACTAGATAATACTAAATAATAATAATAAATAATAATAATAATAAATAATAATAATAAATACTTACTGATTATTTCATGATTTTCTATGGAATACGGGAGAATATTTCACGAGAAATTTGTATTATTTAGTATAAAATAAATAATAATATGAATTTCGAGTTAAATTTTCGCCAGTATTCCATAGAAAACCATGAAATAACCATATTATCCTATAAATAACAAATTTACAAAAAGATTTATCACGAAAACAAAGTAACTTACCGGACGATAGACTGCAAATGTTATTGCCGGAAAACACAAATTTCGAGTGGCGGCCGCGCACGTCTGCAGACTAATTATGTATTCAAAATGGTGACTTCTTATTGGCTCATAAAGAAATGGTGCGAAATTTCCTGCATTTTGATTGGCCTTGACCTAGCCATGAAATACCGCTCTGTATTTCATAGAAAAACCATGAAATACCGCCCTGTATTTCATAGTAAAGCTGAGCTCTGATTGGCTGAAATATAATATTTATAGGATAATAGATAATACTAAATAATAATATTTAATAATAATAATAAATAATAATAAATAATAATAAATAATAATAAATAATAACAAATAATAAAAAATAATAAAAAATAATAATAATAAATAATAATTATTACTACTAATAAAAAATAATAATAAAACAATAATAATAAATAATAATAAAAATAATACTAATAAATAATATTAATAAATAATAATACTACTACTAATAATAATAAATGAACAAATAAATAACAAATAAATAAATAAATTTAATTCACAGATAAGAAATACTTATGTTGTGTTACAACATTAATAAAAAGATAAAAGGAAAAGATAGCTCAAGTTACAGTCATGTTAAATATACTACAGAATGATAATAATAAGCTTAGTATAAACCAACTAGTGGACTATTACAAATCCTGCATTCTGATTGGCTACCCTACTATTGGTCTATTTGTGATAGCCCATGGTAGAGAAAAACGTTTTCAACTTCAGTTTGTTTCTTTCTATTATTTTCTACTGTCCGACTAGTTAGTTTATACTAAAACAATTAGACCTCTCGCCCTCATGGGCTACAAGTTAAATAGCCCATTCTATTGTGCCGAATGGGCTATTTAACAATAGACCCGCAGCCCGAATGGGCTACGAGTCAATAGCCCATGAGGCGCAGCCGAATGGGCTATTTAACTCGTAGCCCTTGAGGGCGAGAGGTCTAATTGTATTAGTATAAACTAACTAGTCAGACAGTAGAAAAGAATAGAAAGAAACAAATTGAAGTTGAAAAATGTTGTTATTTCGTGAAAATGCGTGCGGTTTTTCTCTACCATGGGCTATCACAAATAGACCTATAGTAGGGTAGCGAAACAGAATGCAGGATTTGTAATAGTCCACTAGTTGGTTTATACTAATGACTTGTAGCCCATGAGGGCTGCAGGTCTAATTGATAAATATATACATTATCATTAATTAGGGGCTCTTTACATAAGACAGTATCTTAATTGGTATTTATAGCTTAATCTGTTAATAAACAATTTTTTGAAATGCTCTGTATTACACCTTGGGTATACTGGCTTAACTTACCTAAAATTAAGAGTGGCCTTATTGACTCTGTGCAGGAAATTAAAAAGTGGGTGGAGATCTGAGGTACTCAATAGCTGTTATTACGGCTGAGCCAAATGGTCAGAGGTTTCACCCATCAGCCCTCATGAAAACAAGGCTTTCGGGTCAACCATTTCAAAATGGTACAGAGATGGAGTCACGTTGAACGGAGATCACTAAGAAGATGATGCCCCAAACGATTATCTTCTAAAGAAAAGAAAGAATAAACGTAAAGCGGTGTCTGTCCTTGGCCACTGGAGTGATTTGATGGAATTTTTTTACAAGCCTTGTCTTCAGAAGCTTCTTGGGTCCGTAAAGTCCAACAACTCACACGATAACACTCCTCTTCGCATTCAGCCTTATGAAATTGGTTAGTCCGTCCTTAGGCCACTCAGCGTCTTACAATCGCTACTAGTGCATTGAATGAAGAGACAGGAATGAGTAAAAGCAGAGTAAAACGAGGATATTTCATGGAAAATTTCACTCAAACAAGATCAAAGCTGAAACAGCCTCAAACAAGTCGATGACCCGATAAGATGGGTGAAACCGCTGATCGTTTCATGGTATTTGGCTCAGCCGTAATAACAGCTATTAATTTTGTTAAAAATACGCACAACTGAAGTTTCTAAAAGATGGTAATTTGAGATATGTTTGGAAGTGTGATTCCTCTTAAAGAAACATCTAAAAAGCACTGTACATGTAGTAAGGTCAGCGGACAATGCGCAGTAAACCAATAGACCATAGGTAATTTTGGGTACAACTATACTATTAAAAAGAGCGTCTATGTTGTGGTTCAATTATTACCTCTGGTACAAATATATTTGAACCAGTGCACATTTTTTGAACCAGTACCATGTTTTGGAACCAGTACAATTTTTTTGAACTGGTTCATTTTTTCAAGATTCTAAAAAGGGATTTTTTAATTTTTGGGGATGTGTAAAAAAAAAAGTTTAGTTTTTTTGGGGGATTTAAAAAGAAAAAAAATTTCACCCACCCCACCCCTACAAAATATTTTTTTTCTACCCTCCCTTCCCCAGTCCCATCCCCTTTTTCCCTTGTCCCCCCTGACAAACTTTACTGTACCACTTACCTTGACAGTCACCCATCCACTTACTAACTTCGCCCGGTCGGGCTTAACTTGAGACAGGATCATGAGGAACGCCTGGTAGATGATGATCCAGTCGATTAGCACTGCGCCACAGAAGCGCTTGTTGATTTTTACACCACCGTTTATTCTATAGGTGACTAATCGTCGAACCCAGTCCCTCTCCTTATGCTAATTTGTTTCCAGTCTCTTAATTTTATTCGCACATGCGCACTGATAACAAAATCGGACTTGGAAATAGAATTACATGGACAACACGGACAAAACTGTATTATACGACCCTTATAAAGACGAAGTTTGTGTTGACTAATCTGCAGCAACTCAGGGGAAGTAAGAAAGCTAAATCCAGAAAAAGACATTGTTTATAGATGATCAGATGTACTTTACGGCTCCACTCGTACTTCGAAACAAACTGTGTCAACCGAGCCGACTTTTACAGAGTAATCACAGCTGAGGCTGAGCTAAAAGAAAGCAAAATACAAGCGAATCACCTGACTACCATTGTATCTGGAAGAAGACTTCTATGAAAGAGCTAATAAAGAGTATCTTAAATTCAAGTATTAAACAAGTGTAAATGATCTTGAAGTAACCCCTCGTACTTGTTAGACTCAACTTACCAAATGGAATAAAACACTGACTAGAAGTAGAAGAAAATGCGAGTACGCAAACAACAAACTTCTAACTAAATCCTGACAACAAAGAAACTACGGTAAGTGGCTCAAAAAACTCTAAATTTCTAAATGGGATCTGAAACAATCATAGCGGCTGATGAAAGTCAGGACCCGGCTAATCCACAGATCGAATTGGAATTTAGCGTGTTAGCTGTTGTGGATGGAAGGAAGCCGGAGAAAAACCTCAGAGCAAGGGCGAGATAATATGGCACCATGCGCCACCCCGACTCAAAGAAATGCTGTAACTATTCTCTTGTTCTCTCATCAAAGAATCACCCACAGAGGATGTGAAAAGATGCAAAAATGGATAAATGATCAAGAACTATACAGAAATAACGCAAAAAAATACAACATTTCTGTTTCGCTTTGCCGTTCCAAGGGCCAATAACAAGCAGATTTATTAAAGCCAGTTAGCACTCCTCCCTAACTCCAAGCAAACTCAGTCATTCCTAACACAGTCCAAGACCTATATAAATCGAACATTAAAAAAATTACTTTGGTAAACCCAAGTGCTCACTAATTTAGGGTTTTTAAGAGCTAGTCACTACATTAGGCTCTTTAGAGGTAGATTACTGAACAACACAAAAATGCTTCTTCAATGGTCATGTGAGCTAATCCAAACCCTACCCTACATTTAAAAACACCCTAACCGTCAACAACGGGTGCTCTGACACTGATTTAGGGTTTTTAGAGCTAGTCGCTAAATTAGGCGTTTTAGGGCTAGATCACTGAACAACACAAAAATTAGGCTTCTTCAATACATGGTCATATGAGCTAATCCAAACCCTACCTTTAAAAACACCCTAACCATCAACAATGGGTGGTCACTAATATAGGGTGTTAGTTGCATAGTTTGCTGTTTATATTCATATTAAAATACATCACTGTGCAAATAACTGGGTTACCAGTACATTCCAGCTATAAAATAAAAGATGAATACAAACAAGGTATAAAGGTATTTTTATTCCAAAGTACTTCTGTAGAACTTACTAGTATGCTATTTTCTTACATGGAAAGCCTTGCATAAATCTTACCCCAAACTACAAGTTCACACTTGTAAATAAAATTTGAACTGGTTAAAAAAAAATGGTACTGGTTCAAAAAAATGGTACTGGTTCAAAAAATTTGTATTGGTTCAAATTTTTTGAACCAAAGATCAAATTGAACCACATCTACATGTATCTCCAGCTGACTATAGCCTTCCTTTCTAAATACTCTAAGTACATAAATGTACAGACACTTGCTTACAGTCAGTCAGTACATGTATAGTTATCTCTTTACATTGGGATATGTTACCTATGGTAGTATACACTTCATTGTGGTTCTTTTTACGGAAGATTATTTCTTTGCACTTAGAGATATTACAATTCATGTCGTTATTATTTGTCCATTCCATAAAATACCGTATTCACTCATGGATAAGCTGCACTTGCAGATAAGCTGTACCCCGAGTTTAGAAGCTTCAGTTTAAGAATTTTTTTTGGAAGAATATCAAACGTACATTGTAACCTTCATCGGACTTATAAGGTATGATTCAGCTCTGAAATAGTATAAACTTCATGTCTACATACTTAGATACATGATCTATCTTTCCATGGTATTTGTTTACCGATATCTGTTCTTTCGGGTCACTTTTTAGATCGAGTTTTACATGTCAACCAAACCAAGAACGTGCACACGTGCACAGAGTTTATTTTAAAATTAAACTAATATCAAATTTAAAGTGCCTATTAACAAAAAATATATATTTTAGATATCAATTCTAAATCAAGTGAATAGTAGAATGGTAAAATATATTTTGCTTTGAATGCTGTGCCGCTGAGTTCAGGAGGTTTTAATATCCAAAATGCTAATTACATGACATCAGGGGAGGTATCTGCAATCACTTCTTAGTGGTTGTGAATGGGCATTTCTACTGATTTAGGAATTCAGAAAACAAATTTCTAACATCATTTTATTTAAACCATGGGCATAACACTGATAATTTGTTTAATTGTAACAAAAAAAAATGAATGTATAATAATTGATGCCTCCCCTGACGTCATGTAATTAGCATTTTAGATATTAACAGTGGCACAGCATTCAAAGCAAAATATATTTTACCATTCTACTTTTCACTTGATTTAGAATTGATATCTAAAATAAAAACATATTGTTCATAGGCACTTTAACCTGTAACATGTACATTTATAATAGCTGGTATTGTACCTAGTATCTTACATGTAAGTACATCAATGCTTAATCTCTTTGTTTGTTTCCTCATCAGATTCCACCCATTTGCTCAGCAGTGCCATGTGTAACACCAAGTACTCAGTCTGTGTATCAACAGACTCCTCAGCCTCCCAGCAACCTGAACCTTAAAGAGTTTGATGGCATGTTACAAAAGATCATGGACTCCTGTACCAAAGATTCTATCTCTGTAAGTCAATAGCTGTAATAACAATGTGGTTGTGTCGATTGGCATATATTACATTATGTATTACATAGATAATGTAGTTAAAGTGTTTATGAAGTGCAAAAATCGACCCTGTTTTTATTTTATCATATTAAATTATTTTAGTCTTGGTTCCATTGGCCATTTTGTGCAATTAAAAATAAATTTGGAGAGCGCAAATATATTTTTTTTCGTGTCGAAGTCAGGCATAATTGCCAAAATCGTGCGACAATTTTTATGCTGTTTAAATAGGTGCTAATTTCTTGCGTGATGTCAGTTGGTGTGCACATTTATATTCACAAAAGTAAAAATATGGCAGACGGCAAGGTTCCGTTGAGGAAAAATATGACAGGTGGCAAGGCCCATCTACACTGTAGTAAGACACAGATAGAATGAAAATTAGACAAAAAACTCACTGTATTTTGTCCTATTTATGGAGACAAACATAGATGTACACATCAACTGACATCACACATGTGATTAGCATATTTTTAATGGCATAAAAATTGTATGCTAACCACTGTGGAAGCAAGTTGCAGTCAATCAAATCAACACCATGGCAACAGTGTAGTTCTTGCATGGAGCTTAAGTATTTGACAAAATTGATAGTCACATCTACCAATTCCTGTTTTAACCTTTGTTCTCTCCCTTAAAAATAGAAGTAGCTAAACAATTATTAAAGTGTTGGTCAGTGCTAACCTGTAAACATGAGATTGAGTAAATGAAATTTTAAAACATTCAAACATTGATGAACAATTAGGCTGTATTTTAGTGATTGTTGTTTTCTCTCTCCAGACTGGTAGAGGTTGGGTTTTTAATAATGCCAAGACATCACAACATTGTCACCATATTATGGAGTACATTCTGAAGAGGTTAGTGTTTATATTAATTATTATTATTAAATTCACTCTACATATACATGTAGGCATGGTTTGAAGAATCCATTCGTCCCTGATCCTCCCACTCAGTCAATAAGTACCTAGTATTTATTTGTACGTCTCTAGAAAACTCACATTTTTATTTATTGAGAAAACGTTGGATAATAAATATCTTATTAGACAGTTTAGTGTGTAGTGTAGGGGATAAATTTACTTGCCTAGTTGTACATTATATTTTACTCTTTAAATTATACAGTATTATAACCCATCAAATATTTTCTCTCATGCGTGACTGTGTCACATGACCCGATACATGTATTTGCTCTATGCCAGATGACAAATATTAGCAAATACAGTGACCCCATATGAATGTAGCACACCAAGGTCTCCATAAAAGAAAATATTTGAAGGATTACAAAGACAATAACCTACTTTCTGGCATTGAATTATGATCAACATTTCTTTACTGTTATTTGTCCTCATGACACATTATCTGTTCCTTGAAACTCACAGTTTTCCTCGAGTTTCACTCAGAAACTGTTCACTTCTTAGAACAGATAACATCCTCAGACAAAATATCAGGGCATATTACAATGCATATTACAATGCCACAATTAGGTTATTGTTGATATAACCATTATATGCTGAATGCATTTTCGGCCTATTTGCATTTTGATCATGTAATCTTTTCAGATCTCTAGAAACTGAACTGCAGTTCCTTCACAAGCTACATGTGGTGTACCTCCTAAATGACATCCTGCACCACACGGCCAGAAAGGCAGCACAAGACCTTCAGAAGTCTGTCCAGGAAGTAGTTATACCAATATTCTGTCATGCCATGCAGGGAGAAGCTGGCGAAGGCCTACAGAAACTGACTAAGGTCTTGAACATTTGGGAGACAAATAATTTCTTTGATGCATCTATATTACAGGTATGTAATCAGACTGTTATGTTATTTATCACATTAATTTACTCAGACTGTTAGCATACCAAAAACCTACTGTAACTGCTGTTTGCTTCCTCTGTAATTAGCTTAGTGGTATTTAAAGCACTGGTGCACTTGTCATTCGCTATTATCGCACTTCGGCCATCTTGGATTGAAAGCGAGGCTTCCGGGTTGTCGGTTACGTAGCGCTTACTATTTGCTCTGTTGTTGGTCACGAGTTTGGATGAAAAAGCTATTTCATCTCCACTTCTGTAATTCCAATTGTACAAATAATAGCCAGAAAAGAAGATATATGGGGCATTATATAATTGGATTCTTTTCACATATTTGATTCCAATGAACAGCTCTAAAAGCGATGGAGTTTGAAAATACGCGGAGATGTCGACCCATACTTCAGACATCGATAAAATATCCAGTGAGTAAAAAACAGCTGATTATAAAATACTTCTTTGCTTAAATAAGTGTGACCGGTTCCCCCAGACTAACAGATAGCAGAAGTCCATTTTCTACACGTAAAAAACAAGAGAGAAACCTCACTGCAGTATACCCTGCCACTTCAAATGATCACTTGAAAACCTGTGAAAAATCCTTCATAATTTTAAAGCTTGGGTGTACTCGTTCTAGGAATGATTTGGGTTGGAAAAGGTTAGGGTTTTTGGCAAATTTTGGGTTAGGTTTTTAGAAAGTTTGTATAAGGATTTGAGAAAATGCATTATCAATGAACCAAAATGGTTCACTTGCATGGATGGCTGATAACATTGCATTGGTACTGTAACTATATCATATATACATAATATGGCTCCTGATACATATATCATATGTATACCAGGTAGTGTATGTTAAGATGATGATAATGACAGTATTACTGACTTGCAATGTTGGGCCATTATCAACAAATGGCTACTTGGAAATTGACCAAAATTACCTGTAGAGAAACTGAGATATGGGTCATTTGACCATGTACAATGATGATATAGTGACAATGGAAATGGTACTGGTGATGGTATTAATGCAAAACAATATTGATGTTGATGACAGTGCTAATAATAGCAATAAAAATTGCAACAATGACTACCTAATTGTTTTTCAATCACCTAACTTTAGTTTTCAAACTTTGTACAATTATTTTAATTTCCATAATTTATAATTGAAGTGAATATTAATCTAGATATTCAGAATCAGCTGATCAGGTTGGAGTCTGGCAGGGTACAGCCTACTTTTAGTTGAGCAATACTGTAAAATTATCATCAGGCTGGATATAGCCAATGGGTTAGGCCTTGTATGTCTCGGTAGTAACTATTTTGTAAACCAACTATCTCGTGCTTTAGGGGAGCAGCCATACTAACAATATACCATCCAGCTTTTGTATCACTATTAATATTATATTTCAATCATGTAAATAAATTGTAACATATTAAAATATATTGTAATAATAATTTATATTATGTTAATAAATACTGCCAGACCTCAACACTGTCTCAGTTGTCTGTTTTGGTATATTACAACATTTTGTACAATATATTTTCTTCTCTCATAATCATTGCAATGATGCAACTATGTTTTTTTATAACCTACATGTAGCTGCTAGCTGGATGGGTACTCCAGCATCATTTACATCCTTTTTATCAATTTATTATAATTAATATTATTTCTTTCCCAAGCCAAGTCACAGAAATTATGGAGGATAGCTTGATTTGAATTTATTCACAGATAGAGCAGATTTTTTTAACCCTGTTTAATAAAATCGAATAGACCTAACAGTCAGGTTACTGGTAAGTAAAATCAGTCCAAACTCCAAAATATTATTATTATAAGTAATGGCATGGCATAAGGTAAATTAGTTATCAAATTTTCCCTGAGAGCTGAGGGAGGATTTATGGCTGAGGGGGATTAGGGAGAATTTGCATAAATCCTCCCAAGGGTCAAGGGGAAATTTAATCACCAGCTAATTTCATGCTATTACTTTGTAATACTATTATCACTGACTAATGAAACTAATCTCAGAGGACTTTAGTTTTTCTCTGCCTAAACTAAAGTTACCATAGTTGAGTTTTTTTAACGTTTTGTTATGCTTGATTGAGCACCATTGGTTGAACTGGATCCTGCAAGCGTGTTGATTTTGTGGCTGACTAAATATTCCAGGAGCACGCATAGAGTTTAATCATGTCATGTTTGTGGTTTTAAGTATAATTATCTCACATGTATGGAAGAAGCGGGTTTGACAAATGAAGAGAAGACCTTTCTTGAGCCATGAAATAGGTAGGGTACAGGGTTGACAGGCATTCATGCACTCTGCTTAAGGGACTATTTTTTATAATGACCTGCTATAACCCTCATCAGCATGCATGCCCTTCTAATTTTCATTCTTGCATGTCAACGAGAGAAAATTAGAACAAGTATCCATGCTGATGAGGGAATTTAGAGTTTAAATGTCCCTGAACAAACAAAGAAAGCCGAGGTGATTGTGGTATTACTAAGAAAATCACACATGAAAATCCCAGATTAACTAATAAATAAACCTTCATTTCATGTCATTGCATAACACCCATGACCATTCTACTAAAACCTCCCAAAATATTTCCCTTTGATTCAATACAAATACATATGATATATAATAATTATTTTACATAAAAAATATTATTCACACATTAAAACTTTAATATGATGGTCATGACACTTTCAAAATTAGTGCCAATTCGTAAAATGAAAAATAACGATCAACGTGAAAATAGTCCCATGTGCATTAAAAATTATCAAAATATAATAATAGAGGGTGGCTGGTGCACGTGTATATATATTTATTGAGAACAATAACTTAACATGTTCTATTCGCCCTGCTAGGTGAGGTTTCTCTCTTCTTATTTTACCTGTAGAGACCGCTGCTAGCTGTGAGTCTGAGGGAACCTGTGACACTTTAACCGAAGAAGTATATTACTTGTTTTTCTTTCCTCACTCTACCTCTGGATATTTATCGAAGTCTGAAGTGTGGGTCGACATCTCGGCGTATTTTCAAACTCCATCGCTTTTAGAGCTGTTCATTGGAATCAAATATGTGAAAAGAATCCCTAGATCTTCTTTTCTGACTATTATTTGTACAATTGGAATTACAGAAGTGGAGATGAAGTAGCTTTTTCATCCAAACTCGCGACCAACAACAGAGCAAATAGTAAGCGCTACGTAACCGACAACCCGGAAGCCTCGCTTTCAATCCAAGATGGCCGAAGTGCGATAATAGCGAATGTGGGTGGTTTCAGGTTCAAACCCTGGCCTGACCAACACTGAAGGTCTTAAAATAACTTAGTAGACAGTTCTGACTTTACATAATTCAATAGTAAACGGTTAGGTCTTCTCGGATAATGACGTAAAATCACAGGACTAAGTCAACAGAGGGCCATGTGGAAGATTACTTGACTACATGTTAGTGGTAAATGTGTTACCCTCTATAAATAAAGTGACTTTCTTTTCTTGTGTTTATAAAATAATGTCATACAGTGTAAGTACCGTTTAATGAACAAACAGCAATGTTTTACCAGATTTACAAACACGAGGGCGTAGCCCTAGTGGTTTTAGATCTGATAAAACATGTGCTGCAAGTTTATTGAACAACTTCAAAAACATTGATTATTGAGTCACGTTATTCAGTTATTTTGGCAATACAACCTATTTTTGCCAATAAAATTGAAGCAAAAGTTTATGTAAATGAGGTTGTATCTATGTTGTGGGGCAATTCTAATCAATGGTTCAATTTGTTTTGAACTGGGGGAAATATTTTTGATCTGTGGCAAATGTTCTTGAACTGGGGCAAATATTTTTGAACTGGTTCAATTCTCAAGATTCCAAAAAGGGATTTTTCGATTAGTTCACATGAATATTGAAGCAGGGTTATATCTGTGTTGTTTAGTTCACTGAGCCCTAAAAACATAAATTAGTGACGTCTACCTCTAAACACCCTAAATTAATTAGTGACTATAAGCTCTAAACACACTAAATTATAGCCTGAGAAAACAGCCAACTCTTATCGCTCTCTCTTTGCGAAAGACACGTCTGAGCAACGAGCTGGAAAATTCCATACTGATGACGTAGTAGATAGCCATTTCACAATGCATAAATTAATTGTGATCAGGCTAGAGGCGAACTACAAGTTTGTTGTCAAGTTTCATATATTGTTTAACTACTGATACTGCTAGTTGTTTGCTTGGCAGTGGATCATAGTCATGATCAACCATGAAATTCAAGCCTATTTAGCATATGTTGGTGCTGTCTGTGGCTCCTTTGCTATTATGTGTCATTAATTACAAAATTACAATTAAGTTGGTTGTGTGGGAGTAGGGTAGGGAAAAGGAGTTAGAGGGGGAACAGTGAGTACCATAGAGAGGGAGGGGAGAGTGATTAAAAATATTTTGCAGGGAAGGGGAATTTTTTCTTTTTTAATTCCCCCCTCTCCCCCAACTTGAGAATTGCCCCAGTTCAAAAATATTTGCCCTGGTTCGTAAATGTTATTGACTAATGTGCATATTGAATTAACCATTTTTATTACTTCTCTGGTAGAAACTTAAAAATCCAGATTCAGCAAAGTCTCAAATAGAAGAGGCTCATCGACGGCTTTACCCACAACAGGCTGCCAGCCAGGGTATGTAATACTGTATGATATATATTCAGTATGTTGTATCACATGACTGGAAGGTTGACAGAGTATGAACAGGCTAAGAGCGGTATATACTTCATGGTAGTGTTTCGTTCTATATAGTCTCCCTGCATAATCATTTTCTCTACTGTTTTACAGTATTATGCAGGGAGACTATATGGAACGAAACACTACCATGTAGTATATATCCTAAGAGCACAGCTGTGGAGGTCTTCGAGGGCCTACAATTTAATGTACCGTATTCACTCACGAATAAGCCGTACTTGCAGATAAGCCGCACCCCTAGTTTAGAAGCTTGAGTTTAGGAAAAAACTTTTTTGGAAGAATATCAAACGTACATTGTAACCTTCATTGGACTTAATTCAATCTAGAGAAAACTCCAAAGTTGTATCATTCTGTAATTTCAGCTCTGAAATAGTATAAACTTCATGTCTACATACTTAGATACATGACCTATCTTTCCAGAAAAGCAACTATAAACCGTGTTAAAGATCTTTTGACGAAGAAGGTTTAATGGCAAGAACATAACTTACATCAAAACGGCTCTATTGTGAGCCACCAAACACCAGTGCTTAGTTTCTTTTGGTTTTGTGTGGTGTTTAGTAGTATACCTTAACTCGCTTGAGCTAATACAAAATATTTCTTTGAAAATGTTAATTTATGTAAATTTATGGAACCTTGTGCAGATGTTCTTGCAGATAAGCCACACCCCCTATTTCAAACGAAGATTTTGGGTAAAAAGGTGTGGCTTATCTGTGAGTGAATGCGGTACTTAATCTGAAAAGATGTGAAGGTACAACCATTTGCAGTTTGAAAAGGAAATATTATTGTTTCACCAAGGTAGCATCTTCTGCTCAGTTATTTAAAGTGCTACTGCAATCAAATTACACTTTTACTGTTTTCTTCAGCTTTGGTAAGTAAAATTACTAAATTATTATGATTTTAAATTTTAAGTCCAAATCCTACAGGAAGTCTGATTATTTTAGCCATAATTTCTGCCCACATTACTCTTTTTAGAATTGGGTGATACACACCATCTCTTCCATGTGGGACCTGTTTTTCTGCATGCTACGCTCTGCTCTCTTATTCCATACACACTGTCTCTTCGATGTGGGACATGTTTTTGTGAGAAACTAATTCAGCCCACATCGATAGCAAGGTGGGAGAAATCAAAGCTTAAAATTTTGTGTGGTGCATATCATAAGTATTTTACAATATTTGTGGCAATGTTGTATCGGATATACAATGGATCACCAAAGCGGCTCATCATTGTATATCCGATACAACATCGGCACTCACATTGTAAATAGTACTTATAATTATGCTTCAATATTGAGACCTGCAAATAGACAGAGGTTTCCAGGATAGTGCATTTAAAGCTTCGGTAGCTGAGGACCTAGGTGGCTGGTCTAGTATATAACAAGCAGCATTATTTTGCAATATTTGTAGTAACTTCATTAATGTGGCGTTACCTCAATTGCCCATGTAATATCGCAGTGATCCATCTAGAAATTTAGAGCATTGAGTCTAGCTGGGACTCACAAGGCTATCATAGTGTGAGTCCCAGACCAAAATCAGTGAGTCCCATCCATTACCTGGTAAGAAATTAAAAAAAGCCCTTTAACATTGTTTAAAGACCCTGTGTCCGAGCCCATGGTGCTTTGCGGCAACGTTATGATTAGTTTGTTTTTCAATGGCCGCATAAATTAAAGGCCAGCTTTTAGGCGAACTAAAATGCTCTCGATTGTTTATAAGTTTCATAAAAGAAGTACACATACACTTTGGATAACAAATTTCATAATTTCTACCAGATTAAAAACCCAATCGAGCCCACAAATTTCCCCCGGATGCTTCGAATATGATTTTAACAGTACTCGGCTGGAAGCCAGTTAACTGTTCTGTCTTTAGATTCTAATTCGATTTACTAGTGCGACTTTTCACAACTCTACAAGCAAACACATACTCTTGTTACCTTAGCTTGTTTTTATGTCTCCAGTATTGCTTAGCTGTATTTGCAGATCTCTACTTTCCTTGCAAATTATATATTTTGAGTGCAAAATGAAATGTTGTTACTCGCACTCGAGTCAAACTCACAGCGAAGTAACAGCTGAACTCGGCAGATTGGAGTTTGACCCGTGATCGTAGTTTTGGTAGCAAGACTTTCTGGACAGGATGAAAAAAAAAGGTTAAGGACATTGCTTTCTCTGCTAATAAAAATGCAAAACATATACAGATAAGTCGTAACACCTCAGTGGAGCTTAGCCATGCGAAATTATAATTACGAATGTTCTTGATGCCAGAAGTGGTTGCTTTGTGCTTTGTATTTCCAACGAAGCCCGCCGGTCCCTTAGTGCAGCAAATCCCCGGGAAACTCACGTAGTAGTCCTTTTGAACCACAAGTGTTCTCTTGTAGACCTAGAGAAAGTAAAATGTGGACTGCTGAAGGATTATTTGTTGAGTTACTTCGCCTCGCTGTCTCGGTCCTTTCTCCGGCATTCCTCTACTCGCCACTCTAGACCGGGATTCGAAGAAATATTCGAACTAAAGTTTCATTTAAAAAAGTATATATACAAAAGTTAAGATAAAAGAAAGTTAGTTAAGCATATATACCTATCACTAATTACACGATGGCCCAAACTAGGGATGGATTTCGAAAGATTTGGGAGTCGCATAACAACAACAACGATCTTTGCGCATGCAAAGCACCATGGGCTCGGACACAGGGTCTTTAAGGAAAGATGGTTAGCATTTTGCAAGATGTTGTGGAATTCCCTCAATCTTGTTCCTCATTGCTTTCTTCAATCTTAACAGCTGAATCACTTGATACTGAAGTACTTTTATCTCAATCTGCATCTCTTCGAAACAAAGAAGTCAATTACTGTTGACCTGCATTCTTTGTTTTCTTCTTTGGCTGTATTTGCATCTGTTAACGTGAGCAATCAATTCCACAGAGGATACAATGCAAAGCGAAAACGTTAATAATTATAAGGCTACTCGGCATGAAAACAAGTCGCCACCATCTTGTTTTTGTCACAGTGACTGCTGCCCACCTGTTCTGTAAATACACAGGAGCGACACAGAGAAATATATTGCTGATTTGGCATTCCAATATGGAATTTGAATGTGATTATTTCAGGAGAAAAACTAGCCAAATTCTATGTAAAGCATACCTCAGTACCAGAATTCTAATATTAGGAAAGGAGAGATAAAAATCATTTATTTACACATTCTCACACTGTTGTGAAATACAATATGTTTACAAGTGATACAAAAGTTTGAAAGAATAAAAAACAGTATCAGAAATAACAGGATATAATTATACAGTTAAATTTAATAATAGGGAAAATAGTAAAATATTTATCATAATCAAAATTATGAACAGAATAAATATGTATGTATTAATACTGTCCTAATAATATAAGACTAAAATTACAAAAAGAGATACTATCGATATACATTATTAAAGGTTATATAGCCTGGAAAAAACATTTCTTATATTTGTAGGTATGACGAGTAAAACTAGTATTATTATGCAGATTATATGCATGGCAATGTGTGCGCATAAGGGATGCATGCATGCAGGTGATGGTAAAGGCGCAAGCCCAGTTGATCAATGTGCTTTACAGCAATGTGCTTTACAGCAATATGCTTTACAGCATGCATTGTGGTAATGGGCACACAGAATAAGATATGCATAGCACGTTTCTGTTTCTGAAGCTGAAAAAAAAAAAGGAAAAATTTAATTTGATCACAGTAGCACTTTAAGACCATGAGTGTTGGGATTCAAACCCACAACCTCCTGCTTGTCAGGCTGGCGCTATACTACTGAGCTAATCGTGAGGCGTTAATGGTTCAATATACTGATGTATACAATGCAATACTTACTTTTATAGGTCAATATAAATATGGTATCCAACAGCAACCACAAGGAACAGGTCCACCAGGCCAATATCAGACTACTACATACCAGCAGTACCCCAACTACAACCAATACCAACAGTCATATCAATACTACCAACAATACTCCCAGTTCCCACCGAACACTGGACAGTTTACGCAAGGTCCACAACAAGAGTTTGGACAGGTGTTGAGTGCTCAACAGCCCTTTGGACAGCCGCAAGGTGCACCACAATCATTCGGACAGACACAAGGTGCACAACAATCCTATGGACTGACACAAAGTACACCACAGTCGTATGGACAGGCACAAAGTACACCACAATCCTATGGACAGACACAAAGTCAGCAAGATCCACATAGACAGCAAAAGGATACCCAGTCACAACCTGAATATGGACAGACACAAGAGCAGCAGACTGCCAAGCAGGAGGATGTGCAAGAGCAACTAAGTCAAAAAGAAGAACCAGGTAAGACTACATGAACTAGCAAGAAAAACATTTTACTGTGCAATCATCGTCAAAAAAGGTTGCAAAGCTGCAAATTAATACATTGACGGTGGTCAGGCCAAACAAAATAAATGGTTTTAACTGATTTGTCTCATGCCGACCTCAGACTTAAAACAGATAAAATTAACAATTATAAAACATTAAAACAATGAGAAGTATGGAAACAACGACTTCTCACT
The DNA here is from genome assembly GCA_030867875.1 of Actinernus sp. WN-2022. Taxonomy (NCBI): domain Eukaryota; kingdom Metazoa; phylum Cnidaria; class Anthozoa; order Actiniaria; family Actinernidae; genus Actinernus; species Actinernus sp. WN-2022. The sequence goes on along the minus strand of JAOWCC010001679.1, from coordinate 11,408,116 downwards.
GCAGTGCATCTTCAGCGCAATCGAATGAACAGGACAACAATGTAAACACAGGGTTAACTCTAAATTACGAATAAATTATTTTCTGACCTACCTAACCTGGATTTTGTTCAGCTCATTACCAGAAGCACAATATTTATTTTATTTTGTTTTGCCTAATGCGTTTTGTGATGTAATTCATATTTTAACTGCTTCAGAAGAAACAAATGATGACTTGGGCCCACCGGGTGAGGAAGCTAACAAGAAGAAACCCAATGAGCAAGAAGAAACTGCTACTGAACCTCTAAACAGTAGTTCTCCTTCGGATACTGAAGAGACAACACAAGAGACAGAAACAGAGCCACATGAACAGGTGTTGTTTTGTAGTTAAAACCAGGAATGAAATTTTGATTACCTCAGGGTTTGAAATTCGCAGACACTAACATGCGAGTTGGTTTAAAAATATGCTTGTACACGTAGAAACAATTACCACAAGCTTTTTTCTTTGAGTCAACATTTATTGCAGAGCAAAAAAATGTTTTTAAGAATATGTGGAATACCTGTGACCCACACCGCTGGCCAAAAAACGAAACTGGGCAAAGTTTTCACTATGTTTATATGGCCATATGGTGGCCGTGCACCGATAAGAAATAGCAAATATGCATGCACGTGACATTTTGCCACGGTGTGTCTGTGATCTAGTTACTGGTATGCATCTGTTGCGTAAACGTTAATTCTGTTCTACATTGGACATTTTAGCTTGTTGCTTTTTTTCATTTAGCTTGTAGGATCCAAAGAAATAAGCATTTTTAGGCGACAATTGCACATGCAATGTTGATTTCGAGGAAGGCACATTGCAAAATCTGGATCTGATCAGATTGGACCAAGGCTTGGATTGGATCAGGTCACAGCTGATTGCTACAATGTACATTTGTAGTCTTCAATTTGTTTGAGTAAATAATATTTAATGGTTGCCAGAATTCATGTATATGGACCTACATGTATTTTTTTTATTTTGTGGCTTTAATATTAAATTTGAACCCTGTACCTGCTGCTGGTATTTTGACATCTACGATGTAAGTTGTAATCACTTGTATTCCATTGATGATGTTAGTTTTGCTCTTTTCTGTTTATTTCAACAGGATGAACACTCCTATCAGCGCCCACCATTCAATCCACCATCTCACTACCCCCCACAGTATGACAACCAATACCTCCAGGGACCACCCCCCCAGTTTGCTCCAGACTACAGATCCTTTCCTCCTTACCCACCACCCTTTAACCAGCCACCTCCACACTTCAATGAGCCATCCAACTACCAGGAGCAAGGTGCGTGTGTGCTGGGAAATAGTTTATAAAAAGAGTAGCTTTGCTGAAAAAAGAAGAAGAATGTTTAGCAACTAAGAGCACTTTCCATTTACATGAACCAACTGGTCTAGTCGGCCAGTTCCCAAATGGCATGCGGCAGATCTAAGAACTGGTTTGGGACAGACTGGTCTTACTCAGGGAGAAGAACTAACCAGTTCTGCCAGTTCTGCAATGGCAACATCTTGTCTTAAAGTGCCTAATATGAACCTTATTTTTTATTTTAGATATCAATTCTACATCAAGTGAATAGTAGAATGGTACAATATATCTTGCTTTGAATGCTGTGCCGCTGAGTTAAGGAGGTTTTAATATCCAAAATGCTAATTACATGACATCACGGGAGGCATCAATTATTATACAAAATTGTTTGTTACAATTAAACATATTTTTCAAATTATCAGTGTTATACCCATGGTTGAAGTAAAATCATGTTAGAAATTTGTTTTCCTATATCAGTAGAAATGCCCATTCATAACCACTAAGAAGTGATTGCAGATACCTCCCCTGACGTCATGTAATTAGCATTTTGGATATTAAAACCTCCTTAACTCAGCGGCACATCATTCAAAGCAAAATATATTTTACCATTCTACTATTCACTTGATGTAGAATTGATATCTAAAATAAAAATGTATTGTTCATAGGCACTTTAAATACAATAGCTGCATATAAAAATGTATATAATCACAAACTATTTGGCAGGTGTCTGTAAAAACACAACATGAAAAGGCTGAATGGACCTTTCCTTTTTATACAACAAGAACCAGTCCACTCTTTCCAAATCGACTGGATAAATGGAACGTGACCTAATCAGGTATTGAATTTGGCATAATTGATAGCCCAAATTTATTTAGAACTTGGACACTTTTTAGTACTTTTAACATTTCTTTCCTATAATCCTAAACTACTGTATCTGTAACCCATTTTAACAATGTTTCTTAGTACTACAGCAAAACTAGCCTGCATCGCATCCAAACTGACTGCCAGTTAAGTCTGTCTGCATAACAGCGATCAAAAGTCTGTTCCAACCCCTGCATGGTTGCAGGATTATTTGTAAGCTGTCTATTTGATTAGGATTTCAAGGTAGACCCCCTCCCTATAGTAACCTCTATTTGATTAGGATTTCAAGGTAGACCCCCTCCCTATAGTAATCTCTATTTGATTAGGATTTCAAGGTAGACCCCCTCCCTATAGTACCTCCATTTGATTAGTATTTCAAGGTAAACCCCCTCTGTATAGTAACCTCCATTTGATTAGGACTTCAAGGTAGACCCCCTCCCTATAGTAACCTCTCTATTTGATTAGGATTCCAAGGTAGACCCCTCCCTATAGTAACCTATCTATTTGATTAGGATTTCAAGGTAGACCCCCTCCCTATAGTAACCTCTCTATTTAATTAGGATTTCAAGGTAGACCCCCTCCCTATAGTAACCTCTCTATTTGATTAGGATTTCAAGGTAGACCCGCTCCCTATAGCAGAGCTCCACCCCAGCAGTTTGACTACCAGCATGGACGTGCCAATTTTGATGATGTGCCACCCCCGATAGACTATAACCATGGTCGACCCCTCGACATGGATGATTATGGGCCTGAAGATTATGAAATGAGTGTCCCACCTGCTGCAGCACCCCTTCCCCAGCCAATCATGCCAGATGCCATGTATTATGAGCTGCCGGCTGGACTAATGGCACCAATGGTGAAGGTATGATCTCCCTTTGATTGTAACAGGCTGATGATTTCAGCTTACAGTTCATGTGCTTTTACTCCTCAACACACTCCTCACTACATAACTGTTTTGTGCATATAACACTTTTAAAAATCACAAGTTGATTTTTTATGGAGGGAGGAAAACCAGAGAACCCGGAGAATAATCATTGAATGCAGATAAGGAATCAACGACTACCTTATTATAGGAAATTAACAATGCACGTTGACAACGCGAAGAAAATTTACGTTACACTAAATTAACGCGAATTTTTCAAAAGTTAGGTTTACATGCATTAAATTAACGCGAATTTTTCGATAAGCATCTTGCTTTATTTACTGCGATTTTCATAATTCTGCAAACTCGAACTTTACATTTCTGAACGCCAAACTGCGTTTTGGCTTCCGTCAATAAAACCTTCCAAGACAAGTGCACGGATGTTTCTAAGTTTTTTTTAAAGCCGAAAATTTGGGTTTGAAGCCTAACTAGACCCTATCAATTCAAAAGATCTTTCAAAGCCTCACGGTGAAATCACCAAGAGCTGCTCACTCGATTTTAAACGAAGACGTCCTGTCAGATAGTGACTCTGAAGAGCCAATAGAGGAGTCATGAACTAATAAGGTTTTGTAATGAAATAAAGGTGCTTTAAAATAACAATGTTGTAAAATAGCGTGCATTAAATTTACATCGACATTAATTAAGATACATTAAATTAACGCGAATTTTGTAAAATCGCGTTAATAAAGTGCATTGTTAATTTCCTATAATAAGGTAACCTAATTCAAATATGGTACTCAAGCTGGGAATCGAACCCGAGACTGTAGCCTTGAGAAACAAGTATTTTGTCACTGTGCCAACCTGCATCTGTAGTGTTGAACATATGGAGCTAATTAATAGCTGTGCTCTGCCACCGAAAACAGTTTACAGTACCTACCGCCAATGAAATTCATGTCTTTGAGGACAACATTGTGCTTTATAAATGTTTCTTTTTGAGCACAAATCTTGACTATTGTAGTTTGTACTGTTCTTGCTCAGCTTTCACCCCAAAGGGAGGGGGGGAGAGGGGAAGCACTCTTTATGACGCAATAAAATTACATACGTGCGACTGTACCGGGTCCGGTTTTGAAGCAATTTTTTTTTGGGGGGGGGGGGGGGGGGGGTGGGGGGACTCTCACTCGAAGTCCTGTTGACTATTTTGGTTTGTACTGTTCTTGCTCAGCTCTCAGACGTGGACTATAAACCTCTGAGTCCTGGTGATATTCGTCTGCCAGCCCCTCAGCCTCCCAGTGAGAGGCTACTGACTGCAGTTGAGGCATTCTACAGTCCACCAAGCCACGAACGACCAAGAAACAGGTACTACATACACTGTGTGTTATCTTATACTCGTCACCTTAGGGCTAAAGGAAACCCTGACTGTTGAAACAAATTGCCGTTACATTCTTGGCAATATAGTCTACATTGAAAATGTGTTGAAAAAAGGATGGAAAAAGGCTAAACTACAGAAAATAGGGCTACTTCAAAGACTTTACATCGTGCCACTGAAATTTATATCCCCTAAAAACACTGAATATTCATCGTTCACTGACGAGCCGCCGAGGTACTGAAATCTATATCCCATAAAAAAACACTGAATATTCTTCGTTCACTGACGAGCCAACGACCCCCCAAAAAAAAATTCACTTCACAAGCGTGGCCCTAGATTCTGTAGTTGCTCGGAACAAATATTTTTGTATTTTGAAAAAAAAATGAGCCATTTTTGTCTTTGAATTTCGGGGTTTCCTTTTATAGGCAGAGTTTGAAAAGAGACTGGCCTCTAAGTTACTTGTAGTGCCTAAACTCTCACCGATTGTATGTTCTTTTCCTTCATGAAATGACATGAAACACCCCATGCTGTTATTATACTAGCCCTAGTGCTGATCGGTGCTTGTGTTTCAGTGATGGCTGGGAGCAGAGCGGCCTATTTGAATTCTACAAGGCAAAGTTACCATTCATTAAACAGAGAGACGCCACCAAACGAGACAAACAATCAGACAGGACTCTGGTGAGGAGATCGAGGAGTCGTTCAAGGTACTTCACACAACTTGTGTTTTATATCACCAATAACCTATTTATGAGGATGAAGTATGCACTGATATTTTGTCCGAGGATATTATCTGTTCCGAGAAGCGAACTGTTTCCGAGAAGCGAACTGTTTCCGAGAAGCGAACTGTTTCCGAGAAGCGAACTGTTTCCGAGAAGCGAACTGTTTCCGAGAAGCGAACTGTTTCCGAGAAGCGAACTGTTCCCGAGAGCGAATCTCTTGGGAAATTGCAACCGAGTTTCTAGGAACAAGTGTACCCTGCTCAGCGCTTATTGTTGTTGGGGGAGAGAGGATGGGTCTACGTTTTTACACGGACAGAAGACTGAAAGCCGGTAATTTTTATCAAAACCTTACTAACCTCGTACGCATTTCTGCCCAATCAACATGGACTGGAAGAGCCTTATTTTAACGTTTGTGACTGGACGTTACGGACATGTTGACGTCAGGACGCGCCAAAAAAGGACAAGTTGACTTCTGGTTGCCGTCCGTGACTCACAAACGTCTGGTGCTGATAGCGCCCTGACTCACAAACGTCTGGTGCTGATAGCGCCCTGACTCACAAACGTCTGGTGCTGATAGCGCCCTGACTCACAAACGTCTGGTGCTGATAGCGCCCTGACTCACAAACGTCTGGTGCTGATAGCGCCGTGACTCACAAACGTCAGGTGCTGATAGCGCCGTGACTCACAAACGTCTGGTGCGATAGCGCCGTGACTCACAAACGTCTGGTGCTGATAGCGCCGTGACTCACAAACGTCTGGTGCTGATAGCGTCGTGACTCACAAACGTCTGGTGCTCATGGCGCCGTGACTCACAAACGTCTGGTGCTCATGGCGCCGTGACTCACAAACGTCTGGTGCTCATGGCGCCGTGACTCACAAACGTCTGGTGCTGATAGCGCCGTGACTCACAAACGTCTGGTGCTGATAGCGCCGTGACTCACAAACGTCTGGTGCTCATGGCGCCGTGACTCACAAACGTCTGGTGCTCATGGCGCCGTGACTCACAAACGTCTGGTGCTCATGGCGCCGTGACTCACAAACGTCTGGTGCTGATAGCGCCGTGACTCAAAAACGTCTGGTGCTCATGGCCCCGTGACTCACAAACGTCTGGTGCTCATGGCGCCGTGACTCACAAACGTCTAGTGCTCATGGCGCCGTGACTCACAAACGTCTGGTGCTCATGGCGCCGTGACTCACAAACGTCTGGTGCTGATAGCGCCCTGACTCACAAACGTCTAGTGCTCATGGCGCCGTGACTCACAAACGTCTGGTGCTCATGGCGCCGTGACTCACAAACGTCTGGTGCTGATAGCGCCGTGACTCACAAACGTCTGGTGCTCATGGCGCCGTGACTCACAAACGTCTAGTGCTCATGGCGCCGTGACTCACAAACGTCTGGTGCTGATAGCGCCCTGACTCACAAACGTCTAGTGCTCATGGCGCCGTGACTCACAAACGTCTAGTGCTCATGGCGCCGTGACTCACAAACGTCTGGTGCTCATGGCGCCGTGACTCACAAACGTCTGGTGCTGATAGCGCCCTGACTCACAAACGTCTAGTGCTCATGGCGCCGTGACTCACAAACGTCTGGTGCTCATGGCGCCGTGACACGCGATTCAAAAACGTCTGGTGCTCATAGCGGAGCTCTACGCAGGCCTTCGGAGCACCATATACATAGCGATCGATCGAAAAAGAATTGCTATACCTTTTTTATCCTCTACTATTTGTAGCACTTATTCTCCGAACGAAATCGATTGTGTCGCGATAGCTCATCGCGCGTCGTCGACTTAGGAGTTCCCAGTTCGCTTTTTCTTCTTCTTTTTTTAACCCTGAGCTCATTTTATTTTTAGCTCTTCTTTCCTCATTCGAGATCTGGTCTCGGACTGGGGCCACCTGTAAGCCCAAGACATTAAGTCTTTGCTATCACTACCAGATAATGTTTAAATGTAACAAAAAGGGTACAATAGGTGACTAGTTAAAAACTAGTGTTGATCTGCGTCGGCGGGGAAGATAACAAAAAAGGAGTTTTTGATTTTTCTCTAATTTTAACCTCTATTATTTCCGTTTTCACTAGCCGTTATCAGATATAACTGGAACTCCGCCCACAAGCTTGCCTATGTACATGTATATATTACCTCTGTTGTATCTTTGGCTGAACTAACAAAATGTATTGCTTTTAGATCAAGATCACAGTCTCGGTCCAGGTCTCCGCGCCGTAAGTCTCGTTCCAGGTCTCCCAGACGAAGACGATCTCGCTCGGTTTCGCCGCCATACAAGCGTCAGTCGCGAAGTAGATCTAAATCACCGAGGAGAAAAAGGTAGATCGCGAGGAATTTTACGTATTTCACTGTTTTAGGAGGGGGGAGGGGTTTGAGGTGTTTTTTTTGGGGGGGGGGGGGGGGGGGTGGGGGGTGGGGGGTGGGGGGTGAGAGTATGAAAACATTTTTGTGATAATACTCTTTTATACTTAGGGGGACATCCTTTCACGTCTTAATCACTCGGTTGTTAAGTCTTACTTTTTTGTTCCCTTTGCAGGTCGCGCTCAAGGTCTCGATCTCGTTCGCGGTCCCGATCACGCTCCAGATCACGTTCACGCTCCAAATCACGGTCCATCTCGCCTATATTCCGATCTACCAAAAGTCCCACACCACCCGGCTTCCAGTAAGTGAGACCTGCATTGTGTAGAAATAAGGGAATCATCATCACTTTATTTCAACTCGGGTTGGAGAGTAGCAAAACTATGCTATTTTCTCCGAGAAACACTGAAGTCATTTACTGGAGAACACTAGCTTCTTTTGTTAGGTACACCAACATGGCCGCCATGCCCTTTGTCATTTGAGTCTCTGGGATTGAGTGCAACCCATCTATTGTAACCGCCTCACTGGTTAGCTCAGTTGGTACTGACAATCGCTCATGATTGTAAACTACACGGCAACACATTGCGCCACAATAGCAGTCCGTATCACAAAAATAACCTTGTGAAGTGCATTTGGATATATTCATATGGAATATGCGCTATATAAATGAATATACCTTTACTTTTTTTTTAAGTTTCGAATTTGACATCTCGCTGCTATTATGAATATTTAACAGTAAGCAACTGCGTTTGAAGTCATTGCCAGTGATAATTTCGGAACCTTCTATGCTTTACTTGTCACGCATAAAGGTTTCAATGTGAAGCTCTGGGCTATATTGATTTTTTTTGTGCGTAACAAGCGAACCATATACATGTATATCGAAAGTCAAGTGCTGTCCTAATCAACCTTCTTGCTGTCCTGATATGTTCATGTGTCCTAATATGGTTATATGGCTTGTCTTGTAGTCCCTACATTACGAAAACTACAGAAACAAGGCTGGATGAAAGTAACGTTGGTCATCAACTACTCAAGAAAATGGGTAAATCTAATTAACACTGTAGAACCCAACAGTTACATTAGATAAAGATCGAGTGGTCGTGTTTTATCGGATTTATAAACTCGAGCTGAAAGCTCGGACACGAATTCTGTATCTGACTTATCAAACTTCTAGATGTAGAGAGTCATGTTTTCAGTTATTTTGGCGATACGACTTATTTTGGCCGAGAAACTCGAAGTCAAAGTTTATGTAAATAAAACCATATGATTATCTTATCACATTTATAATCATTCATTAAACATTCATTTGCTTTGTTTTTGCTTCATGAATTAATGAGTTTTTGAAGACAGTTAAAAGGCCATAGTTACAAGGCTGCTTTATTTGTTAAATAGGGTAAATTTCCTAGTGGTGCATACATATGACATACTCTGTTGTGTTGTCGTAGGTTGGGAAGGTGCTGGTCTTGGTAAGGATGAAAGAGGAATTCAAGACCCCATCAAAGCTGGAGAAGTACGAGAGAGACATAACAAGTACAAGGTGAGCTGCTCCTTCCACCTCTTCCTCAGACCGACTATAAGCAAATTCACAATCTGATTTGCCACAGGCACCGTCTATTTAACAATAAATTAAGTATCTCGAGCGATATCAAATCTGATTGGTTCATCCTGTCACGTGCAATGTGATTGGTTGACGGCGCGAAAGGTCGACACAGAAAATAATAAAAATAAACACTTGCGAAACTTGACTTAGGCCCAGCCTACGCTGGCCCGAGTAATTATACTGCGAGTCTAATGTTTTACCATAACCAAGCTATCTTATTCATCTTAGCGATCGAGAAAACTGTAAAAAAAAAAGGTTTTCTGCAGCGCGCACAGTCGACTATCGATGGACAGACGGTGGCTGGCTAGCCAATCAGACGGTGGCTGGCTAGCCAATCAGACGGTGGCTGGCTAGCCAATCAGACGGTGGCTGGCTAGCCAATCAGACGGTGGCTGGGTTACGCTAGTGTGTGATAGTCGGTGGCGGGTAGTGCACCAGTTTCTGAGCGAGAGTTTTGTATGTATTGTCAGGAGTGAGAGTTAGCATTAACTTGCGTTTGTATTTATTGTCAGGGGGTTGGCGTAGAAGTTGATGATGCATTTGAGAAGTTTAGATACAAAAGAAGCTACACATTCAACAGACCAAGTGAGAACACAGGTCAGTTATGTACGTTACTCTCCTGGCGGCTTAGATAGCTCCATGGTTCTCGGAGTTCCTGTTAAAATCAGCATTTCATCTCGTTTCGAAGGATGGCGCTTAGACTTTCTCAAACTGAAGTCCTGAAGTTAGTTGTTTTAAAGGACTTTTCCCACTTGCTTTCGCGCCAAATTTACCGGTCAATTTTTTGACCGGTGACGTAGAAGCAGCCTAGCCAATAGAAAGCATGGATTAGGATTTTACGTCGTGAAGCGTGAAATCCTATATTCTAGAAATCTTTTGAGACCCTATTTTATGAAACGTTGTGATTGATACGAGTGTAGTCGAAGAAGTGATCAGTTTTGGTCAGGAGTTAGGATACAAGACTTTAAGAGGTATTGGGCCAGAATTAACTCCTAAAATAATTAATTGAATGGCATCAAAATGGCAGACTTGTGTTTTATATAAAACAATATATAAAACATCGAGACTTCGCTACTCTCTCCAAGTTCTCACAAGCTTGGGTTTTTCTCGCACCGTTCAATAATTTCCGTCGCCTATCTGCATTCCTAACCTCTTCTACACACAGACTGCAAATAGAAATCTTTAGAGCCGGTTAGGCGTTAGATTACATCTTGAAGTGTAGAGCCCGAACCATTGTACTTTGGCCATGGCGTTGAGATCGGTACGTGAAATGAAAATTGTCACCTTTCTTTGAACCACACGTCAATCAATTTTCGCGCCAGAATATTTCATTAGATTCGAAACTCAACAAGTGAAACAAGTCGACCTCTCGCGACTTCGTCGCTCGATTCCGCTCGCGCTTCGCGCTCATTCTTAGTTAGGAAAAGAGGTCGACTTGTAGCAAGTCTAGATGGCGCTCTAAGTAGTGTACACCAAGGCGTCTAAGACACACCGACGTCAGTAGTATAGGGGCGCCTGGAATTAGCCAGGTTTTTGAGCGGGAATACATAATTAGGAGCAGGAATCAATTATTTTCAATGACGTCATGGGTCTATTGCTTTTCCGCATGAACAAACTGCGAGTGGATACATTATCTTTTGCATTGACGTCACAATAGGGGAATTAGTCTCTTTTGTTTGCATGGACGTCACATTGACGTTACCAGCGACACTAGTCTAGAAAGCCTAGCTAAACTAGACGCAACGCCCACCGCCCTCCTCCCTTCTGTCCTTCTCCCTTCTGTCCTCCTCCCTCCTGTCTTCCTCCCTCCTGTCCCCTTCTTCCTGTCCTCCTGTCCTCCTTCCTCCTGTCCTCCTTCCTCCTGTCCTTTTCCTGTCCTCCCTCGTCCCTCGTCCCTCGTCCATCGTCCCTCGTCCCTGCTCCCTCCCACCTCCTCCCTCCCACCTCCTCCCTCCCACCTCCTCCCTCCCACCTCCTCCCTGCTCCCTCCCACCTCCTCTCTGCTCCCTCCCACCTCCACCCTGCTCCATCCCACCTCCTCCCTCCTACCCCCTCCCTCCTCCTTCATCCTCCTCCCTCCTCTCTCATCGCTACCCCAAGGCTACCTTATGTTACATTTTCGGTTGTCCAGATATTTTGTGTAACATAAGGTAGCCTTGGGGTAGTAATTCGGGAGGAGGGGAAGGAGGAGGGAGGACAGGAGGAGGAGAGAGGGAGGAGAGGAGGAGAATAGTTGGAGGAGGAGGAGAGGAGAGTTGGAGGAGGAGGAGAGGAGGAGGAGGAGGAGGAGGAGGAGGAGAGGAGGAGAGGAGGAGGAGGAGGAGGAGAGGAGAGGAGGAGGAGGAGGAGGAGGAGGAGGAGGAGGAGGAGGAGGAGGAGAGGAGGAGGAGGAGAGGAGGAGGAGGAGAGGAGGAGGACAGGAAACAAGAGACTAATTCCCCTATTGTGACGTCAATGTGACGTCCATGAAAACAAGACACTAATTCTCCTATTGTGAAGTCAATGCAAAATATAATTTATCCAACCTCAGTTTGTTCATGCGTAAAGACCATAGACCCATGACGTCATTGAAAATAATTTATTCCTGCTCCTAATCATGTATTCCCGCTCACAAACCTGGCTAATTCCATGCGCCCTATACTACTGAAGGGTGAAGGTCGGTTGAAGTCAAATGCAGTAATCTGATTGGGTCGTTGGGATAATTTTTCATCTTGACCTCCCATATCCATTAACACGATCTACCGTATTCCCGTATTCCCGTGGTTATGGTGAGTTGAAGTGTGTGCACCTTCACATCAGTGTTACATGCTACAGTTTAAAGACTGATTACGTAATGCGATTTGATTTGATGCGATTTGAACTATTGCTTGTGACTTTATACGCCTGAGCCCGGTTGTTGGAAGCAAGGGTATGCTCTACCCCAGGGTTAAACCACTAACCCTAGGGTAAACTGTACAGATTACAATTATAGATTTAGCACTATCTTAGGCATAAAGTCACCCTTTCTTCGAACAACCTTGTCCAGGTGGATAATAATTAACAACTATTCACCGAAGTGTCGGTGAATAGTGGTGGATATTTTACTGAGGTGGATAATTGTTCTAGTATTAATATACCATAGTGCAGGTGAATAGCCAGCACCAAATAGTTATTTTATTTTCTGTCAAATGGACAAAAACTCGCGCGAGGTGATCGCTGCTTCGCTCGGAGGTGAATATGAAATCGTATTCACTGTTTGAGTAGCCAATCAGAGCGCACAAAAGGTCATATTCACTGGTGTGGTATATACTAATACCATTGATTTGTGATACCATACAATTAAGACCTCACCGTATAAACTAATCATCAGCCTAGATCGTAGTATGTGTTGAATGCATCCCTAACTTAGTTGTCCTTTTGACAGTTGATAGGAAATAATCATCATGATATACTGTTTATATCTCATTAGCTGAACCAGAGTAGCGCTTAGTACAAACTGCAATACAGCATTGGTTGTGAACTCCTCGATGTGCGGCAGGCATTTCCACACTCAGCTGACGCTTTCCCTCCCTGTAAGCAGCAGTGAAAGAGACCTGACTATTGTGAAGGAGAGAACTTATCATGTAACACAGCAAGTTTGAAAAGGAACAACACAACATCAGTGTAGAGGAAGCGTATGGCATTGCAAACGTATTGTCATCGCTAGAGTTTACGTTATGGCGGAGAAGAAGTAGACATTTTTATCGCAAGAAGAACTCTAAAGTCGAAGACTTAGTTCCTAGTCGGAATATCTAGGAAAATCACATGCCTGACGAGGTAATTCCACGTTAAATTGCACAAGAAAGTCGATATCGGTTTTTCGAGTGCATTACCGAGTCGGGCATGTGATTTTCATTGAATCGCATAGTCCGATGAATTACTTGAAGATTTAGTACTTTTGTTGATATTTTGCTAAGTTATAAATAGCGCTCGACGTCTACAGTGGTGATTCCACTCTGAATCACCATTCCTCTCAGCCAATCAGCGTCTGATTTTGCAAACGCACTCGTGCAATTCAGCTGTCACTGCGATTCATAGAGGAAATCGCATGAATGCGAGTGCTTTTCCGGATTGGATTTATAGGTACTGAGTAATATTTCGAAAGTTCTAATATCACTCAGTGCCTATAACTCGAGTACAGCACGGGCAGTTCATGCGATTTTTTGTTTATAATATACTGAGCAAATATTTGCTTAGAGCATGCGACTATGCATTCAATGACCCTTTTATTCACTCGTCATTAACCAATCAGAATCCAGATCTTTTGTTGAGTATGCTATAAACATGTATATTCGTGTCTTCGATGAGTGAAGTTGGACAGTTTTTGTTTGAACGTTTCTTGCCCTTCGGTCAGATTAGCACGAATGTACTTGGTGGAACTTCAGTCAGAAATAGCTGTGTATTTTGCTGCTCCACTGCGAACAATTATATACAATGCTTTTTTGATGCAGTTAGAAACACTGAAACAAAAATATGTTCAAATAACCGTACCCTTTATTTGTCTTTAATACCTTTTGTTGCATTCTTTCTTTCGTACTTGAAGATCCGGGTCGCCAGAATAAAAACTCGCTGGATCTTCGAGCCTGTTGTTCTCTTGTCTTCTAGATGATGTTTTTCGTCGCGACGCAACAAAATGAAACGCTGATCACATGGTAGAGTTTTCATATGACTGTCGGAAGCGTTTCGGTTTTGCGTTTACTAAGCTCTCCTATTGGCTGAGAAAATAAACCAACCAATCAGATTCCAAAGTAAAACCAAACTCAAATTGGCTTTGGTTTGTCATTGGCTCACAGGTAAGCCATTTATGAGTTACTTGTGATTACTCGCTCCTATGATTGGCTGGCTGTGGGTAATTTGCGTTCGGTCTTTCAACACTCGTGTGAAATTCGCTCTATAATCAACTAAGAGTCGATTAAGGTGTGCTCTGGATTTCTAACGAGACCTGAAACAACCATAGGGGCTGATCAAAGTCGGGATCCGGCTAATCCACAGACCGAATTGGAATTTAGTGCTTGTTTTTTGTGGAGGGAGGAAAACCGAGAACCAAGAGAAAAACAAGGAGTAAGGGCGAGATACCAACAAACTCGACTTGCATATGGCGCCGCGTCGTTGAATTAAGTTTGATGGTAACCCGCCCTTGCTCCGAGGGTTTTTCTGTACACGCCGGATCCTGACTGTAATAGACCCTTCTCACGCGGCGGCCATGTTGGCTAGAAACAATAGATTTTGCGTTACTAGCCTCGCACTGAGGAATTTCAGAACGAGTTTAGTAACGCAAAAACAAAGGCTTTTATTCTCCTGGGATTCAACATGGCCGCCACGTGAGAAGAGTCTATCAGCTATGGTAGTCTCCCCCGCGGCCGTCGTGGTTAGTCACGCAACAGGGAGGGAGCGTTGCGTCTCTTTAGCTTAATTTATACTCGTCACTCTGAACGAGCATAAAACATTTAATAGCTAAACTGCATTAAACACAAACAACAGATCAGGGGCGGGCATCTCGTTTATTGATACTTGTCGGACACGTATAATTACAGCAGTATATAATGTTGGTCAATCACGTCTGTATAGATGTGTAGTTAGTACATTTCTTCTATTCTCAACATATGTCCTGAAGAAAATTTAGGTATCAAGGTAGAGAAACTCCTTCGAATGATTCTTACATATTAATCACTCCTCTTTATACACCCTCAACGTTATCCCAACGGGATTATGTAACTTGTTTATAAAACATAACAACATACTGCATTAATTCCTACCCACTTGTGTACATTCCGTAACGCTACTAAATATATTTGTCGAAGGTAGCCTGCTTGCAGACTGGTTGATTTGGGGTTCCTGTGCCTTTGTCGAATAGTCTCCCTTTTAACGGGAGACTTACGCTTTTTTAGACTCCTCTCCCGCTTTGAGTTCAAAATATCCCGCTTTTTCGCAAACGAGACTTTATGCCTTGACTGTCCTTTTTGGTCGTGTCTCGCGCGATCATTACAAATCATACAGATCCATACGTACATACATACATACATACAATATAGCTTTATTGGCACTTTGAGACAAAAGTACATCAGTGTACATCCAATAAGCATAAGCGGAGGAAAAAATAAATAAAATAAAGTAATAATAAAAAGTAAATATGTAATAGGCTAATTTGCAATTTCATCGTATAAATCTATAACTTGTTTTATATAGATGCTGCTTAGCTTTATAATATTCTGATCTTTCATTGAGATCACATAGTAAAATAGCGAAGAAAGATCGAATGAAGAGAAGGAAGGATTTTGGTCGTATAATTTGTTCAAGAATACGAAACGGTGATCTTCCGCTTTTAGAACTCCATCTCTGCGATACTAAGAACGGCTGCGAAGGCTTTTCTCTCAGATCTTCAGTCAATTGCCTTTTTAGGTCTGTGTAAAATCCACAATTGATGAGAATGTTTTTCATCTTCCTTTTCAATGGTACAAAGGGCATCGCCTCTCCGGGGGGTGTAAGGGCGAACATGTCTCCCCTTTTAAATCATCAAATTATGATTGCTTATTCTTAACTTGGTAAAATTCGGTGTTTTATGTTCTTTATATGTAAGAGAACGTCTTGCCCCCCACTCCCTCTCCATCCCCCACCCAAAAACAACAACTAACAAACCATAAATAAATAAAAATGATTCCCACGGCGGTTCATAGCTTACCTAAATCGACATTTTGTTG
This sequence comes from Actinernus sp. WN-2022, assembly GCA_030867875.1. Lineage (NCBI taxonomy): Eukaryota > Metazoa > Cnidaria > Anthozoa > Actiniaria > Actinernidae > Actinernus > Actinernus sp. WN-2022. Next base: position 11,392,315 of record JAOWCC010001679.1, on the reverse strand, counting down.
ATAACGAAAATGTAGTTACCGTAGTAGGTGAAGGCCTCCTGCAACCATATACAGTGCTAAATCCAGTATGTTCCCAATAAACGCCCCTCTTCATTAAATGCTCTGGGCGTTTATTTCAGACTAGGACTCTTAGGGGAGGCGCTTATTTGAGAGGAGCCGTATTTTCACGAATACTTCACAATTAGACCCGCTACGAGTCGATAGCCCATGAAGCGCAGCCGAATGGGCTATTTAGTAGCCCATGAGGGCGAGAGGTCTAATTGTTTTAGTATAAACTAACTAGTCGGACAGTAGAAAATAATAGAAAGAAACAAACTGAAGTTGAAAAAATGTTATTTCGTGAAAATGCGTGCGGTTTTTCTCTACCATGGGCTATCACAAATAGACCTATAGTAGCGTAGCCAATCAGAACGCAGGATTTGTAATAGAGCGGATTTCAATTGAGTGTCGGAAGTGTTTTGGTTTTGCGTTTACTAAGCTCTCCTATTGGCTGAGAAAGTAAACCAACCAATTAGAATCCAAAGTAAAACCAAACGCAAATTGTTTTGGCTTTGGTTTAGTTTGTCATTGGCTCACAGGGAAGCCATTTACGAGTTACTTGTGATTAACTCGCTCCTATGATTGGCTGGCTGTGGGTAATTTGCGTTTGGTTTCACAACACTCAACTGAAAACCGCTCTAGTCCACTAGTTGGTTTATACCAATGAAGATTTAAACGCATGTGATTATTTTTAGCCTCGTTATGGCGTGGCTTCATTCTGATTGGCTAATGGCAAGGCGCCAAGTTTGTTGTGGCATGTAGAAAGCTAAGATGGCGAACAGGGAATGGCATCGAATGAGTGATCGATACAAGAAGACAAGACAAGCCGTAAAGGACGCCAAAAAGAAAGACAAAATACAAGAATTAGCTGCAAATGGAGATAAAGTAGCCTGGAGTCTGGACGAATCGGCAGCCGAGGAAGCTTTTAGGGAGTTAGACGTGGCTGAACTGCGATGGCCCGAAGACGACGTTCGAGATTCAAGCCAAGATTTCGCACGAATTAAGCCACTGAAGAACAAGGTTAGTGCCCTATAGTAATTGATAACATTTTTTGATTATCTGTAACTTAAGTTGCCTATGTTGGCAGGTTTTGTGTAGCAGACGATAGACTAGTTGTACCAGGTTTTGTTAAAATAACATGAGTATAAAAATATACAAGTTTGAGCCGAAATATTCTTGAATTTGATTGTAAAATTATTGTAAAGCTGTCAAATATTTTTCATTTTGGTGTTAGTTGATTTACGGATTTAAAACTCGGGAATTAACCTAAATAAAACAGGACCAAGCTTACCCCAGCTTACAAATATTTTGTTTTCATTTGCGCGGCAAAATCCATAAAATTCGAAGCTCACTCACAGCTAGTATAGTGATTACAGCTTATGCACCTATCAGCGGCTTCCCCGAGGGGTCGACCACCGGCCTAACCACGGCGATATGTGGGGGAATCAGGAGGATTGAATGCAAACATTGCCCCTGGGGTCGGGGAAATGCTCGAGTTTGCTCTGGGGTTGGAAAACTGGGGTGGGGGATTTATTCCTTAAAGATACTATGAAGTTCAGTGAAGTGTTAATAAAAATAGTGTTCAATGTCATATAAATAATGTTAGTAATCGAGATTCAGTAGTCAATTCAGCTCCATCGATCTCATTTTGTGCAAAATGACGGGGGATTGTAGGTTGTGGAAGACCTAACCAGGGGACTTTGAAATGGAAGATTCCCCTACCCCTGGGGGAAATCGTCAAGATTGTTTTACAATCCCCCTGGTCAGCACGGGGGTCGACCCCTCGGGGAAGCCGCTGATTGGTGCATTAGCCTGCGTAGCAAGCGTTTCTGTTTTTCCCCCCGCTTTTTTGGCTGCGCAAGAATAGGGTGAGCTCAAAAAATGGGGGGAGGGGAGGAGGGAAAAAGGAAACGCTTGCATACATGCAGACCCTGTTATTCTGAAAACTAATTCAGAACGGTGTTTCTGATTGGCGCGGCTCGAGTTCTTTGATTGACATCCCATCAATCACATTTTGACGCGTACAAGGCTACAATCAACCCCTCTTGAGCGCTAAAAATGTTAAAATGCCGACAAATTTCCTATCCAAGCGAGGATTTTAGTCGTGTTTTACAGGATGACCAAGTCTGCATTTCAATGAAAAGGGGAAATTTGATTGCAGTTCTTCCAACTGGTTTTATAAAAAAAAGTACTAGAATTGATGAAGGCTAGGAGGCCTCGTTATTTGTGTGTCCTCGTTGCTTGGGCCCTCACAGAAGCATTATTCAAGACCAAATCCTGGAGGCCTCTGTGAAAAAAAAATATTGCAAAACAAAAACGCTGGATCCGAAGTGTGGACCTACCGGTATACAGCCAAAAGATAAACAATAAGAATGAAAAGTCCAAAGACAACAGCAAAGCTGATATACAGCGTAATATTCTAACACAAATAAACACTGCTGTTTCGTTCTTATTAGAACTTGTTCTTATTAGAACAAGTAAGTAATAAGAACTTATAAGAATGAAACAGCTGTCTATGGCTGCAATCTAGTCCGATTGGTCTAAATGTAGCTAACCGTAGTACTTTGTGTATATCAGCCTTGCTGTAGTCTTCGGACCTTTCATCATTCTCTTCCATGGGACTCTTCTGGAGTTCTGGCCCGCTACCCGATTCTAGCAAGTGTTTGGAATTCGGGTTTGTCGATTTTTTGGGAGTCTTACTTCCTATTGAGCCCTTTGAGCCAGTACAGAGTTCCAAGATTTCTTATTTTCTGGGCGCGAGGGTTGCAAACTAACCCTATCCGAATATATAGCTAGCAATTTTCATCTACCTCAACCCACTCCCTTGAGTGATCTGCTAGAATTACACACTGCAATATTTCCTTTTCGATGGTTTTAACAAATTCTCTGAGGAAATATACAATGTATCTCTGTTTTCCTGCCTGAAACAAATTGCCAAATTCACTTTAAAATCTACAGTTAACTCACTTCGATTCTTCGAGTTCGACATTGCATTTTTGACAAGCTTGTTGTCCTTGTTTGGAAGTACACTGTAAAAAAATTCTAATGCCTTCTTTCCATTCGTCAACATTTGACAGCTCTAACATCATCGAATGAACTTGGGCGTGAAAGGTCAAGAAGGCGGTTTTCAGAATAACATGGTCTGTCTGCAAGCATTTCCTTTTTCCCTCCTCCCCTCCCCCTCCCGCCATTTTTTGCACTCGCCCTATTCTCGCACGGCCAAAAAAGCGAAAAAAAACACTGAAACGCTTGCTATGCAGGCTAATTACAGCCTGGATGGTTGAGTTTAAATTAGAAATATACATCCTTAAAATGTGGGTATAGTATAAATATAAAGTGTGAGTATAGAGAATTTCATAAAACAATATATATACTATAACAAATTAAGACAAAAGCACTTGTTGTTTGAACACTTACATTTTGTACCGTATATTTATTTCAACCCCATAATTAATAAATACATATATATATATTATGGGATCGAAATATGTGCGTTTCTCTTTATTTGTGATAGTATTAAAATCATATATCTTTCCTCCATTCAATCCCACAGTTCCTTACAAGTTGGGATTTAGCTAATGTACATGTAGTGATGTTGATTATTATGCACTTACAGTGTATCAGTAGCTTCCCCAGGGGTAGAGCCCTGGGCTGACAAGGGGGACATGTTGGGGAATACAAGGGGATTGAATGTAAGTTTTGCCCCTGGGTAGGGGAAAATGCTTGACTTTGTTTGAAGTTCCAAGATAGGGGAGGGGAATTCATAAGATTATAATCTCATGAGAGATTTTTATTAAGAACAAAACATGACCCAGGGGACTTTGACTCGTAAGATTCCCCCACCCTTAGGGAAAATTGTCAAGTTTGTTCCACCCTTTTTTACAATCCCCCTGGTCTGCCCAGGGGTCTATACCCTTGGGGAAGCCACTGATAAGTGCATAATTACTTCCTACTGATAGGGACCCAGTCACCAGTTAGCAATTAGTAAATGTGGTCATGCATATCCAGTAACCCTTGTGGCTGCAGCAAGTTCATCCAGAAGCAGTTCAGTTAAAAATTCATGTGAAGTTTGCACACACAACCAATATTCAAAACCATGCAAGAAGGACAGGACCAAGGAGAATCCAAGTGAGAGCTACAGTAAGACGATTCTACAAGCCATCAAACCTAGATTGTAAATGTTATTGAAATGATTTTATTTTTTAAAGCCAAATTACTGTTTTACAAAACCATCAGGTTTCTCCTTATAAGAATAATAATATTAAGAGTTTGTTTTAGTGCCAAATGTCTGTCGGCCTGAGTTTGATTGGCAGTGCCAGTCTCTTGGTTAGAAGTTTCTTTGGTGAAATGTTGAGCAGATGAACTCCGGCTCTATATTTTGACCTTCAACTGTATTTTTTGGGGGAAATGATGATTGAGTAACGAGTTTTGGATGGTTTAACAACATGAAAACCTTGGAAATTCTGAAGAGTAGGTTTTCCATTAATTATTATTCTATATTTTTTTATTATTATTACTCTAACAATCGAGTATTGATTTATCTTCATTGTTTTTACAGTCTGTTGTCATATCATCATTGTTGTTATATAAGTTGTTATTATAATATTATTAATTGTAATTCTTGTCCTCAGATTTATTTTCAAGATTGTCAGATGAGATTGTCTTAGGTGTCTTTAAATTTCTACCCAGACAAAGTTTAGCAACATGTGCAAGAGTTTGTAAACGCTGGCAGATTTTAGTGTAAGTGTTACCTGATGTCTGTCTTTCTTTCATGTTAGCCTGCCAGTTAATTATTAGTAGCTTAGATTCTGAAAAGATGATTTTTTGGCACACGAGCAGGCAGTTATAACCTATAATTTTGTGCAATCTGATTGGTTCTGGGAGCAGGTAGCTATCTCTGACCATGGTCACAGTAACTAGTGCACATACCTCTCAATTCATTGGGGTGTATTCAATAATTTGTTTCAGGTCGAAAGAGAATAGAATAAAAAATGTTCTGTACACCAGCTTAGGGTCAGTCCGTAAAGAGAAAAACTGCCAGAGGTAATGAAATGCACTGACCAATGCAGCACATGGAATACACTTTATTTAACCTCGAATTTACAGAGTATCTGAAATAAGCTAATATCTTTGAGAAAAAAGAAGCTATTAACTTAATATCTCAAGTTAATAACTTATATATATATAATCCTGATTGCACCCTAAAATTAATAGAGACATCATAAAAATCCATAAAACTCTAGTTTTCTTACATGTCTCTAAAAAGAGAAATTTTAAAATGAAACTTTTCACATAAAGCATTCTAATTAAGCTAAAGTATTCTAAGTCGAATCATTCTTGTCCATCACAGCTATGATGAAAGTCTATGGTATAGTGTAGACATGACCAAATCCACTCTCCAGGGAGGTCTGCTAGGGAGAGTTCTGCTCAGGGGGACTAGAGTTATGAGATTGGCATCAGCACGGGTAAGGCACGTTTGTATATCGATCAGTTTAATCCTCTTATCTTTTGACTAATATAATAATTAAAATAATGTTACCAGTAATTTTCAATTGGCAAAGCGTACATCATGGTTACTATATGGCAGGCTGTAATACACTGAAATGGCTTCTCATTGTTTTTGTCTTTGTGATCCAATCAAATTACAGACTGAGCTACAGCACGGTAAGTTTCCCATGCACTCATACAAAATCCGCTCTAGTGGACATGATCATAACTTTCCTTAACTTCTGTATTTTTATCAACAAACTTACTAGGTGCGAGCTCCAGTGTTTGATGATAGCCTTGGTGTTTTCCCAGATGTTGTTCCCCTCTCACCCATTAAATCATCAAGTGAATGGCTTCTCAGGCTCCGTTACTTAGATGCCACATTATGTATATTTGAAGACACCTGTTTACTTTGTCTATTATTGGTTAGTGATATTTTATTAATATTGTAATTATTCAGTTTATGGACCACAGCAGTGCTATTGCCCAGGTTGAATATCTTGCCAAGATCTCATAATATCGTAAAAGATAAAAGATCTTAGATCTAGATATATAACTTTATTTAGGTAGGGTGGCCTATTCAGCAACGAGGCTGCAGGTATCCAGAGGGGCCCTGCATAATCTTACCACAATCGTAATAAGATTTCATAGGATTTGTATTAGATCTTAGCACAATCTTAATAATAATTATACGATCTTAAAGAATTTACATGTATATCAGATCTTACCACAATCTTAATAATATCTTATAAGATTTATATCAGATCTTATAGGATTTATGTCAGATCTTAATTACCACAATCTTAATAAGATCTTTAGTTAAAATGTTTCTGTAAGATCTTAATAAGATTCTTAATAAGATCTTGATTAGATTTTCAACCTGGATGGGCATGACATGTAAATGACATATAAATAACCCCATAATGTGGATATTACATGTAGCCTGTGAGACTTCTCAAAACATTAGGCACTTGGCAGCTTGTTGAGTTACTTCCTCCGATACTTTGACTGCCTCATGAAAACTACTTCTTGTAAATAATATTAGAATTATACACACTGTACATTAACCGGTTTGCTTCACTTGTCAAGAGAGTTAATACGAGGCTCTGGGGTATAAATTACATTTATTCTATTCGTCATGGACATACTAAATCTAATTCACCCTGGAACGAGAGTCCTTTTGAGACCTGATATTAGTGTAAGAAAAGGTATTCATTTATATAACACAAATTATATATGAGTATATAGGTATTCAAAATAATGCGCTTCACAAGGTTGTGATACAAACTGCTACATGTACTTTGGTGCAATGTGCTGTCGACGGGTGCAGTTTACAATCACGTGTGATTATTATTATCTCAGAATACCAGGCTGTTATGTCAGGAGATAATCCCCTACTCTTTCTCCAAATGACACAACAGATTCTTTTACGCCCCCCTCATACAGATTAGAAGAGGAAGGAGACAAGGCCAATTAACAGCTTATATGCCCTGCCCAGACAAGGACACAGCCGGGATTCGAACCTGCAACCTCCCACCACTATTGACTGTGCTCTACCAATTGAGCTGAACCAGTGTGGCAGTAGTGTAGCATAATTATTATGTACTGTTATCACATACCACGACAAACAAACATGGAGGCCATCATGACAGAACTCTTTATTGTTATAAATTACAATGCTTCAATGTGATTGGCTTATGACTTTTGTTAACTAAATGCGGGAACTGTATTATGTGTACGTTCTGTGACATGTACCAAGTGTACTCAGTCTGATTGGCAAACTTGTACAAACAAATTTAAACTCGTCAGAACTGTACTGTTTCAAGACTCCAGCTTGTCAATTTTACAGAACGAAAATATTTCCAAAAAAAGGCTGTACAATTTTTTATAATGGATACATATTTGAATCATTTCACTTTATAATTTGTCCTTGCAACACTTACTGTCAGTATTTTGTATGATTTAATTAGTTGTTTAATACAACCATGTATGTATGTGTAGTTGCTTGTAAATGTTTAATTGTGTAAGCTCCCTAGATAGGCTCCCCACTCTTGGAGCAAACACACAAAAAATCATGTTTAAATAAAAAATGTAGGTAGCATATATATATCAAAAGGGGGCTATACAGTATAAGCCTATTACAAACCATTGACCCTCGTAGTGGTTTCAATAATATATATGCACTAGAAAAAAAGTATAAACCAGCTGATTAAATAATAGTCTCCTTCACAGCCATGCTTATAGCAGGGATTGAGTCAGAAATTGAGCCAGAAGGGACAATTTGGCCCTTTTGTGAGTGAACTGGCATTTAATTTCCTTTGGAAGTGGCCAAAGTGGGTCAATTTGACCATTTTATTTTTTCAAGGGACAATTTATGTATTTTTAAAGTGGGAATGCCGCAATGGTGCAGCCTGGCTTGTTCCCTGTTATAGGGTCATCACACAAACGCTTAAGCCCCACTAGCTAACAGCTGCTAGCTTACACCATGCAGCCAGATTCATAATTCATAATTCAGTTCTCTGTTAGAATAAAAAAAAAACTCACACCAGAACATCCTGGCGGGAAATCTAGGAAATCAAATATAGAGGCTAAATTTAAGAAATTTGATATCAAATTGGTTCAAATAGCTTCACATATTCTGTTCTTAGTTTTTCTCAAGAAAACAGATAGTTTAGAAGAAATCGTTTGTTTTGATGCTGTACTGATAGCTTGAAATGCTAACATAGACAAATCGTTGCTAATTAATTCATATCATCTTACGTTGTAACTGTCTTAATTGGCTTGCAGAAACAATTGGGAATGGAATGTCTCGCTGGTGTAAGCAGCTGTTAGTGGGGCTAGTGTTTGCGTCACAACCCTAAGAACGGCTGCAAAGGAGACTATAATTAAACAATGGTTCTAAAGGTACATTTTTACCTGAGCCTTGAGGGGCAAATTGCAACTTAAAATAGGTGGCAAAATATTCAAAGTACATGTACCTACCTGTTGGATAAAACTGACAGTTGCCAGGGTAGTATCGTCGTGTACCGTTTAACCAACTGCGTCATAAAATTCCCTTTGTTACCCACGTTCGCTATGAATAATTTGAGACTCAGAAATTTTATACAAACATCGGAATCGACACTTAGAAATTTTAGAACGATTATATGTTATCCTCACTATAAAAAAAATTACCGCCTGAACCGGGATTCGAACCCGGGCCGGTTAAGAATCAATGCAATGGCTTACCCACCACCAACCCAAACCCTAACCATTAGACCACGAGAGAATTCGCTGATTGGAGTCGTTTCTTTTACCAGATTTATATCAACTTCATTAGCATGTTCATAAAATATTCTATTATAGTATAATATATACTATAATAGCGGTACGACAACCCACCGAGCGCGCGAGGTGTGATTCCCCACGGATCTCAACGGTACACGACGATACTACCGTTGCCAGAGCCTATTGAAACCACTGCCCTCTACTCAAGAATATTGTGAGAGGGCTGCTTAATGTTTTGGTATGTTATATAATTATATTAATAATGATTCAGACATCAGTTAATAACTGAAGAGTAATCAATGAATGTTGGTTTATTCTGCTGTCCCATAGCATTCCAGGAGGTTACAATGTCTTAGCCTGGACTCATGCACTCTGTCCCTCAGTATTTTAAGGTGGGTGGTGTAACAATCATTAATAGTATTTCATACTTATAATGTTCTTACTGGTTTGTGGCTATATAGTAGGCATTACTGAGTATTTGATGTCATTTCTGTAGAGCAATTGGTGACTGTCATGAACTAGAGATCCTTAATGTGGCCATGTGCACAGGAATAACATTGCAGGGAATCAAAGCACTTGTAAATGGCTGTAAAAGGTAGGTACATGTACAATTGAAATGTTTTAGAATGACATACAGTACATGTATATATACATGTATATATTTACAGTCAATCCAGGAAAGGTAGTCTTCCTGCAGGAAAGGTAGTCTTCCAGAAAAGTCAATTACACACACATAACTGTCACGTGTCCGTATATACAGAATAAATAAATTGCTTGTGGTTCGCTGGTAAAGACCCGCGGCCCGGAGATACAGAAAACGCGAAGATTCGGAAGCAATAATACTCGAGTTCCAGAATGGTTTGGCAGCAAGTATACAGCCTGGAGAGAGACTCAATTGGATAAATGCAGTATCAGTTTACAGGAAGGTTGCATTTTATCTGGATTTGACGAGTAAACACTTGTGTTTAATTCTAGAAGTTTGGTCGTGAAGGGAATTATCATGCAGACTGCAAGGGCAAACATTGTGTTATCTGGTCACGATATTTCAATTCAAGGGGTGATTGGTGAGAGAGTAATAACTCAGTGTTCCTTCAGATCATCCTGATATATGAGCTTGTTCAATTTAAATTAAATACTACGTTTTAATAAATAATATTCGGCCGTGTCGCCATTGGATGTTCGACTCTACGACACAGTACTGAGTTGATAGCGAGTTATTAAGTCGGTTGATTTAAAAGATTTAAACCGCAAAACATCCCTGCTTTTTTATCCAGTGTAAGTTAGTTGTTAGTTACTGAAGCAAACCTAGCTCCCTACTTATTATTTATTATTGAACGTTTTTACTTTGTAATACTAATTCTTGAATGGTCTTGCCTGATGTGCATGACTTCATACCAGTTGTGATTCCAATTTGTACATATCAAACTTTGTTCAAAAGGTTTCCCAAACTTACTGTTCTCTAGCATTCACTATCTGATATTTTTACCCAATATTTTATAATGAAAACCTAAGGGGGAAAAAGGAAAACAATATGCAGTAAATTACACTTGATTTGAGTTAATAGGCAAGTTTAGTTTGCGCGTGAACGGTGTTGACCCCGTCATTGCGCTATTTTGAGAAAAGTGCTTACCTTTAAGCCACAGATTTAGTATAAACTCAAGACTGAATAAACAGAAGCAAAGCTTGTTTGTTCCGCTCATTTGACAAGTCAATCAGATGGTTTCCAAAAAGCTCAAATTGGACTTGCCCTACGCGCTTGTGCAAAAAGCACGACCAAACTTCTATAATTGAACGCAAATGTTTACTCGTCAAATCCAGATGAAATGCAACCTTCCTGTAAACGAATACTGCATTTATCCAATTTGTGTCTCTCTCCTGTATACTCGTTGCCAAACCATTCTGGAACTCGAGTATTCTTGCTTCCGAATCTTTTCATTTTCTGTATCTCCGGGCCGCGGGTCTTACCACCTCGCAACACCAGCGAACCACAAGCAATTAAATTTATTCTGTATATACGGACACGTGACAGTTATATGTGTGTAATTGACTTTTCTGTAAGTCTACCTTTCCTGGATCGACTGTATATATATATATATATATATACAGGTATATATGCTTTAGATACATGTAGGGCTGTCATTAGAAGCTGGCTACCAGCGATCACCAGGAACTTAACATGTATGATGATGATTGCTGGCTGTTTAAATAAAATGTAAAGCTTGAAGCCAGAGTGGTAGCTTATGGCACAACACAAACAAATAGCTGTTTTTGCAGTAACTATTAATATTGTCCAGCAACTTAATGACAGTCCTGGTGCTTTAATTATAGATCGGTAGTGAATGGTGTACCAAAATTTCACTTTGCGTCTCAATTTTTAGCCTTTGTTCAAATGTTTGCAAAAATGTGTGTCACATCAGGGCTCGAAATTAAGAGAAAAAAAAGGAGGCGTAATTTTACGCCCAGCTTAAAAATTTTAGCCGTAATTCTCCAAAATTTAGGCGTAATGTAATGTAAACTATTTTCCCGCGCGAAACAAGTTGTTTTGCATTAGTTGACAAAAGGCTATGTTTTGCATGCCAAAACCTATAGATAGGAGCTGTCAAACTTTGACATTTTGCGGTTTAAAGTTCAGACTTTACACGCCAAACGTCGCCGCGTAATTAGTAAACTATGCGTTTCAAACTTGAAACAACAGACAAAAAAGTTTACACTAAACGCTTGCTTGCAAATGGTAGTAATTTTTTCAAAAAAATCAGATAGTTTTAGAGATTTGGAAATAAGACTGATAAGAAGATCTAGGCGTAATTTTACGCCTAAGTGGAAAACGTTAGGCGTAAAACGAAAAAATCTAGGCGTATTTACGCCCGTATCGGGTGCAATTTCGAGCCCTGCACATTCTCCTGACGGCTTTTTCTACTGTATAATGGTGCTCTAACTTGTTTTTGTAGATTAACACAGTTAAACCTGGCTTGGACAAACCTTATTAAAGATTCCATCTTACAGGTAAGACTGATTAAATAGCCCAATGCAGGGCTTAAACGAGACTATTAGATTTCACATCGAGCAAGTATACTTGTTATCAGTCACCTACAGTCAAGTACATGTATGCTAGAAGTTGTCATTTAATCATTTGGGCCAGTTCAAATTTGCCTTTGGCAAGTAAAACTCTAGAATGGCCAGGTGAATTTTTTTTGTGTTCTGCACTTTCAATACAAAGAGGTTATTACATGGAAAGTTGTGTAATATGGTTGGGTATTTTTACGAGTCAAGTTTTACTTTTTCGAGCCTGAAAGGCAAGAAAAAATATTTGACGAGTAAAAATTCCCAGCTGTATTACACAACTTTCCATGTAATAAATTGTTTATTATACGACAGCTAACACAAACGAAAATGTTTGTTTTCGCTTATATTTACCTTACTGCTCTGTTTGAAGAAAATCTTGAGAGAAGAAATCTCGAGAGAAGAAACCTCTCAGCCTCAGTCGGGGAGTCCAATGTCGGGGCTGGGCACGCACGGAAAAAAAGTTTTTTCACATCCTAAAAGCTGTTACTCAAACAGCCCCATTTCAATTAGCTAACGCGCTCACAAAACCTTTTTAGCATTGAATAAACCTGTGCAAACCTGTTCGCAACCTGTGTAATACGGTCTCATATTTGCACTTGTTTTAGCCCCTATTTGCACTCGAAAACGGCAAGTCGTATAATAATATTACATAATTATATAATGTTTCACAAGTCCACACAAAGGAATTTTGTTTTTCAAATCTTGATTTTTATTTCCGTTATCAAAATTAAATTCACATACCAGGATCGTAACGATCTAGACGTAAAATTTAACTTCAGAAAACGAAAAACAAATTGTCACATGTCCATTTTGCACATGGCCCTTCAATTAGCGACTGATATTCATATATCAAAATCTTTAAATTTAACAGTGTTTATGATACTGGACTGCATGGCTTGCAGTTACAAGCTCACAATTAAACACTGTTAAATGTAGAGATTTTAATAAAATAATGATAATTGCTTCAATAGAGGTAATTGACTAACGCTGTTGCCACCCAATTCAGATCATGTGATGTAAACACATATTACTCTGGAGAATTGATTCTTTGAAAATTAATTTTATTCAGATAGGCATGACTGCATTATGATTAGAATGAAAAAGGAATAATTCCCCAGAGTAGCATCTGTTTACATCACATGATCTGAATTGGGTGGCAACCGCGTTAGCCGATTACCTCTATTTTAGACATATTAAAAGGAAACTTGCCTTGCTAATTTTGATTTAATTGCTCTTTCCATTCCTGGTATCTATTTAGAGCAGCACCATTATTTTTTTATTGACAAGGTCACATGACCATTCACACAAATGGCCCATTCAATGTATTATTTTCTTCAAGAAAAGAATAAATTTAATTTGTCTCCATGCCTTGAAACCTTTGGTACATGACAAACGAAGCCTACACTGTACATTGAAAGTGGGCTATTACGTACCAATTGGACAGGTGTAATTTATATATAAAATTATTGCTTTAGGCCGTTAAGGTTTGAATTCCCAACCAAGCCTTAGATACATTGTATGTCATCTTCTGACCCTACAACGTTTTCCACCAAAATTTCCACTACAATTTTGACATTAGAGAATTGCTATGGTTTTTTCTTGAAATCTGCAAAAAACATTCAAGACCAACCAGCGATGTGCAAAAGGTTAGACAGAAATAAAACATTAGTTGACTTCAAAATGCCCTTGGTTTGGTTGTTATAGTTTGTTTTTAACATTTTCACAATCAGATTGTTCAAAATCTCCCAAACCTGATGCATCTAAACCTCAGTGGAAGCCGAGAGACAATCACTGATGATGGTGAGCACATCATGTCTTAATATAATCTTCAAAAAAAAATCCATTTGCCTAATCTGTGTACAAGACCAAAGGGTGTTTCTTTGTTCTCACAGGTGTGGTTCATTTAATTGAAAGCTGTTCACAGCTAACTCATTTGGACTTAAGGTATGCAATACTGATCAGAGACCTGTAGCTGTATTTAATACCTAGTACATATTATAACTTATACATGTATTAGTGGTGATAGCTAGGATGGAAACAAGGGTAACGTCACCATGATCTGGGGATAAGGTCAGGCAATTAGCCGGTAACAAAACGAGCGGGGGACAGGAACCGAGTCAGTAAAACTAATTCAATTAACAACTAGTCAAAGTGAGCATTATTTTCCAAAAGAACAGATCAAACTTAGCTTGTCTAGAAAGTTTGGTGAACTTTAGCTCAATATTGACGATGCTAGAGGGCATCAAATATGTCAATTTTCCCATACAAACTCTCTTATTTTTTAACGTTGTCCCTCCAAACCATACATTCATTGTAAAATTTTGGAGGGACAAAGAAATTTCAATTGCTTATAATTCAGTCAAGATTCACTTGTATCACGTCAAACTTGGCACACATGCTAATTTCAACATGCTCTATCATGTGATGAACTTCATTTTAGAATTAGCCAGGGTAATTCTGATAAACTCGGTCCCAGTCCCCTGCTCGTTTTGTTACCGGCCAATATCAGAAATGGGGGGGAAATATTTGGGGGTAATGTCAGGCAAAGTCAGGAAACAAATGTAAAGTCAGAAAACAAATTGGAAAAAATATTTGAGACTCCCGAGGGTGAGTGTGTTTATATTGTAACCCAGTGAGTGCCATCCAGTTGAGCACTCACTCCCAAGGGTGACTGTTTATTGTAACCCAGCGACTGCCATCCAGTTGAGGACTCACTCCCAAGGGTGACTCAGTGTTTATATTGTAACCCAGTGAGTGCCATCCAGTTGAGGACTAACTCCCAAGGGTGACTGTTTATATTGTAACCCAGTGAGTGCCATCCAGTTGAGAGACTCCCAAGGGTGACTGTTTATATTGTAACCCAGTGAGTGCCATCCAGTTGAGGACTCACTCCTAAGGGTGACTGTTTATTGTAACCCAGTGAGTGCCATCCAGTTGAGGACTCACTCCCAAGGGTGACTGTTTATTGTAACCCAGTGAGTGCCATCCAGTTGAGGACTCAATCCCAAGGGTGACTGTTTATTGTAATCCAGTGAGTGCCATCCAGTTGAGGACTCAATCCCAAGGGTGACTGTTTATATTGTAATCCAGTTGAGAGACTCCCAAGGGTGACTGTGTATATTGCAACCCAGTGAGTGCCATCCGGTTGAGAGACTCCCAAGGGTGACTGTGTACATTGTATATTGCAACCCAGTGAGTGCCACCCAATTGAGGACTCACTCCCAAGGGTGACTATTTATATTGTAACCCAGTGAGTACCACCCAGTTGATTCCCTAGAGTGGATGTTTATATTGTAACCCTGCGAGCGCCATCCATTTGAGAGACTCCAGAGGGTGTGTGCTTATATTGTAACCCAGTGAGTGCCATCCAGTTTGCTCCTGTGGTACAAGTACTTCACTCTACAGTTGGCATGCGATCGCTTAGTACGCTTGTTCCCGTGGTATGACAAGTACTTACTCTATAATCGGCATGCGGTCGCTTAGTACGCTTGATCCTGTGGTACGACAAGTACTTCACTGTATACTCGCCATGCGATCGTGCAATTCATATAGTGCAATTGCTTCCAGTACGCTTGCTGCTGTGGTATGTACTTCATTATATATAGTACAGGAAATATATCTGCGATTTCGACTCAATTCTCAATTGCTTCCAGTGCTCCTGTGGTACTACAAGTACTTTATGCTATACTTACCATGCAATCGTGCAATTGCTTCCAGTGCGCTTGCTCCTGTGGTACATACTTCATTATATAGTACAGGAAATATATTTGCGATTTCGACTTAATTCTCAATTACCGTGGCTGTTTTGCCATGGGACTGCTGAGTGGTATACTTTGATGAAAATTAATGACAAATGACCGCAGTCTTATTTGATGGTCCTTTTACTCCAGGGGAACAAGAAAAAAAATTAAAATGTACGACAAGTACTTCACTCTATAATCGGCATGCGATCGCTTAGTCACACCGCGGCAAAACGGTATGCTCCGCTGGCCAAAAGAACGAAGGCTCTGCTCTCAAATACAAATTACCGAGGGTTTCAACTTTTTTAGTAAATAATTTTATAACTTAGTAAACTCACAATGAATTACAAATTAAGAAAACTTCAAGCTGTTAAAGTCTTAGGCTTAGCTTTTAAGTAGTTTTCTTAGTTTTTGACAAAACAGTTCACAAATGAATACTTTTAAGCAGAAACATTAAAATCACGGCATGTGCCTGTTGTTTCATTTCAGTTTTCGCAGAAAACTGGGGGCGGCCGCGCACGGACAAGAAATAGCAAATACGCATGCGCATGACGTTTTGCCGTGGTGTGTCGCTTACATTGTAGTACGCTTGCTCCCATGGTATAGTCCAGCTGTTATCGACCAAAATCGTTCGCTTTCATGATAAAAGCACTAAACTTTGCCAGATTACTAACATCCCTAAGAACAATTTTTTTTGATATGGAGCCACATCAAATTCACTACTGGAGCCGAGTACTGCGCATGTCATAAAATACCCAACATGGAAACGAGGCTGTAAATATAAATCCTGTTTAAACTCCATTTTTGAAGAAAGTTTGTCTAGGAAACTTTCTAATATTGATAAATGAGGCATTCGCTTTGATCTGATAATGTTAAATGTTGTCACGTGACCTTCTTCCTGGAAACTAACAAGGTGATGCGCGGGATACCTGTGGCTAGAGCTTTCAGATACAAGTTTCCAGTGTTTTTAGAGTCAAAATTGGTACCTCTGATTATTTTGGTGTTTTTTTAAAACAGGAATAACACAGCTACAAATTACTAATTTGCTCGATACTGCGCATGCCCTGAAATAGCGCTGCATGAAAACGAGCCTGATAGGGGAAAAAATCAAGAATCTTTCAGTTACAAAAGGAGACCAATTAGCCGGTTGAATGAAAACATTGCAATGGAAAGAAACGAGGTAAGACACTACTATTTACACCATTTACGCCAGATTTAATTGAGATTCTGTGATGTGCAAAACTGTCCCTAGTAATCAGTCTAGTCAATAATATCAAGTTTCTCATTGCCATTTAAAACAAGTGGCATTTCCTTCTACAGAACAGCACTAAACATGATCTAACTGATAAAAAAATCAGTTGTTTTCCGTTCAATATCTATTGTAATCTTAATAGCTGTTGTTGCTAAAAGGTCATCCTAGTTGCAGTTGCCGCCACAATTGCACAAACCTGTGCATGCCAAATTCGCCTTCGTACACTTGCACCGTCCTCTGCATGCAGTTTTACACCCGCATCGGATGAGTTCGTAACATGTATCCTTCGCTTGTGGAAGCGTTGTCCAGTGTGGTATCCAGGAACTGCCATCACGCTGCCATCCCCAGTCAGAAGGGCATGGCAGTACTGGTCGCTTCAGAAGGGTCTGAGCCCATACGTAGCCCCCTTGAAATACTGCTCTCTTGGCATGCTGTAAGAGTGCTGCTCGAGTGGGGGAATGCTGTCAAGGCTTCTCGACTTCTTTGAGAATAGCTCTTGCCTCACTTCGATGACTTTCGTAAGGCTGCTCGTTCGGTCGTACAGCAGAACCACAAACCTCTCGATTATAGCCATACACTCTTCACTGATATCTTCAGGTAATGCTGTCAGAGCTCTGAGCACTGGTGTCAGTTCAGGAAAAACTTTCCACACATCCCACGCCGTCTTTTTACCTCGTCCACCAAAAAATTATACTGTGTCACATCCTGTTAGGGCGTGGAACATCGGTAACGCTGATGCTTTCTCTTGACCTAACGACGCGGCTATGGAGTGTGCAGGAAGGTTGTGTAGATGCTTTCCAGAACCGTAGGCAATCCACAGCTCATCTGCTGGAATGGAGTTAGCAACTGAAATGGCCAACACAACCACATCTGTATCGTTGGTTCTGATCTTTATTCGTCGATGGCCGCACAAGCTAGCATCCAGTGCATGAACCATCAAGCGCGTGTCCGCCTCTTCATGGGTGCAAGGTTCAAGGACGTTGATTTCCATTATATTGGTTGACGACAAGACACCTTCGCCGTGTGTGGTGTAGATCTCCTTGCCATCTGGGATCATCAGTGAAACCACCTAAACACATTAATAGGCTTATTATTATATTCATATATGATTTAACCATTTAACCAATATATATTATATATATTGTTTATCTTTCCATGTATAATATCTATCATTGTTATCAAAAATATATTGTTATTAGTATTATTACCTTGTTTGCAAGAAGTTTGAAAAGTTCATCCTTGTTTTCATCTACTCGCAGAAAGCCTTTCCAATCAGAGGGAATTCGTGTTGACGGAAGCACTTTTCGCCGTTGTCCAGAGCCTCTCTTTTCCCGTGCAGATCTCTTCAAGGAGTCCTCTCGATACACATCCCATACTAGGTCAACTCTGTTCACTGCTTCAAGTTGTCTCAGGATATAAGGGGCAAACACAGTATTGAAGTACTCCTCAAATGTATGCGCTGTTCTTGGTTGTAACATCTGGATGATAACGGCTCCGTCAAGAATAACTGCATCCAGGGTTGGCGGCTCCACGATCTGTGTAGAGGCGTTTGGCAAGCACTTCACTAGATCTGCCTTCTGCCCTCCTCTGAGCTGGCCCATTTGGGAGAGTGATGGAGGCCATGGCTGATTCTCAAACCTGAAGAACTCCTCCAGATTGCCATCCCGGCTTTGACAAGCTATGTAAAGCCTAGAAAATAGAGCACAGTCCTCCTTCAAAACTCCCACTTTGGCTTTGTCTTTTGAAATTACTTTCTTGCTCTGGGTGCTGAATGTAGGGAGGTTATTTTTCTTCAGAGTGTCTGTAATGGGCTTGCTGCGGTCGATGAATCGCTCTTTGATGAAGGTTTTGAATTTCTCCTCTCCAACCTTTCTCATGTTTTGCACGGTGCTAACAACAGCTGCATCCATGATGTCCTTTGTGTGGATTGCTATTAGCTCTTCACCTTCTTCCATGAACGGGTTTCCGAGTTCTTCAAAGGAAGAGACCACATTCAGAACATCTTTAGCAAATGCACTCTGGACGCCTGGTTTCTGCTCATGGTGGGCACGTGTCTCGGCGGCGGATCTGTTGCCTTCAAACTCTTCCACCATTCGTGCCAAATCTGGACCTGCGACCATCCATCTTCTGAGAGCTGCGGGGTTTTCTGTGAGTCCAACAGCACCTCCTTCACCTTTGACAATGGCATTAACTTGCTCATGTGCATGGTCTAGCGCTATAGAAGAAAACAACCTCTTTGTCTTGTGTGCTACGAAAGAGCCATTACTGAATTATGTGTACACCTGTGGATGCTTGGCTGGAAGCTCGCACATATCTCGGTAATGCACAGAGAGCCATCTGGCGTAGTTAGGATGGTCCATTGCAAACATCCATGGTATGATCTGCTTTATGGATTTGACGTACAAGGAAAAGTTGGCTTCTCTGAACGCTCTCACAAGCTGAAGACAGCAGAGCTGCATATCCAGTACTCTAGCCCAGTACAGAAAATGCGGGCACTTCCTTGACATTTGTTCTTTCCATTCTTGGAATGACTTAGCCGGTTTATTCTCTTCAACGTTAGCAGCATATTCATCGTATCCTTTACTCATCAGTATGTACAGACTTGCTGCAGTTACTTGATGCGCCCGTCGTGTTCGGGTTAGATGACTTGCCGTCAGGAACGAATCAGCCACGCCTTGTGTCGCCACCCCTGCATTGCAAATAGCCTCTGCCCACCCGCTGCCGCTCAACCACTTGCCGAGCACTTTGAAGGCCTCCATTTCTATGTGAAGTCCACCTAGCATGACGACAAATTGATCTTCATTATACATATCACCGAGCGTCCACTGAATTTGTTTGGCCAGGGCAAACAGCGGCTGGTCTACAGCAATAACTGGAATTTGGGAGGGGTTGACGTGGTGTACAGCAGATTTGATCACTTTCATAGAATGCGCTATCATAGCCAACGAATGAGAGTTCTCAATAAACATCGGTAGCAGAGAAATTATGGCAGGCTCGTGACTTGACAACGAGGATTGTGAGGCGCGGTATGCCGCCCAAGATACAGCATCAGCTTTATCAAGTTCTTCCTTAGAGAGAAGTTCCTTGGTATTCTCTAGCCAGTCTTGTTCATGATTGGTTTCATTACTGGATGTAACTTGAAGATGAGATGTCAACTGTCCAGTGACTTCTGGAATACGAAGCTCACTTGAGGGTAGGGCCACGGGTGGTACTTCACTGTAACGTGATGGTAGTTGGGCTATCTTCTTGGAGATGGAACTTTTTGTTGGGTCAAAGATGTCAATGGCTCTTTCGATCCCAGGTTCCTCAGTAGTTGGATGCTGGACTAGCGAAATTGCTGTTCCGTGGAATGAGTCATGCGAGCTGGTTGAGCTAGGGTTGTGGTCTATATTATCAACCGCTGCGGTAGTGAACAGTCCCTCTCTTAGTTTAGACGGGCATACAACTCCTTCACTCTCGTACCGTTCTATAACACTGTTAGTAATTTCAGTAGATATAGAAAGTAGCCTATCATACGAAATGCACATCCCTAGCTTGTAAAATGTATCTATAAGAGACTTGTCCCTCGTGGTTCCATGAATTTTCAGTGCTACATAGATAGGAAGTGGGCACTCCCTAGCTCTGGTATGATGAGTGCTGCCAGTAGACTCAGGTCGATCGCGAACTCGCGAGATGCTGTTGAATACGATTAGCTGGGCGACTGTAAGACACGCTTGACTGTCAGCCGGGTCCATATTAGTGGTTGGGCCTTTGATAATCATGGCTATCAAAGTTTTAAGGGATGCTGGAATAGCATCTTTCTGACATTCTGGCATAAATGTTCCGTTAAATAAATTATTTATCTTTAGAATGTCTCTCCTTACAATGTTTGCCGCTTTTGCCAGGTGCCATGCTTCGGAGTCCTTCTTTTTCGCCTCCTTTAACACCCCCCCGATTTCATGTTTTAATGCCAACAGGACCTCTCTCCCTTGAGTATGTGCCGTAAGGTCAGGTAAAGCTGCAAATACTCTGTCTTTCAGTCTTGTAGCATTAATTTTTCCAGACTCAATTCCAAGTTCCTGCAGTTTTGAGGAGAAAAATTTCGCCAGATCAGAAAGTTTTAGCACTGCAGGTTCTTCGAATAAGAGAATTTCGTCGATGTAGGCAATCAGTTCTGCAAAGGCAAGTTCATCTAGGTTGATTGTTGAATTTGCAGTATGTTTTGTAGCTGGCGACTTCAACTGCCTTGCTCGATTGTACAGACCAACTAAGCACTTTGCATGGTACTTTGCTTCAATCGCTATCAAATCACCAGCAGACAGCTTAGCAATGAGTTTGCTATCTTTCAAAAGAAAGGCACATTCCCTAACTTTTCGGTCGACTTCGAGGGTGGAAGCAGCATGAAGATTTATGAGACTATCAAGTGTATCACAAAAAAAACAGTGGTTCTCTGAGAGAGAACTTGGGACACTAGATCGCCTGGCCTTAACGGAGCTGGAACTACTTTCTTCCGTTGTCATTTCGTCTTTTCCTTTCATTTCTCCGTCTGCTATTTCAGCTAGTTTTCTTTTCTTGGCACGCTCTAACTTGGTATTACTGAAAACGTCTCTACAAGACTTGTGCCAAGAAGCCTTTTTATCTAGAAGAGTCTGCTCTATTCCCTGGCCTTCATCTAAACATTTAACATTTAAACTTGCAGGTGTAATTCCAAGGTTCTGGAATTCCACGAGATTTCTTACAAATGAGGAGTAGCCGGCACCAGCATCTCTTCTCTTCGAGTTTGCAGGACATTGCACATTTTCTTCTGTACTTTTTTGGCAAATAACACACCGCCCCCATTCCATGATTTTGATAGAGTCTTTAACTGAAACGGAAATCAAAGTTCCCGATATAATTTTGGCAATTAAATTAAAGTATGCTTAAAGTATTTGCAATGAGTTATCGTGCTTTATCATCACAATTGAGGTTTGACTGGTTTTGGCCTTAGCTTATAGCTCTATCACTTCTATTTCAGAAAACGACTGATAATCATTGCAACTGTTTACTTGTATCTCATGCATTAGTCAAAAGGAATAATAATAATAATAATAATAATAATAGCATTTATTTAACCACGGTATTGGAGATACTGCAGTGTTCAGAGCTGATGTGGCCGTGATAATACGAAAGGAACGATAAAAAGATTTAGCTAACCTTATTGATTATGTAAATTACAAGATGTTCATGGAAAAAGAGACTATTGCATAAATATAAGATAGATAGATAGATAGATATATGTAACATTTTGTTTAGAGAAAACAAAGATACAAGCCTTAAATAACGTTAAAAGAAGGAAATGTTCCTTACCTGCAATGAATGTAAGTACACATGGTGGCTGCCATCTTGAAAACCGTGAGAAGCCTGGGCTCTAGTTCCCAGTTTGCAATAAGCTGCTTCACGTCAATGTAAGCCAACACATTTGAAAAGGCATTCCATTGTGAAAGAAATTCTTAATATAAGGTGATATAAATAATATAATATTCCTTTTTCCAGTTTTTGCATATTGTATTTTGCAAAATACTAAACATTAACGTAACAGGAGTATACTCCTGACATTAAATTAAAATTTGTCATTTTCAAGTTACCTTATTGGAATCAGTTGGGAGTCACGAGACTGACAAGGCCTATTTGATAATTAGAAACGAGGAGTAACTAAATGAAACGAAAAACATTTTATGATGCTCTACAGGAGTTAAATATTTGGTTCAGCCTCGTTTTCATGCAGCGCTATGTCAGGGCATGCGCAGTATTCCGGTCCATTAGTAAATTGTAGCTGTGAAGAAGTTTGTTAAAAAAAAATCAAAGCGGTACCAATTTTGACTCAACAACACTGGAAACTTGTATCTCAAAGCTCTAGACACAGGTATCCCACGCATCATCCTGTTATTTTCCAGGAAGAAGGTCACGTGACAACATTTAAAGTTTCAGAGCAAAGCGAATGCCTCATTTATCAATATTAGAAAGTTTTCTAGACAAACTTTCTTCCAAAAAGGAGTTTAAGCAGGTTTATATTTTCAGCCTCGTTTCCATGTTGGGTATTTAATGACATGCGCAGTACTCGGCTCCAGTAGTGAATTTGGGGTGGCTCCATATCAAAAAATATTGTTCTTAGGGATGTTAGTAATCTGGCAAAGTTTAGTGCTTTTATCATCAAATTGAACAATTCATCATTTTTTTGGTCGATAACAGCTGGACTAGTATGACAAGTACTTCACTAAAATGCTCGCCATGCTATCGCTTTCCAACTCTTTACTGAAATAAAAACCTTTATGAACAGGATATTGGTATATATGTTGCCTTGAACTTAGTGGCTATCTGCATTACTCCTTCTACTCCAGGGCAACAAGAACAAAATGAAAACTGGCCATCCTATTTCAGGCACCATATGACAAAGAAAATATATTGCTGTGGAGGAAATGAAAAATAAAGGAACAACCACAAATGTGGGCATTAATTCACAGACAGAGAAACAAATAACATTAATTCTTCACAGTTCAAGTTTCAAACCATATTTTATTAAAGAGGAAGTTCTGGTATAACAGGGTCATGGCCAGGCTGCTGACACCTCCAGTTGTCACTCGGCCTTTGTTAAGGTTACCGGATACCTTCAGGGTGCGTTTCCAGTCTAAATTATGTAGCGCCTCGAGGAAACATCGTAGATAAATCATTCATGTGTCATTTTAAAGCTTATAAAATTGGCTACGAGAATACATAAAAAGTTTTGAGTTCTTTGAAAATCTCGAATTTTCCGCCATCCCGTTTCTCCGATCTAGTGAGATGACTTTCAGAAGCTCCGAATCCGAAAATATTAAAAAAAATTAAAATCTGTTTTCTTTGTCGTATTTCAGAGGAATCGTATTACCAAAGGGTGTCGGGGAATTTCAAAATTCGATTTAGTTCAAAAGTTATCATGCTTTCCGTGAAATGGCGAAAAATAATCCGAGTAGATACGCGGGAAACGTCGTTAAGAGCTCTTTTTTTAGAATTTCCCAATTCCCCGACACCCTTTTGCAGCTGAGATATCAATTGACATTTTGTGAAAATTTTGTGAAAATTCCTCTTGAGTGGGAGCTTTTTTAAAACTCTATTTTTATTGAAAATCGAAAGCGAGAAAATAGCACTTCAAAAAAATCTAGCCGTCTGTCGTGCGTGAATCTGAAGCCCCGCCTCTCCAACAATTAGCAAGCTCTTGGCCAATCATTTCTCATCACAGTTCAACTATCTGTCGAGATTTCCCGCCAATGTTGATTTCCGATCAAAGCTACGCGCCGCATCGAGAAAATGTTTTTTGTGTGTGACTTGAAAAATGATAGCGATAAGAATGGGAAAGACAAAAAAGACCTCGAGGGGCAAAGGCAAGGTGAACACCTATAGAGACGCCTTGAATACCAGCACAGTTGTAGAGGAGACAGCGATTTGCAGGCGTCTGAAACAGCACGGCAATAGCGAGATCGTGGTTCAACCGATTCAGGGTCACCGTCAGACTACGTTTCCATCTAAGCTTTCTTGGAAACAAATATTCTCTCGGCTGGCTCTTATCAATTCTTCTTTATGTTCAGATGTGGACCACTCGGCACTCTGTCTGAAAGTGAAAATACGAACGCTTGTCGGGTTGGCTTTGTAATTGTAGTGTATGCATTGTTTGGCCTCGTTTTGCTTTTCCTTTTTCTTTGTTTTTCAAGCGAAGGGCATCCTGCTTGCTTTTTGTAAGATATATAAAGGCCAACAACCGATGGAATTGTGGAATCGTGTGTGGAAAAACTTTTTTCATTAAACGTAAACATTGGTATATGAAAGGAATTATGTGTTATTCACCACACCGACGTTTACGGGCGAGTGAGCACTATTGATCTGCTGTCAATCAAAAAGAACCTTTTACTTCCGGTTAAAAACTTCCTTTTGGTATTTCTCCGTCAATATTAATTTTTTTTGAACGGAGTTTTTGGTATACGAGACACTACTACTAAAACTACATTTCTGTGCGAAAAAAAAATTTTCCCATCTTTTTCGTTTTGAAGGTATCCGGTAACCTTAAGTGAACATCTTTGTGATGCTCTGCGTGAGTGCTCCCTTACTGATTGCTTATCACACAAAACTCAAATCAAACAGACAATTAAATGTTAAAATTTAGAGTAAGGGATATACAGAGTTCATAAAACAGTAATAAAATACCTCCTAAAGTCTTTATTATTAAACAGCTATCTTCCCTTTGTTCACTTTTTGATGGCTATAATAATTATTTGATTTAAACCCTCCAAATGTAGCATTTTAACAGGAGAGGCTGATTCACTCTCTTACATTCTTCACTGCTGTGTAATTTGAATTTCTAATTTTGAGTTTGACATGCGTGAAAAGAGTAGCTTAGTGATAATACCCTTTTATATCGGAACTTAATTGTTTAAATCCTTATATTGTGAGTCGTTTTTATCAAATTCAATGCTTTGAATAATTTGGATCAATTTGGCACTAGTAAGAGTGAAGTATGTCCATTACGCATTTGAACTCCCTTATAAAGTGTTTCTATTAACTAGATTTTATTTAACAAGGGTTGTGATACCATGACTGTGATTCTGTGTTGCAGTGATTGCATCATGTTGACAGGCAGATCTCTTATGGCAATTGTTCAACAAGACAGTGTACAACACTTGGCTCTTAGCAGATGTTACAACATTCCTCCTCAAGCATTCAGGTGATTAAATAAAATATAGAACTAGTATAGTTACCTAATAGGTAGTGAATGCTGCCACTCAGTTAAGGAAATGTATTAGAAGAAAACCTACAGTAGTTCTTTGGTAAGAAAAATATATTACTGAGTAACAAAAATGGCAAGGTGTGATTTGTGTTAGATGAATCTCTTGTGTAGCTTTGGGGCTATCTTGCGACTGAAGCCTGTTTGAGCTGTGGTGTGCTTTCACAAAAGTAATTGTCCTGATACACGTATATTTTCAGTTTGTCCCGATCTACATGTATATTAATTATTATAAAACTCATTAATAATTCATGAAGCAAAAACAAAGGAAATCACCAACCGATATCTAGTGATCTTTAAATCTGATACAGATTTCGTCCTGATTTACATAAACTTTGGCTTCGATTTTCTCGGCCAAAATAAATCGTATCGCCAAAATAACTGAAAACATGACTCTACATCTAGACGTTAGATAAGTAAGATAAAAAATTTGTGTCCGATCTTTTTCCGATTTACAAACTCTAGTTTTCAGCTCGAGTTTGTAAATCGGATAAAGATCGGCCACTCATTCTTTATCTATTACTTAAGATTCCCATGCAGCCAAAATAACTGCTGTTCTCCTGAAACAGGCGTGCATAGTTAGAGTCTGATGAAGCGTAAACACCGGTTATCTACAACTGTAAAATAATTGAGATATGCTAATTTGTGTTTTGAACCCTGCTGTCATTCTATTAAATATTGATTTGACTTTATCGAAGGTATGTTAATAGAAGAAAATTATTTTTTGCTAATCATGTTGATAAGAGGAGCTCCCTTGCTCTTTGCATAAAGAGTTTCTGCCCCAAACTATCAAACTAATTCGCTCACACCGAGTCCGACTAAATGACTCTGGACAGTGATGCGTGATTATTAGGAAACAAGACAGTATTTTATGCATTAATTCTCATTCACACATACAGGAGTGTAGTTGCTATCAGTGCTGAGCTCTGTTTGCAAGGCAGGAAGGATACAACAATGTTGTTGGGATTAAATATGGCCGTGTGTTACCACATAGCCACTTTATTGATAAATCAACCAATAACTTTTATCAGGCGAGGGCCAGAAAAACAATTGACTAAAATATTAATAGGGGTGGTCAAGGGGAGGAGGTGGGAACTTCCAAAATGCAGAGCATGTTGCCGTGTTTGTGAGAAGAGCAGGAGGAACTGAATCCCCTTAATGGGGGAATTGATTATTGCTCCTCCCACAGACCTATGTCCCAGATGTACATTACATCAAACAAAACAATGTGATATCTGAGAAGCCATGAAATTCCTTATTTGCAAGCAAATAATTATTGTATTGATCTTATCTTGACCTGTCTTGGTGTGATGGTATGATAACTACATTTCTCCAAATTAAGCACTCGTGATCAGTATCTGACTTCAAAACTTTATTATGACAACTGGCCAGAGTTTGATTGGCTAACGAAAATATTGAATGAAAAATTCCTAAGACTACAATGTATGTTTAAAGAATTGTCATCTAACTGATTTGTTGCTGCGCCACGTTTCTTTTTTATCTGTTTTAGTTGGTGTGCACAGATGAGTTCACTGACGAAGCTAGATGTATATGGACTTCTTAATACAGATGGCATTGAACTGTTGAAGAGACAGCTGCCAGACATCTCTATCAATAACTGTCTATTCTCTACTATAGCCAGGCCAGTAGATTCCAAATATAGGGGGACAATATGGGGTGTAAGGTGCAAAAGATGACAGACAAGAACCTAATATTAGAAATATGATGAGAATAACACAGCATTGGCAACGCTGGCAGCTGATTGGTTAGTTGACTGATCAACCAGCTATATATGGCCAGGTATTTAAAGTAGATCACTGCTGACCATAGTCAATCACAGTTGACCTCAGTTATAGAACATAGAACATTTTTATTGCTACATGAAGTCACAATTAACATGTAGTTTGCATTGAATTTCTGTCAATCATTCAAAGTAGGAGGGGCTATAGCCCCAAACATCTAGGATGACAGTAAAAGACAATAGAGTTAATTACAAAATACAATAAATGCACTTTAAAATGCAAGCAGCCCAACACATTTTGGCCATTGTCTGCAAAACTGGACAACTTCAAGACTCCAGTTTTTATGTAGGCCAACTGGAAAACAGAGATTAATTGCTTGAAAAGAACTGTGCTTATCCTTTACTTAATTTGTAGAAATCCTGAGTAAGAAAAGCTACAAAGAAACAATAACACAGGATTTCATAAGAATACTTTTTCACATCCCACCATCTCGGCCTCCCACTTTGTACAACTACTTCATGTCGCAACTTCAAATGAATCTTGTGCCATTCAGTGTAGCAATGAAAATGGTCTGGTAATTGGAGGTGTAACTAGTATGAAACATTCTTTCAGAAAGTTTTAATCTTTACATATAACTTATCAAATTTTAATGTTTTTAGTGAAATGAGAACCATCCCTTGCTTTTAATTTTTGTATCAACTGGTGGAGAATAGCAATCAACAAACCAATAGTACTGTCATTGTTTCAGCAGTATAGAGATGTAGATTGTAATAGCTGGGCAATGGACCATTTCCCCAGCTGTTTTCAACTTAATTTATATTAGAGATAAATTGTTGCATTGGTCCCTTTGTGATACTGCCTTGTGTAGTAGCTATACATCTCTGTAGCAGTACCTTTTTTTCAATTTGTAGTAATAATAGAAACGAAAAGTGGAATTAGCAAAAATAATACAACTAAAAACAGCTCATGTGCAATAATTTTTTTGTTTTCGAGAACATTAAAGTGCAAGTATCATGTCAAAACAAAACAAAATTTTGTAGTATTGTATAGTATAAAAGGTGCTTGCAGAACCTTCTATTTCTCGCTTTCTGCAATCGGACTGGTGAGGGAAAGAAGGCTCTGCTCCAGTCGCAACATTGTTTGATCTAACCGCCGTTCACAACCATGGATGAATAAATTATATAAATATACAGTATGCATGCATTGCATTACTAAGCAACACAAAAACACTTGCCACGCTTGGATGGGTTGACCAATAACAAGAAAGTTATCCCATGGTAATTAGTATGCAAACTAATGATTGACATTGGTGGATGTGCAGTATCATAGCAGGCTCAAATTTAAATCTGCAAATATTTGACACAAGCATGCATACTGTATATTTTTATAATTTATTCATCCGTGGTCATGGATGCCGGTTTACGGGTAGATCAAACAATGTTGCGACTGGGTGTAGGGCCTTCTTTCTCCCGCCAGTCCGATTACAGAAAAGGGGGAATAGAAGGTTCTGCCAGCAGAGAAAAGAGGAATTTACAGCTGCAACATGAAATTGGTTCACTGTTTCTAGAATAAGTTTTGTTATCCACTTCTCATAATCTTATCCATCCTCTATCGAAAAGTTTGAAAAGTATATCAGGACATTTGCATGTGTTTTTCTTCTAGATCTCGGGAGATCTCTAGATCTCAATTTTGCTTTAAAGAATGTTGAAGGTTCAATTTGATTGACAGTGGCTCTAACAAGTCTCCCTTAAAAACAAAACAAATAAGAATTACATTGCAAGTCACTTACAAGTTGTTCTTGCACATACCTCCTCAGTTGTGATAGTGGTGAATGATATTTTGGCATTTTATTAGACAGAATGCAAAAATAATATTTCCTTGGAGAAAATTTGGGAATAGCAATTTTGTTGGTACATTCATTGTATCAAGGTCATGATACACTTGTACATTCAAGTGAATGTTGTAAGTGTGGGCAGTTTTTGGGGTATGGGGATAGATCACAACAATTTGTCAATTGATAGGGACCTTAAACAACCATGATGAGAAACTAGTCATTCTGTCAGAACGGAACTCTACGCTCATCTTATTTTTATGAAAATCTGATTGTGAAAGGATACCTAAAGGCAAATAAAATGAAATAGTGAACACCAAAAACACTTATGCATTCCTTCCTCCTGGTTGCTGAAGGTCCCTATTCTCTAAGGGGAACTCTGATTTCAGGAAAACTGTATGCGGTGAGCTCTCAGGGATATCTGTAAATACACGTTGACATTTTCTTAGTTTTGACAGTTTAAAATTTTAGGGATTTTGTAATTAACCTGAATGTGTATTTGAATTTTTAAAACTTTTCACATGCTCACTTCTGGAATTCATTAAAATCAATTAATTTGTGCAAGTGTTGTTGCTTTTGCATTATTATATTTTATTATTATTATTTGGGGGGGTTGACAACTCCAATAAAACTAGTATTTCAGCAGTATCCTGTTTTCCAGTAATGATCCTGCATAATTTCTTTTTCACAATTTTTTCATTCCCCTAATGTTGCTAATTTCCCAGAATCTCCTGATTTCCCAATGGGAAACAGGCATTAGAATAGTCACCCTGTTACCATTGATGTTTGGCATGTAGTTTAAAATCTCAGTCATGTAATTTAACAATGCTTCTTTATTCACAGGCTATTAGCTGCAATGTTTACTTACATGTCAATATGTCAGCTCTTCATCACTGCTAATAACCACTTAGTACAGTTATTACAATAAGTTAGTGAGTGATTTTACTTAATCCATGAAATACAATATAATAGTCAGTATCTAACAGTCAAATAGAAACAAAAGAAAACAATGGAATTACATTTGTAGCATCTAATATCTATTTCACGGGTTAAGTAAATCATTCTAAAGCCTTTCTTCATTAACTTATAAACTGAAATTTAAACACCATTTTTCTGCATATTCTCTGTTTCATTTGCACAAGAAAGAAAGTTCTAGACAATCTACTTCAAACCTCCCTCTTACTCCATATAATTTATGATAAATGTGTAGCATGTAAAGTGATTCAATTCATAATCTATAACTCTTACTAATTTCTTTGATAACGTTTTGAAGCTGATATTACCATATTATTATTAAAGTTTAACAACACCTTTGCATTTCCACTTAATATGTAATAGGTACTTATTGATGGATGGGAAAATACATTGTAGTTGGCTTGAGGTCCGTAGAAAATGAGTGAGCCAAATATTTCCCATTCGGCCCAATGGGTAGTTTGTTTTAATAATGGAAAAACAACAAGCATAAAATAGAGCTGGGCCGGACTGCTTTTATCGGCCTGCTAATGTCAGACATGTATCGCCCCCATCATCTGACATTCGTAAATGGTTTTGAAAGGAAAGCCTGTGCGGGGGTAATGTGATAATACACATGTATGGTTACAGTTGTGTTTTTGAGTGGTATACATTTGTAGGTCATAAATAAGTGACTTGACCTTTCAGTATACGCATGAACCATTCTATATTAAGTGAATAGTAAAATATTTATTGATTAGTTGAGTGTGTCTAAACGTTTTTTTAATATGGTAATTATGTGATGTGATAGATGCCAATATACATGTACTGTCATTTCTACAAAATTAATATTTGGTAAAATTAGATGTTAAGCCCTAGCTAACATGTATGTGTAAAAAAAGGTCATTTATCTTTGTATAATAAATGATGTCTCCTCTGACATCACATAATTAGTATATTGGAAATAGAAACCTCTAACTCAGATTCACCACTCAAATAAAGAACTACTGTAAAGACCCGTGGATAATCAGCACCTTTTTACCAAAAAAAATTCGTTCAAAATCGGGGGTGCGGCTTATCTACGGGAACACCTAGAAAGGAGGCCCAACATTGACATATATTTACATATCATTAACCTGTCTGTATGAAGCTTTTGTTATGCAACGGTGCGTATATTACAATCAGCTTCAAATCGCATCCGATCGTGTACATGTACAGTAATATAGAAATTTAAGTATAATCATTGGGGAAAAAAAACACGCAATTTCAGAGAATTAAATCAACAACTCTTCTTAGACCTACCTAAGACCTAATATATTAGAATTTTGTGAATATTTAAATGTGGGTACCCTTATTTACCTTCCAAAACATGCTGATTCGCATGCATGCAGCATTCTTTGCAATTTTACATGTGGGAGATTGGTACTAGTTAATGAAAATCCAAGATGGCGGACCTCAGACCTACTCGTGCCAGTATAGTTTTGCCAGAAAACCTTCCTTGCCCTAGCGATTAAAGGAAGTGGTTCCTTGGAATTGTTGTTAGTTAATGGGGGGATAAAAGTGGAAGAATTCTGGAGTGATTTAATGACTGCAGGTTAAAACATACACAAGAAATGACAAGGCAAGTTGTAACCATATTCGGTCGAATTAAAGTTGCGATTATGTATTTATGAAAATCTGATGAAGTTTTGCTTTGAGTACAAGCATTTAAGAACTCCACCAAAATATTGTTCTTTTTTTGGAAGAAGTTTGGTATCAAGTACAAGCGTTTGTGAACTCGGACAACAAATTTTCTAATTATTTTTTGTATTTTTCAAAAAAAGTTTTTTTCCTAAATTCATGATCAAGCTTCAAAACTTGGGGTGGGGCTTATCTACGGGTCTTTACGGTATTCACTTGATGTAGAATCTATATTAATTATAAAACAATATTGGGCTTATAGGCATCGTTTGAAATTGCCAACATGAACTTATTATGCCTATATAAATTAAACTATATATGTCTGGAATATGGATCAAAGACTTGTGCCTCCCAATTCATGAGAAAGTGATGAATCACAGGGGAAAAAAAACATTAATGGGAATTTGCCAAAACCCATCTGACATTAATGGGAAGAGTTCAACTTTTCACAGGAAATTTCAACTCTTCCTATTAATGTCTGATGGTTTTTTTGTTTTTGCAATCAACTTTGGATTTACCTATCTAAGGCCAAGTCTACACTAGTGACAGAAACACAGCTATCATGTGTAAACAACTTGCTCTGAAGTAGTTCGCAATCTTTACTGTAAAATCCCAGTTATAAGCTCATACCCATCAATCCAGGTAATATTACATTAGGATCACTGATAATAAATACCAACAATCAAAGATATAAATTCCAGCTTTTATGTAATCCATATCAAATATCATCAAAAAGGTTTTTGGGAGGTCTGTTAGGGGATCTGCTAAACCCGCTGCCGTCTCTACTAAACCCACTGACATTGGGATCATAATCTGTAGCTGACAAGAGTTCAACTCTGTCATTTTCGTTGTCAAATCTGGAGTATTTCACCACTGTGACATCACTTCCAGTAAGGTTTGTCTGTGACGTAGCCTGGTCTCTATTTAAACCGCTGTCTTCTCGCTCACGTCTTCTATCAGACAGGCGACGCTTGGCAGACTCTGCTCTTTCTGACCAAGTTTCCTGAGTGACAAGAAAATACATACATGTATGCCTAATACTTCCACAAAGAAAACAAGTGGCTGGGATGTGCTAAATGGAACAGTAGACTTGCCACAAGTCAACAACTTTTTTTCCCCAGGTGACTGGTGAGCAAACAAATCACAAGTAGTCAACTTGTTTCCCTTGCAGGGATTATATTTGTGTTTTTCATGCAGGGATGTATCAAGTTTCATGGAGGCGGGGCCAGATAGAGCAGCTGCTTTGTGTGGCATATACTTTTTTAAATATATTGACAGATGTGCACTAAAGCTACATGTATTTTGATTGGCTACTATTATAATTTATTCACCAACTGAAAAATCCATTGGTGTAGTTTGGCACGAAACAAGTCCCATAATTAGACAAGTCCCATAATTAGACAAGTCCCATAATTAGACAAGTCCCATAATTAGACAAGTCCCATAATTAGACAAGTCCCATAATTAGACAAGTCCCATACCAACCCAAATCGTTAAAAAAAGTTCACAATTAAAGGACTTTGAGAAAGTCTACCTTCCCAGTCAATGTAAAGATACAAAATCTAAACACTGTCACAGTGCACTGTGTGATTACCGTATGTTTATTATCAAAGATCCACCAAAACACAAGACAGTTGCAATTACAACATAGTAAACAGTAATGTGTAATATTTAGTTTTTGTTTCCCAGTTTCATAGAAGCCACTAATTCTGACAGTATAGTGCTAGTAAAAGTTATACTTTAATTACCTTTCTTCCCTCTCCAGTATGATTTTCTTTTCTTCTTCTTTCTGTTGATGTACAAGGTAAAAATAATTGGTACAAAAAAACATTGTACAATGTATGTACAAACTTAACACAATCTTATGAAAATGTTTTTAATTATTATAATCTCAAAACATTCTGAGTTCAGATAGTTGTAGCATCACAATAAAACATTTTATGATAATTTTATAGTGAAGTTTCTATGCATGAGGAAGAATTAGAAACTAAATTTCCCTTATGTATAATTACAGGAGGGAAATTTAGCATTGTTTATTAATTTTCCCTTGTGTTACATTCATGAAGGAAAATTGAGGGACTGTGTGCAAAAAGGGTGTAAGTGTTTCCTGATCAGATTCTAAATTCTCCTTTAATTTCTTTGTTTTCTAAGGGAGAATTTAGAATGTGATCAAGAGTCACATGCCATTTTTGCACACAGCCCTTCGATTAGAAGACAACGACTTGTCTTCCAAGTGCAGGCTGGACAGCAGTACTTATTCCCCCTGCACACTGGATAGAATTGCAGCTCAATCTCTTGAGTACAAGTCATAGACCCATGGTTTTATCCATGTGCCATGCTTTTGCAACCCGAAGCACATAAATTGCATCACAGTCTCCTTGCCAAGTTTGTTGTTGCCAGTTTACTGAATTAATTAACGATTGTATGCAAAAAGCGTGCACTGTTTTTATAATGTGTTTTGAGAAAATGCATCTCAAGGGAGACTGCAGTTATATAGTGTTTCCTGTGCCATGACTCGGCAAACCGAATTAAACAAGCACTCGCAAAACAGTCCATTTCCTTGCTGATCATAGTATTATAAAGTTATACCATGGCACCTCGAGAAATTATTAAATTTCCCACGAGGATTTGTAAAACTCCCTCCGCCTGCGGCATTGGGACTTCTACAAATCCTCCCTCGACTCACAGGGGAATTTAATCAGTGCCATGGTATTACTTTTTAGTATTTACGCACCTTGTCTGACTAGGTCCTTCCCTTCATTCATATACTCGCCCGACATCTCATCCTCAATAATGAATGTCTGGAATCCCAGGCAGTTCATACAGCGGGTGCCGAGGCTGAAGTATGTGGCTAGACATACAAGTAGAACACACATGGGATAATACAGGTTGAAGCCCTTGGAGACGAATGACAAGACATCCATGTGGCCCATAAACTAAAATTGAAAAAGGTAAATCTATTTAGTATAAACACTGAAACATTTATTATGCTTAAATTGTAATGTTCTGAGTAGTAGAACTGATCATGGCACGTTTGTAATCTAGTAGGACTGATCATGGCACATTTGACTAGTAGAACTGATCAGGGCATGTAATCTTGAGTATAACTGATCATGGCACGTTTGTAATGTTCTAGTAGAACTGATCATGGTACTAGTAGAACTCAGATCATGGCATGTTTGTAATGTTCTAGTAGAACTGATCATGGCATGGTTGTAACGTTCTAGTAGAACTGATCATGGCACGTTTGTAATGTTCTAGCTAGTAGAACTCAGATCTTGATCATGGCACGTTTGTAACGTTCTAGTAGAACTGATCTGATGCAAAAACAGTAAATTAATAAAACTGTGTCTTTAATTGCCCTATATCATTATGACGTCAAATCAAAAACAATATATTGTTTAAACGCTAAGGATCATGGTTGTGGGAGGGGGACAAAACAGCAACAACACAAAGGAAATCGCTATCAAATGCATTTTTTTTAGAACGTAGAATAGCGGTAACAACCACCAAATACAGTAAATATTGTGGGATAAACATTGATACGGCTGATATCTGGAAACCAGACAATTCGAAGTTAAATTTTTCTCAGCAGAGCAGATTTAGTTCAAAATTACATTGCATGTTCATGTCGATTCTGTCCCCCTCATAAACAAGACGTGACGTCATAATGATATAGGTCAATTCTACTAGAGACTTCATCCTGATTTACATAAACTTTGGCTTCAATTTTCTTGACCAAAATAAGTAAATACATGTACAAGTGCATGCAACTTCCTGTTTTGTCTTCAGCCAATCAAGGTGCTTGTTAGTTTTGTCTTTAGCCAATCAAAGTGCTTGTTAGTTTTGTTTTCAGCCAATCAAAGTGCTTGTTATAACAGCATTATTTATTCTATAATTGATAACAACAGGTCTTAGAACCTTTCCCGGATTTTGATTAATATAAAATATATTTATAAATTCAGGACCACTGGACTACTTACAGCTGTGAAAGAAGTCTCGATAACCTCGGCAGACCCAGTCACATGACCATCCAGGTGAACCATAGCAAGAAAGTTAAGTGACAAGGCATACGTCAGTCGACACAGGAGCCTACATGTACATTATTACAAAAGTATTCATTAACAACAATATCATTTTATAGGAAGAAAACAGTAACAATTCCCTTCAAGTATACAAATACATGATTATGTTGCAGGAATGTTTTTTCAACTAGTAAGTAATATTTTTAGACAACTTATGTTTACTGAGGTTAGTTTACAGGACCATTGAATAAGCATTATATTTCTGTTTTGTTTAGTGACTTCGCCCTAAAAACCTTAAATAACTGAGCACCTTGGGTTTACTGAGGTTAGGTTTTTTTAAATGTTTGAGAGGGGGGGGGGGGGTACTCCCTAAAAATTAGGATGAGGGTGTGCCACTGAGAGCCCTTGAAACCTTTACCCTGTTCCAGACCAAGAAATTGTATATTTGCAATCCTGTTCCAGACAAAATGGCAAAAAGGTACCCTGTTCCAGACGAAAACATACAACGAAACCAACGAAACAACGAAAACATACCTGTTCCAGGAAAAATAGCAATGTTGAAATACATGCGATACATGTGTGTTCTGTAATATGAACCAGCTAGCACCTGACATGTGCGAGACGTTGCAATCCACTCTCCACTTGAATTATAAACAGACTCTGCATTTGCATTGGCAAGGGAACGTGAATAACTCAAACCGTCCTGAGGCCCTTCCAAAAAATTACGACCCTGTTCCAGACCAAAACAGTGATATATGTAATTACCCTGTTCCAGACTAAGAATTGTCAAAATCCATACCCTAGATATGGGAGTACCCCCCTTGATTTGAAGAAGCACTGTTTTTCTGACTGTTTAGTGATCTAGCCCTAAAAAACCTAAATTAGTGAGCAATAATATTGCAATTGCGTTTTACAATAATATCACTGAGGTTAGTTTTTTTTCTATAAATAATGTTGGATCATGGTTTGGATTAGTTTGAGATCAGGACAATTAAATCGATTTATAATAATTATACATTGTATAATTATTAAGTGTTATAAGGAATTAGTTTGCTTGGAGTGTCAACTGGCTTTTAATAAACCTGCTTGTCACTGGCCCTTTAGCTTGTTCCACATGGAAATGGCAAAGTGAAACAGAAATGTATGCACATAGTTCTTGAACATTTATCCATTTTTTCACAATCCTCTGTGGGCGATTCTTTGATGAGAGAACAAGGAAATGGTATACAGCATTATTTTGTAAGAACCTGGATTTCTTTCATAAATCTCAAGTCCTAATTTTATTCTTCCCACATACATTAAAGGGATTGTGTGACGTTAAGAGGCCTATGTTATCACAGTCCGAGACAGAAAAAGTTATTTTCAGTGATTTTCATATGAACTACCAAACGTTGTGCACATGGTTAAAATCAAAGCAAATAATTATGCTAATAAAAATGACTAACAATTAAACTGTCTACAGATATAGTCTTCAAGAAGAAAGCTGGCATATACATGTACATATATATTATACATGTATATAAATTATATATATATATACCAACCCTACCCAGCAATAACCCAGGCATACTTACAGACCACTGAAGAGCAGGCTATAGGGGTCTGTCTGGTGATTGGGTGCAAAGTAATAATAGTTGAATAACCTCATCTTGAACACTGTGTAGTATGCACAGATGCACATGTAGGCTATGATGAAGAATGAGATAAGCTGGAAGAGTAAAACGAAAGAAAAAAAATTTCAACTTCAATTTGTTTATTTCTATTATTATTTTTCTAATGTCCGACTGGTTAGTTTATACTAAAACAATTAGACCTGTCACCCTCATGGGCTACGAGTTAAATAGCCCATGACTCGTAGCCCATTCGGGCTGCAGGTCTAATTGTTAAATAGGACATGGAGAACCATCTTTTATTTGTTAAATATAACTATAACCACTGTGGGAAGTGAGTAGCAGCTAACATTTTGAGTAACTGTTAGCCTGTTGTCAGAGCGAAAGAGCAGAAAACTAATTAAGAACTATTTCGCTTTGATGAAGGGTAAATAATCAAAACCTTGGCTGCTACTCACTTGCCATTATGATAGTGGTTTTTAAGTTATGTACATGTGCATGTAGTACCTTTCAGTTTATTATACCAGTGTTAAGGTTGACGTTGTTATTTACATTCAATGTAAGGACATAACTTCACATGATAAAACCATTTAAATTTTGCATCATTCAGTCCTGTATCGATGTGGCAGTGCATTCCTGTACACCAGGCAGGCCTCCAGATTAGATTGATTTCTCACCTCTACATAGAAATAGTAGTAAAATTTGCCAGCAGCATTGACCAACAGTGCGCACAGAGACAACATGGGTTTTGTTGTGAAGAAAGTAACCTCGGACCATACCAATGCCATTGACAGAAAGAACAGAAGTGTGGAGAGTATGCGGAGGAAGATGGGGTACAGCCAGACCTTCCAGTACCACTCTACAGAAAAATGTTCTGACTAGTCAGTTTAGACCTTATTCAAATAATAGTTGCTCTTATTTGCATATCACCATAAACTTAGGGTACATTCATTTGGGATGTTCCAGAATAAGAATATTCTGGTTATTGACTGCCTCTTGGAGCAGAATACACAAAATGCATTCCAAGTACCGGTATTTGAGAATAAGAATAACTCCCAAATCAATGCTTGCAGTTTTATTCTGGCTATTCTTATTCCAGAATAGTCCCACATGAATGCACCCTTAGCTTACATGTACATGTACATGTACATGGTGAACTGGATATACCAGTAGGATGCCACCATGTATTATTAGAGCACAGTATTTATGTAATACTGAGATTTGAGAGTTTGATCTGTAATGTTTGCTGCAAAGATCTTGCAGAAAAAGATCATGAAAGCGAGGCTAGCTGGGCAAAATTTAACTGTAGCCATATACAAAACTCTATAAATTGAGATCTCATTTTAAACTACCAAATCAAACTTTACAGTACTCTACTTATCAGTAATGGTAGTGTACTTTTTAATGTGGATGCACTCAACTACTTAAGTGATCTAGCTACTGCACGTTTTCCCATTAAAATAAGATTTGCCATTAATGCATTTATA
This sequence comes from Actinernus sp. WN-2022, assembly GCA_030867875.1. Classification (NCBI taxonomy): domain Eukaryota; kingdom Metazoa; phylum Cnidaria; class Anthozoa; order Actiniaria; family Actinernidae; genus Actinernus; species Actinernus sp. WN-2022. Next base: position 11,353,374 of record JAOWCC010001679.1, on the reverse strand, counting down.
AGTTTTATAACAATGAGCCTATAAAATGATGCAAACAGCAGGTGACACAAAAACAGATTCAAAAGCTCAGCTTTAAACTAGCTGTCTGCTTCCATGTTAATTCTTCATTGTCTAGTAATTAATGCATGCAAACAAACAAAAAGAAAGCTATTTGTTGTTACACACCTAGTACAGGACTAATACTCTTGCACCATCCCCTTGAGGATTTCCTGAATGAACTCTTGAAATGTCTAGAACAAGAGATATGTGCAATAAGGAACAATAATATTGGTCAAACATAATTATTGAAATTGAGTGCATTTGACAGTATCAAACTTAGAAATTTGCTTTACTGTGCAACTATAATGTACATTTATGTATTCTAACAGGGGCCACAAGAATAATTAAGTTATTTTACCCACATGGATCAAAGCTTGAGCAAGCTGAAGTGCTATTGTATTTTACTTAATTAACACTGAGAAGCTCAAATAACTGCAAGTTGGAATGCTTTGTTTTCCTTCAAGGGGTTCAAAGACCAGTTAGGGGATTTAATAAACTACATTTTAGGAATCATGAAGCATTAAGGAGATGACAAGCTAATGGACACTGTCAGCTACATGTAGTTTTCTTGGAAAGTGGAGATGAGCTTGACAGAGAAAAAACTTGCTGACACTTGTGCTCTGTCCATTAGTATTGTTTATATGGCTTTGTTTACAGTCATTCCAAAGAAAGTTGTTTCAAAAGACTTGCATATAAGCTGCACCCCCAGCTGTAAGGCAACTTTTTGTTACCTTCAAAATCTGAAAGGTCAAAAAAGGTGCAGCCACTTATACGTGAGGAAAATACGGTATTGTAAATTATTTTTAGTATAAATAAATTTGTTGTTCGTTGAATATGTCACATTGTACCTGTCACTGCTGCCAGCATTGCGTACGACATCCTCCAGCTCAAATGCTTTATCCAGCTCAATACTGTATTGACTGTGGAAAATGAATCAATCAGCAACTCTGTCAGGCTACCTCTCCCAACTCACTGCTTAGTATTATCTGCCTCCTGGTTAGCTCAGTGGTAATATAAAGCACCGGTCTATCATGCAGGAGGTTGTGGGTTCAAAACCTTGGCCGGACAAACATAAGGTATATCTTAAAATGACGGTATAGAATGTGCCGACTTTGTTCAATAATCTCATTCTCAAACTGCAATTGGTTAACTAGTCTGACATTCACATTTTCTGAGATAAATTTAATAGGACGTTATATTGTAGTCCCACCAGTGGATGAAGAGCCTTGACCTCATGGTTGTGCTTCCGGTTAATACTATTGTTACATAAAATTTATTACCATGCGATTTTCTTCATTTAAAAGACTTCAGAACTAATCAACCAAATTCACCTTTTACCGGATCAATCAAGCAAGTTGAAATGCTATTGTCTTGTAATCAACACTCTGATTGGCTCAAGTAACTGTAAGTTGGAATGCTGTGTTCATTCTGCAATGCGATTGGTTCTTATTGTCTAAATGGCCCTGCAGGTTTCAGTAGTCGCACTGTAACAGTATAATTGTTGCCTGCATAGCGGTGCAAAGCAGGGGGCGAGAAAAGAAAAGGGAAGCGAGCACCATGCTGTCCGAGTAAGAAAATAAATGAAAAAAAAAACAGTAGTCAAAGAGCTGTTGCAGGCCACTCCCCTCTCATCTTCTTCCACCTCCCAGCCCCCCAGCCCCCCCTGCACCGCTACGTAGGCCACTCTTTCATATAATCACCACTGTGTTCTTTTAGCAGTCTGTACAATGACAAGAACCCTCCTGTGTAGTTTCACCAGTGTCTTCTCAGTATACGATTCCCTAATCTTAGCTCCGGTCTCCTTTAAATAGTCATCATAGTCTACGTAGTCATCTGTCCCTTTACTAAACATAGATTCTGCTGACTCTGGACACTGTGTAGTAGAAAGGGGTATACCTTATTCATACAATTCACTAAATAACGTGTATTATTTTCTATTTCAATTAATAGACTTAAATTTAAATCCATGCAGGCACATGAATTTTGTACAGAAAACATCATTACTGTTTTAAAGAGTACCGGTATGTTGGACATTATTAGTGATTTAAAATTCATTAAAAAATTTGAATGCCTATAACACAACAACATTAATTAATTCTCCTCATTGCTCTATATAAATATTATTATATAACTTAACACATTTACTATAGTTTAGATATTATCTTTCACATGGTACAATAAATATTAGTTTGTCTCGACAAATTTATCTTCCAGATTATGCAAATTAGGTTGTGCCATCATGAATTACAAAAAGAGGATGATAATTATGGCTGTTCCCTTCCTTTGTTAGTACTATTATTTTGATGCATTCAAAAATAGAAAATTATTTTCTACGAATTGAAACTATTATAGTATAGTTTCATAGCAGTTTTTAATTTAATGTGTGGCTGGGTTTAAAAGATATCTGCAAAATTCTGTGAGTAAGAATACATTTTGCTGTTTTTCCCCGTATAAATGTACAGTGCATGCACATGCATGTGCAATAGGCCCTTTGCAGGACCTGGTCATGTGACCTTTTTAGCCAGCTGTCAATCAAAACAAATTGGCACTAGTCAAGAACAACATGGATGCCAGAAATGGAAAGAGTGAGCCAAAAGTAGTAAACAGCACAAGTTTTAGGTTTGTATCTTTAAATCTGAAGGATGGCAAATTTTTGAAAACTCTAAATTTAACAGGCACAGTGTAACAGGCACAGTGTCAGTCAGAAGGAACAGCCTAAAATTATAGAGTTTAAAAAAAAATGCCATTATTTTCCTTCAGTTTTAAACATATGAACCTAAAACTAGGACTTTTTACTAATTTTGGCTTGCTCTTTCCATTTCTGGCATCCATGTTGTTCTAGCGCCAATTGCTTTTTGATCGACAGGCTAAAAGTAAAGGGGATGTTAATAATAATGCAACAATGGGTCCCAACAATGTACATCTGCTGATCAGCTACTGCCAATGACCTCTTACCTTTTTGATAATGATATTAATGTATTCCCTAAGAGGGTCTTTGTACCGAATACTCTCGGATGCTCTGCAAACTTCCTAAAGTTTTCAAAAAAGGAAAATAATATTGATATGATTTGAATGAGTGAGATTCTGTGTTGCGTGCATGCAGCCCTCACATAATGTATGTACCATGAAACAAAACATTACCTGGCTGCACAGGCCAGAAAACCAGTATTCGTTCAAGGAGGAATGGGGCGAAAGAGGAAAAAGAATACAATACAGCCCTATTGTTCTTTGCAAATTCAATGACCAAAACCTTTGGCTAAATTCCCAAAGGAAATCATTTGACATGCTACATGGCATTGTCAATGCTTTCCTTGTAAAAAGCCAGTCTGTGAGCATAACACATCTTAAGAAACAAGGGAATCAGTGTGGTCTCACACGGTACAGTTTACTGCTGATTTAATTTCAACCAAGCAGTACAGTACCGCTGGGAATTATAGGGACATTTACCGCGGCTGTGCCACATGCAATGCCTGCGGTTTTACCGCGAAAAACTGCGGTCATTTTTGCGGTGACCGCGGTCACTCCTGAGGTCGCCGCGGTCACTCCTGAGGTCGCCGCGGTCACTTTTGAGATCGCCGCTGTCACTTTTGAGGTCGTCGCGGTAATCGTGCCGAGGTGGTCATGCTGCGGTGCTAACCGCGACCGCATGTAACATCTACATGTACATCTCATACATTTTACTTTGAAGCAGTTGGCTTAGTTAGAGCGTGAGCGTGAACGGCGGTCTCGAGTAAGAAAGACAACTTACGAAAGTTAACAAAAGATTGTTAGCGCGCCGTGTCTTACGAAATGCTTATTTTGAAGCAGTTGGCTTTGTTAGTTAATAAGAACGCGAACGGCGGTCTCGAGTAAGAAAAACTTACGAAAATTAACAGAAGATTATTAACGAGCCGTGTGTTAAAAAATGCTTATTTTGAAGCAGTTGGCTTCGTTAGTTAATCAGAACGCGAACGGCGGTCTCGAGTAAGAAAGACAACTTACGAAAATTAACAGAAGATTGTTAGCGTGCAGTGGCTTGAGAAATGCTTAAAAAGAAGAGGTTGGCTTTGTTACAGTATTGTGCAAAAGTCATGCAAACATATTTCGACGAATTTCGTTCTTTGTTCAGCAACATTTCGACGATTTGTCAAACGAAAATTCGGACCGAGTTATCGAAGTATCGTGATCCGAAACGTACGGTGGCCCAAAAGGGTCAAACACAAATGAATTTCCCAAAACACAAATCAATATCCCAAAACACAAATCAGTATCTCAAAACACAAATCAAAATTCCAAAACACAAATCAACATTTCAAAACACGAACCAATTTCCCAAAACACAAATCGAAATTCCCAAAACACAAATCAAAATTCCAAAACACAAATCAAAATTCGAAAACACGAACCAATTTCTCAAAACACAAATCAATTTCCCAAAACACAAATCAATTTCCCAAAACACAAATCGAAAATTGAAGGCCTGGGAACTAATCCAAAATACCGGAATGCCTGCTGTAAATTTACCAGAATTGAAACTATTGCAAAATGTTTTGCCAAAACTGTGGTGATCAAGGAGAAGATTTCCAATATTGTCCTAACTGCGACTCTAAGCTCGGCACTAGTATACCTTCATATAGAGCTCTTTTATCATACTTCAACGTCACTGAGAAAGAAGCAATCGACGGGGAACTTCTACACCTTGGGGGGGGGGGTACTCCCTCATATGGGCTATACGGGTATGTGCCACGGGTTATACGGGTATGTACCGTATGGTTTTTGAGCTGCCGAGGTCTGGGATAGGGTATCCTTTTTACGATTTTGGTCTGGGAAAGGGTATGGATTTTGATATACTTGTCGTTGACGCCATGCTTACCGCTCTATCAACCACACTACAGCTTAAAATATCATATTAAAACAAAACAACGGCTTTCGTAGTGTAAATGAGTATGAATCTATGGTTTGGGTCTGGGATAGGGTATGGTAAACGGCATTTTTAGATCTGGGATAGGGTCAGGGTTTTGATATCTCCGCGGCACACACCTACCCAAAAATCTTTTGAGTCCCACTCCCCCCCCCCCCCTCCCCCCGGCTTCTACAGCGGATTTAGCTACGAAGCCATTGGTACCATGGCATTTCGATGTCGATGTCAACATTGAAAAGGCGATTATCTCACTATAACCTTAAACGAAACAAGCGGGAAATAAACTTGTTCGACGTAGAGGTAATGATAAGGAATGAGTTAGATGGCCCAGGTTGTGTTTCTGGATATCGAGGGATGTGGCCTGGCACACCCTGCGCATTAAGTACGGCATTCATGCTCCTAGAAGAGAAGTTGAGTGTCTCCTCAGGCTATTAGACCCAGATGAAGTAACGGATAGGAAACGACGAAAGTTAAAGAGAAGACATTATACGTCGCCATGTAGAAGACCCCTTCGATTGCTTCTTTCTCAGTGACGTTGAAGTCTGATAAAAGAGCTCTACACGAAGGTATACTAGTGCCGAGCTTAGAGCTGCAGTTAGGACAATATTGGAAATCTTCTTCTCCTTGATCACCACAGTTTTAACCCATGGTACTTGGAAAGAAAGTTCAAAATGATCTCGCAGCTAAATCCGCTGTAGAAGACCCCTTCGATTGCTTCTTTCTCAGTGACGTTGAAGTCTGATAAAAGAGCTCTACACGAAGGTATACTAGTGCCGAGCTTAGAGCTGCAGTTAGGACAATATTGGAAATCTTCTTCTCCTTGATCACCACAGTTTTGGCAAAACATTTCAGTTGCAAGAGTTTCTGATTCCGGTAAATTTACAGCAGGCGTTCCTGTACGATCTGTTCCCAGACTTTCTCGATTGATATTCGATTTTTGTTTTGCGAATTTTGATTTCTGTTTTGGGAATTTTGATTTCTGTTTTGGGAAATCGATTTGTGTTTTGGGAAATTGGTTCGTGTTTTGGAATTTTGATTTGTGTTTTGGAATTTTAATTTGTGTTTTGGGATACCGATTTGTGTTTTGCGATATTGATTTGTGTTTTGGGATATTGATTTGTGTTTTGTGAAATTCATTTGTGTTTGACCCTTTTGGGCCACCGTAGAAACGTGTCTGTTGATTGCACAATTACGTATTTTAACCTTTCTTTCACTAGGATTAACGCGTGACAAATTCGAATTCATAACAAACAGTTTTACAAACGTACGGTAAGATGGTTTTGGTAAATACCCTGCGTGCCAGAGGTGTCAAAAAGTCAAGATTCTTACTGCGCAGTATAATAAAAGTTCCTGTCAATCGTGAACTGTCAGGCAGACGCGTGTCTCATTTCTGACACAAATACCGCGGGGAAAGTAATTTCCATTTACGCGAATTGACTGATCTGATTCGATGTACTAAAGCTCTTAATTCAAAAGGAATTGCACTTTCCGAGTAGAAGTTTTCTGGTAAGAGTATAGAAGTTTTTGTACGTCTTTCAATATGACAAACGTTGCTTCAAAACTCTGTCGATGTTCTGTAAAAACATCAGACTGACACGTTCACGCCTGACTGATTGCACGTGGAAATTCAGACTCCAAGAAGAGTTGAGAATTTAATATGCAAACATTTACAATTATTTCTGCCGAAACCTTTTGATACTAGTAACAAGACAAGGATCTGCCGTAAATCTGAAACTACACTGAAGCAAAAGTTTATTTGGTGTTATGCTTCGTTAGTCAATAAGAACGCCAACGGCGGTCTCGAGTAAGAAAGACAACTTACGAAAGTTAACAGAAGATTGACTTAGCGGGACCGGTCTCTCAAGAAATGCTTATTTTGAAGCAGTTGCTTCGTTAGTTAATAAGAACGCGAACGGCGGTCTCGAGTAAGAAAAACAACTTACGAAAGTTAACAGAAGATTGTTAGCGGGTCGTCTCTCAAGAAATGCTTATTTTGAAGTAGTTGGTTTCGTTAGTTAATAAGAACGCGAACGGCGGTCTCAAGTAAGAAAGACAACTTACGAAAGTTAACAGAAGATTGTTTACGAGAAGTTTAATGCCGGTGATCGTTCTTTGGGTGATTAGGCTCAATGCATAAGCTGTTTGTCATCCATCACATTCAAAGCTTTCAAGTACGAAGACTGCTAACAACGTACATGTATGTCCATTGCGGCACCGCGGCAAGCACCTCGGTTTATCACCTCAGTATGCAACCGCGGCGTCCTCAAAAACTATCGCGGTCATTTGTGCGGTGATCGCGGCGCCGTACTGCAGCTCCGCGTCTGGTGCACGAGGTTTTTCCGCGGTCGGATGTCCCTATAATTCCCGGCGGTACTGTACATATGACTTTAGTTAGCCTGCTTACAGGCTCTCGGGTTTTTTCGGAAATGTTCGGAAATGTTAGTTTTCGGGTCGGGCTTGGGTTACCTGTGGGCCGAGCGAGGCCCGGAGCTTATGATTTATTATTTATTTATCTCATCAATCTTTTTTTCCTTTTATGAGACTTAAATCATAGCCAAAATCATAAAGTCCTAGTCATTCCAGCAGTCTTTGTTACTGTGTGAGACCACATTACCATTGAGGGTCTCCCAGGGGGGTCATTGTTCCCTTATTCCCAACGAAAATTACCTTTTGTTCCCTTAATGTTTCTCCAGGGAAACAGTCAATTTTTCCATTTAGAAAAATGGAAATTGTTCCCTTGTTCCCTCGGGTGGCGCAATGGTTAAGCGCTTCGCCTCTCACCTCTGTGGCCCAGGTTCGAATCCCGGACGCGGCGCCATATGTGAGTTGAGTTTGTTGGTATCTCGCCCTTGCTCCAAGGGTTTTTCTCCGGGTTCCCCGGTTTTCCACCCTCCGCAAAAACCAACAAGCTAAATCCAATTCGATCTGTGGATTAGCCGGGACCTGGCTTTGATCAGCCCCCATGGTTGTTTCAGGTCTCGTTAGAAATTCAGAGTTGTTTTTTTCCCCAATATATTTTTAGTTTTTCCCTGTTAACAGATTTTTTTGCATGTTCCCTTGTTCCCCGAAACCCCTGGGAGACCCTCACCATTTAGACAAATGCATGACTGTCAATCATTTACTTTGATTGGTTTGGTTTAAAATATATATATTTACATACAGGATTACCAAATTAATAGATAAAAACTAAACTAGTGCTTCTCCTGTCCAAAGTCTTACTTTTTTTAATGGCATTTAACGTAAGAGAAGTTCATTTTGACAATTGTTATCAAAGCAGAGATACTAGGAGACATTTATGCAATTAAAGAACGATAGGAATGTTGCAGGCACTCTGATCCTTTCCCACCCAATCATGTGCCCCTTAGAATGCCTAGCTATGCACTGGCTACTGATTTTCTTGATTTAATTATGATCAGTGAAAATAATTATTATTTTATTATCATAATTTTTATGGCTATATTAAAGGTAACTTTGTGATCTATGATTGGCCTGTTATAACTTCCTGTATATATGGACAACAAAATAAAAATAAAGCTGGTTTTGTATACTTTTCAGCCATAACTATAATAAATCTCTTATGATTTCCCCCAACTTTTTTATGGTGTGCATGCTTTGTACTTCCACCCTTTGAACAACCCGACCCAGCTGATTAAAAGAAAATTGTACTCAAGGGTTTTGCAGTAGGCTTAATCAAAACAGCTGTGATTGGACAATAAGCTATAGATTCCAGTCAAGTGCCAATTAAAGCAGGGGAAAACTTTGTCCATAACTTAAGGTATTAATCTAAGGTTTTAACTTAGACTTCTGTCAATCAAGGAAGCACTTGACTGTGATCTATAGCTTATTGTCCAATCACAGCTGTTTTGATTAAGCCTACTGCAAAACCCTTGAGTACAATTTTCTTTTAATCAGCTGGGTCGGGTTGTTCAAAGGGTGGAATACATGCATATATCAGTAATGCTATCCACCAGATAAACCCCTATCCAGTGGATAAACCCCTATCCAGTGGCTAAACCCCTATCCAGTGGATGAACCCTTATCCAGTGGATAAACCCCTATCCAGTGGATAAACCCCTATCCAGTGGATAAGTACAAATCTAACCAGCTTAAAAATTTATTAATCCACAACCCGACCCTGTACTATTATTATAATCAAGGGCAGTAGTGATAAATGTCTGTCTCTGACCTCCAGGATGTCAGCCAGTTGTTCCTCAGCCTCCTCTCTCTCGACACTCAGTTTAGAGATCTTGAAGTAACTATGAGCCAGCTTGTATTCCAGTCTAGCTGAGTTCCATACATTACGAGGAATCTCAACCAGACCATAACCCATGAGCAGTACAAGAAGAAGTAGACCCCATGTGTTGGAAGCTGTGATGCCGATTATCTTAAGTTGAGTACTGTGCAATACATTAAAAAGAAATCAGTCACTTTTGTTTAGTAACGAGTGCATTCACTATTACTGGGGTAACCTTAATGTAATATTGATTATGCAGTGTTCACCCCAGACATTTGCCCAGGGTGGTGTTCTCATTAATATTCATATGGTTTGCTGCCCAGATTCTGTGTCCATAATGGCAATATTGCTTCATTCCTATATATTTTTATAATATATACTATGCCACACGTCCAACGTGTACAAAAAAATAATAACACAACAACTAGTGGAGTGTGACAGTGCCGGATGCCTGGTGGACAGCAGCAAATGTTTTTTTCAATAAACTATGATAACACTAATTATTACATAGTTCTAATATTACAAAATCATAACAAAATATTTAACAAGACATGAAGGAATGGAGCAAACATTCCATAACCATACATCATCCTAAAAGGATGGTTGAACAACCAAATGACATAATCATGTGAGAATAGGAAGCTTTTCAAATGCTTAAACCAAATAAAGTAATACATAACTGAAAAATCTATATCTAAAGAAAATTGTGTATGTATGTTGCCCGGTATGAAAAACCATCATAAAACTTTTTCATTCTATATGAAAAGTTTTTAACTGAACTTATGATTTATCCTCGCGCGAATCGAACATTGTTCTAATATATTTCTCTTGTAATGGACTATGAATGCAATGAATAGGTAGTGTAAAGAGAAATAGTTTCCTAAATGGACGAGAGGGCCTGGAGCCCTTGTTATGATAATAAGTTTCTGCATATTGTTTATAACTGTCAAGTGACAGAGTCCGCTCCAGTGTGGTTCTGGTTTTCAACAAGATAGGACAGTCTCAGTTACAACAGTTTACAAGTTCAATTTTCAAGTGTTTAGATTTTCAACTATCTAGTCATTTTCAGAATTGTAAGCAAGCTATAAATTACAGATGTATCTGTTGTGGTTATCAATGATAATGGTAATATGGTGGATATTGTGGGCCAGGACCTGCCACCGCAAAGTGCTGTTTTTGTGTTGTGGGTCAGGGACTCGAGGAGTATTTAGGAATAATTAATTTATATAATTTTGATAGTGCGCATGTCATTAGATAATGATTCATTAGAAGGAGAGAACTCATTGATTGATGAACAAGACAAACATTTCCTAGCTGTATGACCTGTATCACTGTATTAACTGCCTCACTGGTTAGCTCAGTTGGTAGAGTATGGTCTAGAGTGCGGGAGGTCGGGGGTTCGAACCCAGCCACGTCCTTGGGCAGGGATGTTTATAAGCTGTTGGCCTTGTCTCCTTCTACTTCTAATCAGTATTTGAAGGGGACGTGAAAGAACCTGTTGTACTACTCAAAAAAGAGAAGGGGATTTTCACCCGGTATAGCAGCCTGGCCATTGCACTAACCACACTCAACATTGTAAACTGCATGGCTGCCATTGCCGCCAAAATTGCCAGTCCGGAAAATTCACTGACGGGATATGTCAGTAAAATGTAAAGCGCCATGAGACTGTGGTGATATGGCACTATAAATATGGCCATTATTATTATTATCAACTAAAGGAGCCACCAGGTAAATATTTGTTTACCGGTAATACTAACACTGAATTATTGGAAAGTTTGCACTCACGTTACTTTATTTGTACTCATTATTATAAATTATTACTCTTATCATTATACAGGTTTCGAAATCTTCACTCTGTACTTCAACACTGTATGTAATAAACAACCAGTCGAAACAATCTGTAGTTTTTGAAAGCGATTGTATTCTATTGAACAGATAGAGAAATATTCGAAACCTGGTGGCTCCTTTAGTTAATACAGGTCATGCAGCTAGGACATATTCGTGTTGTTCATCAATCAACGAGTTCGTCAGCAAATATTATTAACTTACCCATCAAGTTCTAAGTCTGGCCTGACAATAACGTAGATTAGAAGAATGATGAAGATTATGATATAGCTGCCATACCAGATTGCATTCTCATACATCGCTGTCTTTATTTTACCTCGCACTGTAAAGTCACCAGCATATGAATAGGACTGCATTATGGGAAGAATGATCCTGTAGAGGACAATAATTTTTATTCTGTCACTTAAAAATCAGAGAGTGCTGTCCGTTAAATGAGTACACATTCCATATTTGATGATTAGCAATTAACTTATAGTACTGTACAGTACCGCCAAGAAACATATGTACATTTGATCGCGAGCAGATCACGAGCAGATCGCGATCACGAAGTGCGATCTGCTCGCACCTTGCTCGCGATCTGCTCGCACCTTGCTCGCTGCTTGCTTGCTTGGTGTAAACTTCGAGCGAACGCGTCTTGCTTACAGTGTTTTCGTGATTCAAAAAGAGTGGGAATAGCCGATAGTATCGCTGGTACTGGAACATGTGAACAGGAAAAAACATCCGAGCAGAGCCTGGTGATGAAAACACATCTTTGGATCATTATTTTTCAGCCCCTAGTGTGGAAGGTCGAAAACAATGTGAAAATGCTAGTGTGGATGCAGAGCGTTTTATCCGTTTTTGGGGAACCAAAAACAGGTTTTCAAAAACGCATTTATTTATAGTGTGGACAAAACCTCATTCATTTGGAAATAATCACAAAAATATGTTGCAGCTTACCTCTTAAAAATTGAAGCTGAATCAAGATACAAATAAACCCAACTAAAATTAAACTAAAGATTTGATCAGACAATGGGGAAATCAGGGAATTAGTTATGTGCAAGCCTACAACTGCATGTATGCCTTTAAAAACTGTTAAAATCTAGGTTTTTGAGTCTGAATAAAGAGTAGAAAACCTACCAAGACAGGATCTGAGAGGCCCAATAGACAACTCTCCACAGATCTGGTAGAACTTCACTCGGTAAAGAACTCCAAGGAGGAGAACAAACTGGATCACTTGATGTTGTTGGTTTAATACTAGTTGGTGATGTAGTTGAGGTCAAATTTATAGGAGTTGTTGTACTTGAGTTATTAGTAAATAATCTAAAACCTGTAGAGTTCGTATGTGTTTCTCTCTGATGTTCTTTGAGGCATTTTCTGTAAAAAGTCTATGGAGGGAATATATTACGAAAAAAATCAGTTAAAATTTGACTTATTATATATTTCAAGGTAAGGTTAAAATGACAGCTCTATACTAGATTATCTATAGAGCTGTCACAGAACATGGCCAGGTTTTAAAGCATAGATTCGGAGGTCAATATCCTTACGATTGATGGATTAATAACTGATTTTAACATATACTTACATCAGATACATCTAAAGGAAGAACTTCTACAATGACAAACGAGAAATACCATGCCACGAACACAGCAACTGTGACCAGCCAATGCTGCTTACGCCAGTTACCAAAATAGTGGAGAAGACATAGTGTTAAAATGAAGCAGAAAATCATCTCTAACGCCAACGAAACTCCACTCATTTTTGAAGGATATGTAGAATAGGGATTGAACTTTGTTGTAAATAAATTATATGTTTTTTGTGGAGGAATAACAGTGAAATACTGCTCCGACTGACCGATTTTCTGTATGCATCAGACAGCCGACCACATATCCCGAGCTGCACTGCGGGCTGAGTTACACGAACGAGGAGGACTCGGGAGATTAACTTTGATTCATAGTGAAACATTGTAAATAACTAAATCTATGGTTTTGTGTCTTACAAAAGATGAGATTTTATGATTCCTTTCATTGTTTCCGTTTTGAGTTTTCTTCAATTATGCTATTAAAGTGGGGAAAAAGAATGATGCATTTATAAAATAGATTGGGCTGGCTGTGAACTCACTCGACCGCAACCAAGTCTGACTTTTTTTGGAGCCTGGTACCAAGCACCCATGAAGTATCAACCCGCAACAACAGAGTGACTTTTCGTTCAGGTTTTCTTTGAAAAACGTCCAACAACTACCCCCTAAGGTGAGTTATCAATTGTGTTTGAATCATGATGCATCAAGCACCTTAAAAACTTCTTAACTATGAATTTATCTTGGATTTGCCAGCACAATAACTAAATGTACAATGTATTTATTCGTGAAAGTTATCACTGTAAAGTCTGTATGTTTGTACGTATAATATTTTTATCTAAGTTATTAAAACTCCTATAATTTATATCTATGAAGTTAGGCTACAACCCGCCTGTTTGGGTTAAAAAACATTTGATCATTGTCTGGAATTCACTATCAAGGCATGGGCTCAAGCTCATCGTCACCCGCTACCCCTGAAGCTGAAGCCCCCTCTCCTACCCCGACAACACCACCTGGGTGTCCAATGCACCAACAAAGCAGTCAGTCATCAGCAACATGGCAGAGTGAGTGCCCCGCCAGCGGAGGAGTATTCAATGGTGGCTGTCCTATGAGTGGTGCAGCAGGAGTTGACCCAAGAAATATGGTAATTAATTTGTCCTCGATATTCATATATGGTTACTTTATAATGCACCTATCACTATCAGCGGCTTCCCGAGGGCGAGGGGTCGACCCCCGGGGTAACCACGGAGATATGTGGGGGAATACAGGAGGATTGAATGCAAACATTGCCCCTGGGGTCGGAGAAATTTAGGGTTGGAAAACTGGGGTGGAGGATTTGTTCAAATAATTGTTTTTGTCATCAGGGAAACCACAGGCAGCCCAGACTCGACATGTATTTCCCGCTTTTTGGGTTACCTGTGGTATGTTTCATAAGCGATCTCGGAAGAGTTTATATAATTGCTCCTTGTGAGTTCTCTTTTCCGATTCCTACAAAATAAATCTTCAATAATAAAAGATTGATACTTAATGAAGTTGTGTGAGTGGTTTTGGGGTGATTTGGGGACTTCTAAAGCAGTTTATTAGGGCTCGAGGTTTTGACGGTTGGTTGCGTGTCTACCTCAAAGACACAAAACTTGTGTATATTTGTGTGATATGAGATATACCGAGACGACCAGTGTAGAATTTCGATGCCGAGTATTCTTGACTTGGGCTACCTGTCATACCTCGAGCAGTATAGACTGGGTACTAGTGCTTCACGTGCTTTTCGCAATGGATGCCATCTACAACCGTAGGGTAAGGACAACTTTTAAAATCCAATCCTTTTGGGGTTATCTGTTGACCATGCATCTGTCACCAAGTTTGGCATAAATGAAATCATTACATATGAAGCATAACTTTTTTATGTTTAGTTTTGCCAAAATATCGAATTTTCGTATTCATTAATGCTAAAACAAAATGCATGTTTGCTCGCAGCAAGAATTGTCAACTTTTATATCATTGAAGTGTTGAAAATAGAGTGTTCTGTTGAAAATAGAGTGTTCAGTAGTCAATTCAGCTCCATCGATCTCATTTCGTGCAAAATGACGGGGATTGTAGGTCGTGGAAGACCTAACCAGGGGACTTTGAAAGGGACGATTCCCCTACCCCTGGGGGAAATCATCAAGATTGTTTCTATCTTTTTACAATCCCCCTGGTTACACCGGGGGTCGACCCCTCTGCTGATAGGTGCATAAGTCCAGGAGCCCTGTTTTCCACACTTTTTTCACAAGATAGTTATTTTTAGAATGATTTCCTGCTATTCTTAGGTTGCAATCATGAAAGCATAGCCTGTTCCAGGCTCTCGGATTAAGGGTTGGAAAGGGAGCGAAAGAAAAATGCAGGCCAAAAAAAGAAGAGGGGGACTGGGGAGAGAAAGGGGAAAGCAGCCCAGGACTAGCCCAGGACTACCAAAATCTTGAAAGGAACTTTTTGAGCTAGTAGACTTCATCAATCATTAGCTTAGGGACTAGCTGTAGTTCATCAAAAAGTTAATTTCAGGCACTGAAGTGCCTAGATATTAATATCAAGAATGACAAAACAAGTATTGAAATAGGACCTGGAACCATAGGAACCACACAAATAATACCCCCGCCACTCACAAAGCTTTGCCTCAAGCTCTGAATTTCTAACGGGACCTGAAACAACCATAGCCGGGCTGATCAAATTAAGCCAGGGCTAGCTGGCTAATCCACACTCAGATAGAATTGGAATTTTGCATGTTGGTTTTTAAGTCCTAATTGCCCTCCATGGATGTAAGTGACTCCTGATCATGTTCTATTAATTCCCTTAGAAAATAAAGAAATTGAAGGGGAATTTATAATGTGATCAGGAGTCACTCACACCCATTTGGCACACAGCCCTTCGATTGGTTGGAAAACGAAGTGGTCAGTTCCACTTAATAATCATAGCACCTAACAAAACAAAATGTCTTAAAATCAATTATAGATGCCTCCACCCAATCAACAGCCTTCATCTGGGCAACCATTTAAACTCCCAACAGAAAGAGAGGTATCTAATATTCCCATGGGGGGTACTGAGGAGGAGAAATGGGTGTACCCATCACCTCAAATGTTTTGGAATGCGATGGTAAGGAAAGGATGGAAATGGGAAAAAGATGATCTGAAGCCTAATGACATGGTGCATATCATTAATATTCACAATACTAATAACGAGAAGGCATGGCAGGAGATACTCAAATGGGAGGCATTACATGCACAGTAAGTAACTTCTCCTACATTGTACTTGTGTAACAATTGAAGTGCCCTTTTCAGGAAAAACATTTTAAGCTATCACTTTTTGTATTTTTAATCGAAATTTCGAAGAGAAAAAAACTTCCTGAAAAGGGCACTTAATTGGTCCCTTGTGGCACACTGCCCTTCATGTGAAAATACTGACTGTAGAAAGAAACTTAACATTTGAAAAATAAATATACATGTACTTTAGATTTTTCTCACCTCACATTGTATCTGTTATGGCTTAAATAAAAAATCTTTCAACTCTGTGGGGTTTTGAAGTCTTTCATTAACTCTTTGACGACGGACCGTAGCTCAATTGGTGAAATCCTGAGTGCTAACTAAACCCTCCCCCCTCAGTTACAGTTTGGCTAGCTCAGGGTAATTAAATACTGCTGACTTGTGAAGCCAAAGGCTCAAACTTTCCCCACAATACCATTCGGGAACATTCTGTGGACTCGTCGACGGTAGGTATTGCAACTTCTGTAGGGTTTCCAATGAAATCTGCTCTAATTTTGGAGAAAAATGCCACTGTCAGAGAGCTTGAGGACATCATTAAGTCTGAGGACGGCTGAAAAGTACTTGGTTTGCTTTTAGTAGGCCTTGTGAGGGGATTTCACAGGGTTTTTCCCGTTGTGTTTGTGCTTTGAGACACAGGAAAAAATTCTTCAATGAAATCCTTGAAATCCTGCAGTTGGCAGTCTTTTCCCCCTGCTCAACCTATAGATTAGGATGTGTTTTTGTCACTTTAAAGCAACAATACGGCTTGAGTCCAAATCACCGCTCTTGGTTGTAGGGGCTCCCTACCGGAGTCCGTCCCAGGGGGGGGGGGGAACCCCCCTTGTGATTTTTTGTCCATTACCCAGCATGCAATTGGAGGTGGGTGCAGGAAAACGTGGTGAAGAGAAATGCAGTGTCGAGAATAATAGCGTGGTTTGCAGTCGCTTGGACTGTGTTTTGTGCAATCAAACCTGGTGGTTGGAATTTAGATTAAAGAAGGTACTGTAACGCCTGAGTGGTGATTTTGTGTTTGCTTTTGATTTCAAGTGCGAATGAGAGGGATTTTTTTAGCCGATTTTCAGCACCTCAAAATTCATTAAATCGAAGAAACGAAAAACGCTCGCCAAAACAAATGAGCTTTTCTCCAAAGTGGAAGAGCCAAGCGATCCCTGTTATAACTCTAACTTTGAACTCAAGTCATTCATCCCTTCAAATAATATCGCAACATCGTCTTTCCAGCATGTCTAGATGTGATGCAATAATTTTTCCAGTTATCGGTCACATAGGACCGATATTTGCGGGGTCTATATCTGTCGCCAAAGGGTTATTAGATCCATTCCTGATTTTATTTATTTCAATGTTTATTCAATTACCTGATCTTTCATTGCTGTATCTATTTTTCAAATCCCTTTCACTCATTAATAATTCACTTCATACTATAGTGCACCAGTCACAGGTTTTCACACTTTCAGTTATTTTGATTGGATTTAGCAGATTTATTGCACGGCCGACAGAGTTCAGTCACTTTGCCATTTGAAACTATAATCTTTCTGAAATTCTTGTGGGCTATCCCCGTAGCTAACACGGATTAGACCTGATTCCCTTCAGTTTACCTTCGAACTTTAATAACATGGGCCAAAAAGAATTGTGGGTACACAGCAAACATTTTGACAGGGAAATGCTATTTAAAAAATAAAGAAGCCTTAGCCATGTTTAATTATACTATCATAAAACATGATGGTCATTTGAGAATATGAGAGACTGAAGTATTAAAAGCACAAGCTGAAGGTGCGTGATTTCAACATTTCTCGAGTGTTCTCAAATGACCAGAGTGTTTTATGATAGTATAAAACATGGATTTAAGGCTTCTTTATCTGTTTTATAATATAGATTTACACGCGCATTGAAAGGAAACCGCCAGTTGAAAACAATAAAACACGGCAAACCATGTTATATACTCTGATAAAACATGGATTTTTAGCCAATCAGAGCATGACTGTGTACTATCGTATCTCTATTTATATTATAAATACATATACGGTTTCGTCTTAAGAATCATTTAGAAGTCCCCAGGTGAAGCACAAACAAGGCCCAGATAGTTCAAACTTGGACAGGCATGGTAGTGGGTCCCTGTCAATCACATAGTGGCAATGACGTAACAATGACGTCATCAGTCACATGATATTAAATACATGCCCAATTATCTCTTTCATTTCTAATGCCAGATAGTTCAAACTTGGGCAGGCATGGTAGTGGGTCCCTATCAATCACATAGTGGTGATGATGTAACGATGATGTCATCAGTCACATGATGTTAAGTACATGCCCATATCGCCCTCATTTCTAATGCCAGACAGTTCAAACTTGGACAGGCATGGTATTGGGTCCCCACAAATCACTAAGTGGAGATGACGTAACGATAATGTAATCGGTCAAGTTATTTTAGGATATGCCAAAATAGCTCACTGACCATCCGCGAGTTGCCCTTATGGGCCCTATGTTTCATTTCATTAGCACTTTAAAGCAATATTTAAAGTGCCTATGAAATGAAATGTATGTTTTCATATATTTTTAGAGAAGTTTATTTATAATTATATTACTCTATAAACAACTTATGGAAAGAAAAATTGAAATAGCGAAACAGTTTTCTGTGACCCACTTCAACCAAATTTATGTGACAAATTATATGGGGCCTCACTATTTTTTCATCACGGTTGAAGTTTGTCAATTGGGAAAATAATAAGTTTCATTTAATAGGCACTCATGTGTAGTGAAGTCATGTGATTGGGTTTTTGAAGTGAATTTTTAAAATATTTTCTAGTGAGTGCAGTAACCCTAAACTGGTGAGTTTTAAAGGCAGAGCAAAGGATTATACTCCAAGGGCACGAATCCGAAGTTTAATGGGGTAGGTAACATTTCACATGATATATTTAACACCAGTAACATCTGCTGTAGTTCATCGTACAAGTCATATATTACAAATATAAACAGTAACACAATGTATAAACCTCCCTGTAGATTAATGCCCCCCCCCCCCTCTAAAAAAGTATGGATAGTCGGCCCGGCCCCCCTCCAAATACAGATTTTAAAACTTGTAAAAATAAACCTGCCCTGTTATTTACATGCGTACGGTAGTTTTGTTTTATGGTTTGTTACTGTAAACTAAAATGATTAATGGTAATTGCCACTATTACAATGCTGTACTATAGATAAAAGAATACAAGTGCATGTTGGCTGTTTTTCCCCTTTTCCATGCCAGAATCCCCCCATGCAGAATCCCCCTGCATATAATCCTCACTGCATTTAATCCCCTATGTGCATTATTAAGATAATACGCCTCCATGATGGATAGTCCCCAGGGACTTACATGTATACATGGGATTCTACAGTACTTACTGGTAGATGTACATGTATTTGGTCTCAGCCGACATTAATACTACCATTTGCGTTTTCCAAAAATGCATGTACAAGCTTTAGATCAGTCTTTATTTCTCTTTTCCAAAAATGCATTTACAAGCTTTAGATATCTTTATTTCTCTGTATGTAATTTCCAGGTATGAGCTGCCATTTGATAGACACGACTGGATAGTGGATCGATGTGGCAAACAGGTTCGTTACGTTATTGATTACTATGACATTGGTGACGATGATTCATACAAAACAGGGGAGTTTGTACACCTTGATGTACGACCAGCACTTGACTCATTTGGGTCTACACTGGACAGAATGAGAATCGCAGTTCTACGATGGTCAACATACTTTAGCAGTGCAAGGGAACAGTCTGCTGAGGGACTAACAACTGAACCCATAAATAAACCTGAGTAAATGTGTTATTATTTCTGAGCTGTGGGGAAATAATGTCCAGTTTAAAAATGTGGAGCAACTTTTTCCAATGAGCATTAGTGACGTACACATTGTGATGGGTTACAAAGATCAGCACATATAGCAGTCCCTGCATGAATGTGTGCCATCAAAATCGTACAACAACAGCTTAAATACTCTGTTGACAATTATTATGGTTTGCGAGAGTGTAGCTATTGTTGCATACCTATTGGGAATACGAAAAACAGTACTAAATTACATTGCTGAATTGTTTTTGCACATTCAAGCTCAGAATTTTCGTATCATACAGTCACATAATGGGTAACCATCGATCGAGAGTCTTAAAGACAACTGATTAAAAAATATTCTTTGTTTTCTAAGAGAGGATTTGACCCGGGGGGGGGGGGGGTACTCCCATATATGGACTATACGGGGATGATCCGCTGGACAGGGTATGGTTTTTCGAGTTTCTGATCTTAGACAGGGTATCCATTTTCACATTGACAGATCTTGAACAGGGTATGGTATTTATCTAGTGCCGTTATTTAGTCTAGTGCTTGCTGAAGACTTATTTAGTTATGACACTCATTATACAAGATCACAATAAACACTGACATCCAAGTATAGATAATTTGTTATTTGTCTTATAGAGGGAAAATTTTAACACTTTGTCTTGAACAGGGTATGAAAATTTGAGTTTTTTTGTCTTAAACAGGGTAAGGGTTTCAGAGCCCCAGCGGCACACCCCTACCCAATTTTAGGTAGAGTACCCCCCCCCCCCCCCCCCGGGGGATTTGAAGCTTGGTGCCCCTGTAACAAAGCCTAAAAACACCATTCTGGGAAACAAAATATTTTATTACAAGCTTTTATACTTTCTCAAAATTGTTAACAATTTACACAATTAGAGATTTTTGGAGTTGGCTCAGTTGGCCGGTAACAAAACGAGCAGGGGACTGGGACCGAGTTTATAAGAATTACTCTAATTCTAAAATGAAGTTCATCACATGATAGAACATGTTGAAATTAGCATGTGTGCCAAGTTTGACGTGATTCATGTGAATCTTGTCTGAATTATAAGCAATTGAAATTTATTTGTCCCTCCAAAATTTTACAATGAATGTATGGTTTGGAGGGACAACGTTAAAAAATAAGAGAGTTTGTATGGGAAAATAGACATATTTGATGCCTTCTAGCATCGTCAATTTTGAGCCAAAGTTCACCAAACTTTCCAGGCTAGCTAAGTTTGATCTGTTCTTTTGGAAAATAATGCTAACTTTGACTAGTTATTAATTGAATTAGTTTTAATGACTCGGTTCCAGTCTCCCGCTCGTTTTGTTAACGGCTAGTTGGCCTTAGAGAATCTAGAAATATATCAGGCCTCACTTGTCTGGCTCATTCAATGTTTAACTCCAGTGGTAATACTAATAATACCTAATGATAATTTATTACAATAACAACCAATAGTTAGTTATGACGAGGAAGACATATATTCTGCATCAAAATATTAATGAAACTTGATACATTTAAAGCAAAATTTTATTGAGAAGTGTTTACAAAATAAAAAAAAAGGTTTCTTTGTTTATTGTCAATGTTTTGCCCTTTGTTGTCCATTCTGTCTTTTAACATCACAGCTCATCGCAATTCTTTTTGCCACTTGGCTTTCTGCTTCTACGATGAGAAAAAATAATAACAAATTGTAATGAAGTCATAGTCACCAGGGCTTGAAATTATAGCGAAGCTCCTGCGCGACCGCCATGCACCGCGCACTCCCACCTATACCACTGGTAGTATTTATCCTGATACCGTAGAGTTCCGATAGTAGCGACCCTCGTTACTTTCGGAATTAGCAGCCTTTGGGGGTCGCTACTTTCGGGGGGTCGTTACTTTCGGGGAACAAAAATCGTTTACAAATAAAGCTGGCGCGAGCTTATTTTCCGAAATAAAAAATGAACAACATAAAATTAAAAAAAGAACAACATTTTATTTGCATTCCATATGTATAGATTGTGTTTCATAAAAAGAAGGTAACAATGATAAATACAGCAATAATAAAATAAATCAATATCAACACCAATAAACAAATGAGACTAAATTCGTCTATCCAGTTTCATGTTTTAACTGCGACATGGGTGGGCTCCGCTGCGTTTTAGTCTGTACCCCATACCGGTATCTCAGTGTCATTTAATTGGAAGAAACACGTTCATGTTAATCGACGAAAACTATATAGAGTTTTCAATTTCAATTTGAAGAAATGTTGTTAATACGAAATTATACCGGTAGTTCTTACATCGCTACGTCAGTGAACTGATGTCAAGGACGAATGGTGGCATAAAGCTTCCCCTTGTTGTAAATGAAAGTGCCTTATCGTGAACAATTTGTGACACTGCACGAACATATTATTGTACATTAAAATTTTGACTATTGATTGACAAATTAAAGGTATATACAATTAAAAAAAATTTGGTCTCGCTTTCGGGAGGTCGTTACTTTGGGGGGTCGCTACTTTCGGGATTTACTAGCAGCCACAAAAAATTGACGTTACTTTCGGGGGGTCGCTACTTTCGGGGGGTCGTTACTATCCTAACTCTACGGTAGCTCAGTTGGACAGCACGTTCCCCTTTAAAGTGCCTATGAAGTGAAAAATTCGACCCTGGTTTTATTTTATCATATTAAATTTTAGTCTTGCATTGCCCATTTTGTGCAATGAAAAATATATTTGGAGAGCGCGAACATTTTGTTTTGTGTGTGTCGAAGTAAAATTATGCGGTATTTTTATGCCGTTAAAGATATGCGGATCACATGCGTGATGTCAGTTGATGTGTTCATCTATGTTCATCTCCGTAAATACGACAAAATACAGTGGGTTGTTTGTCTAGTTTTCACTCTAAATATGTCTTACTAGAGGGGCTTTGCCATCTGTCATATTTTTTCTCAAAGAAACCTTGTCGTCGGCCATATTTTTACTTTTGTGAATATAAATGTCACACTAAGTGACGTCACGCATGGAATTAGCATCTCTCCAACGGCATAATTTTTTGAAGAAAATTAATTATGATCGCGCTCTCCAAATTTATTTTTTTAAAGCACATAATGGCCAATGGGAGACTAAAATTTAATATTATAAAATAAAACGTGGGCGTTTTTTTTTTTCACTTCATAGGCACTTAAAATTAGGGGTTCCCAGTTCACAAGGTCGTGGGTTCGAGCTTACGACCGAGATAAGCTTTCTTCATTGTTTTACCCCGGATGTTTTATTTGAACATTATTTTACTTGAACGTGTTCAAATTAGCACACGGAACACTTAAAATAAATGCTAATAGCGGTACTACAATTGTGCATATTGCTCATTTTTCACAGTTAGACACTTACTGTTCTCGCTGATAGCAGTCAACAGGCATCATGTCAGTGAATCTCGAATACCTCATTAACTCGTCTCTGCCCAGTACAACCCTCATCACTTGATCACTAACTGTCTCTGCGTTGAAGTCTTTAAGTGTCAAAGTGGTGAATAGTCGCTGTCGAGGCTTCGCTAGCAGAAGGGAGGGGAGGGTGTCGGCGAAAATTCCAAACAGGACTCCGTACTCTGGATGGCAAGTTGCGTTGACCCACAGGTAGTGTAGGGGCTTATCTGGGTGACAAAATATAGTGTCGTGAAAATTGTAGTATACCATCGCGCTTTTTGTTGTGGAATAAACCGCACCCACTCCAACCTTACTGGAAATCAGCAGCTTTATGCACTTGTAATTGTTTAGTCCCAGGAGTGGAGGGGAGGGGAGGGGGGGGAGGGGGGCTAACCCAGGGGGATTTGACATTTCACCTGATTTTCGTGTTAAATTTACTACCCAGTGGACAACATTTTGTGTAAAATTTCCTGTCCGTCCAGGGAAGAGATGCAGTGTCAAATTACCCACCCATGAGAGAAGGGAGGGAATCAAATCCCCTGGGTATGCCTGCCCCCCCCCCCCCCCCCCCCCCCCAAAGTCCCCTGTGGCTAAATATTGACAAGTGCATCAGGCTACTGCCGTACTATCATGGTTTGAATTATACGGTTGTAATTTTGTAATTTAACAATTAGACTGCGAGTTCGAGGTTTCTAATATACGAATAGAGTGTGTCCGTCGAGGAACTATCGGCTGATAGTTGCCCGCGGAAATTTGATGTTCTTAAAACAAATATAAACTCGAGAACGAAGTTCGTGGGCTTATATATGCTAGTTTTAAGAACATCAAATTTCCAAGGGAAACTATCAGCCGATATTTCCGAGACAAACGCACTCTATTTGTCGTTATTGTTCATCACAAAATTGTCTTCCGCTCTCAGCGGGCACTATTATACAAATAGACTGTGTCCGTCGAGGAACCATCGGCTGATAGTTGCCCGCGGAAATTTGATGTTCTTAAAACAAATATAAGCCCGAGAACGAAGTTCGAGGGCTTATATGCTAGTTTTAAGAACATCAAATTTCCAAGGGAAACTATCAGCCGTTATAGTTCACCACAAAATTTTGGCGCGCGCTCATTGGCCAAAACCGATCACGTGACGTGATAGTTGTCGTCCGCGGAGGCAAACTATCAGGCGATAGTGCCCGCTGAGCACGAAAGACAATTTTGTGTTGAACAATAACGCAAATAGACTGTGTCTGTCTCGGACCTATCGGCTGATAGTTTCCCTTGGAAATTTGATGTTCTTAAAACTAGCATATAAGCCCTCGAACTTCGTTCTCGGGCTTATATTTGTTTTAAGAACATCAAATTTCCGCGGGCAACTATCAGCCGATAGTTCCTCGACGGACACAGTCTATTTGTATAATAGTTCCGAGACAAACACAGTCTATTTGTCGTTATTGTTCATCACAAAATCGTCTTCCGCTGTCAGCGGGCACTATCGCCTGATAGTTTTCATCCGCGGACGACAACTATCACGTCACGTGATCGCTTTTAGCCAATGAGTGCGCGCCAAAATTTTGTGGTGAACTATAACGCCTGATAGTTTGCATCCGCGGACGACAACTATCACGTCACGTGATCGCTTTTGGCCAATGAGCGCGCGCCAAAATTTTGTGGTGAACTATAACGCTCTCATCTGACTTGATAGCTCAGTTGGTAGAGCGCCAGACATGCAACCTGGAGGTCGTTGGGTTAGAGTCCCACTTGGGTCAGAGATTTTTTCTCTTTTTCTTGTAGGGCGTGCACACTAAGCACTACAGCTTACCACTTTACATCACATTCTATAACGCCTGATAGTTTGCATCCGCTTTTGGCCAATGAGCGCGTGAACTATTACAAATCCTGCATTTTGATTGGCTACCTTACTATATAGGTCTATTTGTGATAGACCTATTTGCATACCTCAATCGACTTTAGTTGATTACAAACCACTATTTGTGATAGCCCATGGTAGAGAAAAACCGCGCGCATTTTCACGAAATAGTAACATGTTTTCAACTTCAATTTGTTTCTTTCTATTATTTTTTACTGTCCGACTAGTTAGTTTATACTAAAACAATTAGACCTCTCGCCCTCATGGGCTACGAGGTAAATAGCCCATTCGGCTGCGCCTCGTGGGTTATTGACTCGTAGCCCATTCGGGCTGCGGGTATAATTGTTAAATAGACCGTGCCTGGTTAGCTAATCAGATGGCGAGTTTCCCAATGGAGCGGGTGGCTGGTTCTGCTAACCTACAATACATGTATCCCCGTGTGGCGGATCGTGACGGTGAGAAGCCTTTATAGTCGCAGTCCGGGCCAGATACAATTATTTTCAGGGATGAACTGTCGAACCTCGTGCACATGTGGGATGGTTAAAATCAAAGCAAATATACAAAACTAACTAATAAACTGTGTGTAGAGGTAGTCTTCGAGGGAGGGGACCCTAACTACATGTATGTGTCGACTCTACACATGCGCAGCACCAAGACAGCCCCGCTAATGAGACGTTCAGGTTTGTGCGTCATCAGAAGGGATGTATACCCTTACCTTCCATGCATTCCATCTTCTGTACATCCTTCAGCACTCTCAGGCTCTGCTTCACGCTTTTCTTATCCTGACCATCCAAAAATGCTATCAGACAAACCCCGACAGCTTTATCACCACACACATCCTTGTAATTCTTATACGTTATTTCTACCACTGCCGATTCTTTAGGCGCCTCTTTCAGTGTATCATCTTGTTCTTCATGTTCTTCATGTTCTTCTGTATCGACTGCCAGGATTGACTCTACGTCCTCCATGTAGTCCTCTTTCAACTTTATCACGCCTTTGAACTTCTTTACTTGCGATAAACTAGTCCAATGTGTCTCGTGAACAGAGTATAGAAATTTCGCAACAGTCAGATAACTCACAGGGCCATAGGCTTTTAGTTCATATGGTATTGAGCTGAATGTGAGTCGGTTGTTGGGGAGCACTGTGGCTAGCATGACAAGGATTGCTGGCAGGTCTTTGATGTTGAACTTGTGTTTGAATTCAGGGGTTGGTTCACGCATGACGCCGAAGTTGAAGTAGGTTGAATACTTGATAGAGAGAGCTTTGTACAACGCTGCAGTCACGCGCTTATCTGGGGGAAAATGGAGATTGCAAATGACTGGAAAATTATTTGAACTTCAAACTGACTACAAATAAAATAATGCTCTGGGATGGAAGAGAAATACCATGTAAATGTCCTTTAGTATTACATTCAAAACCATTAAGATTCTGGAAAGTAGAATACAAAAGTGGCCTAAATTCCTCTAAAGCAATATTTCATCGTTTCCTTTATCAACATAGTTATCTCAGTTGGTAGAGCTACACGTAGAGTGGGCTGGGAGGTCGGTGGTTCGAATCCCAGCCGCGTCCTTGGGCAGGGACGTTTATAAGCCGTTGGCCTTGTCTCTTACTTCTAATCAGTATTTGAAGGGGACGTGAAAGAACCTGTTGTGCTACTCGAAAAAGAGCAGAGGATTGTCACCCTGTACAGCAGCCTGGCCATTGCACTAACCACATGGTACTCAATTTTGTAAACTGCGTGGCAGCTATTAGCGCAGTAAGCAGTCCGAAAAATATCATTGACGGGATATGTCAGTAATATGTAAAACACCACGAGACTGTGGTGATATGGTGCTATATATATATATGGCCATTATTATTATATTATTTTTCTGAAGTCAATTCTTGGAAGGCGCACTCTGCTAATCTAAGTATTATTTTGGTCTTTGATAATACGAAAGTTGGACTTGTAAGAATCTTCTTGTTTTAAAAACATGATAGTTGTACAAGAATCTGAGACGATTTCAACGCGATTCCGTACGATTCCAAACAGATTTTGCTAAACAAATCAACAAGTTCCACCGCAAAAATGTGTTGGTGTCACCATAGTCAAATGTATCTCTGGTCTACTTTACCTTACCCTGGATACCAGAGGCTCGAAATCGTCGGGGCGAGCGAAGCTAGACCAGCTGAAATCAATGCTCAACGGTCGTCACGCAAAACAAAACTCCTTCGGGGAATCAAAACTCTTTCGATCGAGGCATATTACAGTATATTCGTACCTGGGCCCCTCTGGAACCAGGGTAACTTTACCTGTAAAAAGAAGAACAGGGAACCTCGGTGGTGAACTCCGGTATGACGAGTGAACGAAGTGCTCCAGGTCTTTCATGGTAACTAATTTGGTAGTTTCGTCCGGCAGACTTCTCAGAGCGTTTTTCTTGGCGTCGGCCATACTTTTAGCGTCTACCATCCCCGCTGCCTTGACTTTCCACCCTCCATACGGATAAACACGCGCAACGGGATAGGAGTTGGACTCTTGGAGAAACCCCTACGAATCGAGATGTATGAATAGTTTCCTGTCCGAAACCATTGAAATCGCGCGCTCTAAGCGGTGGCGGTGCGGTTTTTTCTACTCCAGACCGGCTCATCCCGGGCAAAATCATGACACTTTTCACAAATTGTTTCAAAATCAGAGTTCTTGCCGAGATGTACCCTAGCAATAAACACCCTAGTATTTCTGCTACATATTTGATAATGCATCCGGAAAGCTAGACTTTCTCAAAGTCCTTCTTAGCTCCCCGCACGAAGGACTTTTCCCACTTGCAGCACGCTAATTTTCAACCGGAGGCGTGGCTTATGACGTATTAAGATTTGCCCGATCAAAAAGCGTCGATTCTTCAGGCATAATATGTTGACGTGTCAAGTCAGTCGACCGTGGATGTGGTATTTACAATTTGAGTCTACTCGGAAAGAGTTTGTCAAAGGCGCGAAATGTCAGCTCCGCCCCTGAAACGTGTTTTCGCTCGAAAACATAATCCCCCGATTGAATTTCCTGCAAGTGAAACAAGTCGAACTCGCCTCTCGCTTCGATTCTCGCGCTCGCTTTTTGACCCAGTGACTCAGCGAGTTCGACTTGGAGCAAGTCTACCGGAAAGCCTATCCAAAAAGGGGAAAACCGCAGAACATTGCATGTGATTGGAGTGACGAAGAGTGCGGGCTCAAAACTGACAAATGTATCGCTTTTGTACAAGCGCGCGACTGAATTAACGAAAGTTAAAAAAAAAATAACAAAAAAGAGAAGGAAAACAAATTAAAAACGTGATTTACGAGAAAAGAATTGCCCTGTCTTGGAAACGGCCGTCGGTCCGTACTCGAGATTTCGGACAATGTTTTTTATCAATACGGACCTCCCGGCCGGTATATGACATATTGTTAATTGTATTTTACTGAAATAAGGCGGCTTTCGTTCCGCGAACTGCTCAATATACATACGGCGGATGGATTACAGCATTTCACGATGCTTAATTTTGTTTCGTTTTGTAGTTTGGTTGTCGTCGCTTTTGTCTCGCTCGACTCCAAATACTTTTAATTAAATGGTAAAAATATATTAATATTTTACACACACATAGCGCTCTATTCTCAGTACAAAACCGATCTCGAGTTAACTAATTTTCCGCATGCCAGATGATGTGCGTGAGAAAGTGTTTTCACTGAACAGCTGACGGAAGAACTTTAAAGAATAAGAAACGGAGATAATTACGACGAGGACGATAACAATAGCCTTCAGTTGGCTTTTGCGGCCATGTTTATGGTTACTTAATTCCGTTCGTTTTAACCCCCCTTTTAGTTAAATTTGCTACAAAATGTAACTCGTAAGGCTCTCCAAATATTTCAAGTCATAAATACGTCTTTTTGTCGTCCATACACGATTCACTTACATACCTTTCTTTTCAGGAAGGCTCCATCTTTCTGGGGATCTACAATCCCGACTCTAACCATCATTCCTCGCATCAGAAACTCGAACTCCGTCCATTGGTCGATTGAAACCTTCCCAGCGCCTTTAATGGCGACAATCCACGCCTCTTTACCGCCATCTATAATGGTCGACTCGTAGTTGGCTGCCGTTATCTTCACCAGACCATATCGACTTTTTCCGAGGGCGATTTTCAGAGACAAAGTTAAAATTAAGATAAAGAAGAGAGAACTTTCAACATTTTGGGATTTGTTGAAAAGATACATTTTTAACTTTTTTCTAAATTTCAAAATGTCCCAAAGATATTTTTAAAATGCAAAAATAAATGGATATCACTTGTCCGCGTTTGGTTGCTAGTTAGAAAATACCTCATGCGAAGGTCTACGCCGCCTACAAATGAGTCAGAATTTCACTTTCGTAGAAGATTTTGGCCCGTCGCTTTTTGAAATTTCAAATGGTAAAAGTATTGAAATTTAAAAACAAGTCTTAATCTATAGAAAACCCAAGTAACTATAAAATAGTATAGATAATGTGGAAGATATTTGGAACTACAGAATGAACTGTTTCCTCGCTTATAGATTAAACTTCAGGCCAGTTGAAGGGCGAAGGAGATATTAACGTCTAGTCTAAGCAGGAGTAACAGGTTGTTATATTATCGTTTTTGTGTGTGCTGTGTAATGAAGTGTTGGGTGATTAGTACGTGGCAAAGAACGTAGAACTACACTGCAACAGCTGAGTCAACAGGGAGTCAAAACATAATAAGTTGACTGTAGAAGTCCACCTGGTTCAGTTACCGTGGGCATCTAAGGCTCTTTACAGAATGAGAATAATTTGATTTTCCCTTTGAAATCATACTCAAGAGTGAAATACTCGATATAGTCCTTAGTTGGTATGAAAAACCTGTCTTCCTTTACCTTCTAAAACTCTGCGAGCGAAGACTTCAGCATCCAATCCCACTGTGTTGTTATGGTCACGTGCACGTCTTTCACACCAGCTCATATACAAGCTTACCGTGAAATCCCATCGATAGTCCTCCCGTATATAACGTTGTCTTGACATTATATTTGTTATTCGGTAGAGAGCATTCTCATGCCACGATCCATTACAGCTTCCTACATCGATGTTTCAATCAGTGTATAGCCGCCCTCCCCTCCCAGCACTATCGTGTAATTACGGCCAGAACCTGCCGCTTAAACAGGAAGTTCCGATATGGCCCAGGGGTTTGTAACCTTCAGTTGTCAATCAGCCTTTGTGGAGTAAATATCTCTGTGATATCTTATGGTCACTTTTGTGGTTTGTTTAATTTTAAACCTCTAAAGGAGAGGTTGATATTCTTCACTTACTTTCTTCACTGCTCTCCAATTTGAATTTCAAATTTCGAGTTTCAAAGGCGTGAAAAGGAGGGGATAAAGAGTATACCGGAAGTTCGTGTGTAAAGGGCTATGTCACGGCGAGAGGTCTTTAGAATTGCCCTATATCATTATGACGTCAAATCAAAACAATCTATTGTTTAAACGCTAAGGATCACGGTCGCGGGAGGGGGACAAAACAG
Organism: Actinernus sp. WN-2022; assembly: GCA_030867875.1. NCBI lineage: Eukaryota > Metazoa > Cnidaria > Anthozoa > Actiniaria > Actinernidae > Actinernus > Actinernus sp. WN-2022. The sequence continues at coordinate 11,322,946 of JAOWCC010001679.1, read as the reverse complement.
CAGCAACACAAAGGAAATCGCTATCAAATGCATTTTGTAGAACGTAGAATAGCGGTAACAGCTACCAAATACGGTAAATATTGTGGGATAAACATTGATACAGCTGATATCTGGAAACCAGACAATTCGAAGTTAAATTTTCCTCAGCAGAGCAGATTTAGTTCAAAATTCCATTGTTCAAGTCGATTCTGACCCCCTCATAAACAAGCCGTGACGTCATAATGATTTAGGGTAATTGCAGTATGGGATGGACATATGAACTGACGAACCTCTCGCACACATGTGGGATGGCTAAAATCAAGGCTAATAAACTGTGTCTAGACGAGGAACGTATTGCCTATCATTTCAATCCAGTATTGAGGGAGGAGTCTTCGTACTCCATACATGCCTCAACACCATCACAGAGACTTTTTTAATGCACAACAATGAAACATCAGACTGAGTAGGAAGCTTTGATTGCCGTTACGATTGATTATTGTTCGTTTATTGGATCATATACTTCTATTGGTGTTGCACTGTGCGTATTACAGTTAAAGGGGCTGTGTCATGGTAAGACTTTACATTCGTTTTTCCGGGCCGGAAAGAGCTATTTCCACCGATTTTGATATGAACTAACGAACCTCTCGGCCATGTGGTATGCTTAAAATCAAAGAAAATATGCAAAAATGACTAACAAACAGTGTACATAAACAGTCTCCAGGGAAAATATTGAAAATTCTTTCAATCAAGCATTGAGGGAGGGAAGTTTAACTGTTTGTATCCAATTAACAGCCACTAAACGAGCAATTACTCGATACATGCGCAGTGCCATGACATAGCCCCTTTAAATAGTCATTTCAAGAACATTGACACGATTGATTATGAGTCCAATCCACCTAGATATTATGCCTCTATCAATTGCAAACCTTGCCATCCGCCCCTCCCCGGATATATATGGAGCATTTAATAACTCAGTCTGTCCCGGGAGTGGGGCATTTGCCAGCAAAGAAAAGTTGGGAGTGAGGATTTCGTCAAAAAGAGTTAAAGAAAATGAACTTTACATCAATGTTTATAAGATATTTGCACTCGTTCCAAAGCCCCATGGTGGTGAGGCATTTACATAGCTTAGCTGACCCCACGGGGTGTGTGAAGGGGGGTGGGGATTGGCAAGGCTCTGGTTCAAAAATGTCAAATGCCCCGCAAATTCCGGGGGAGGGTTGGGGGGTTTGAAATTGATAGAAACTCTTTTCATATCGTCTTTGAATATCAATCCCTCAATCAAAACCCTTGCACGCTTCAATGTCCTGAGAATTTGTTTTCATTCTCAAAATTAAAATTGCAATAATAATTTCATTTCCATTCCCTTTAGGTTTGGTTTGCTTCGATTTCTGTCGAATCTCTCATTCGATAAGAATGTTGTCTTGTGTAACTGGCGACTCGCACCATATAACTTCATTCAAGAAAGGTTATTTTAATACTGTGATGAAAGACCGGTGTACACGATAACCATTTGGGCACGACACTCCTACATTTTTGGTACGCGGGCCAAACGGTTTCGGCACGGCACCCCTTATTTGTGTCGTGTCCAAGTTAGGAATGCCGTACCCAGGTTAGGAGTGCCGTACCCAGGTTAGGAGTGCCGTACCCAGGTTAGGAGTGCCGTACCCAGGTTAGGAGTGCCGTACCCAGGTTAGGAGTGCCGTGCCCAGGTTAGGAGTGCCGTGCCCAGGTTAGGAGTGCCGTGCCCAGGTTAGGAGTGCCGTGCCCAGGTTAGGAGTGCCGTGCCCAGGTTAGGAGTGCCGTGCCCAGGTTAGGAGTGCCGTGCCCAGGTTAGGAGTGCCGTGCCCAGGTTAGGAGTGCCGTACCCAGGTTAGGAGTGCCGTGCCCAGGTTAGGAGTGCCGTGCCCAGGTTAGGAGTGCCGTGCCCAGGTTAGGAGTGCCGTGCCCAGGTTAGGAGTGCCGTGCCCAGGTTAGGAGTGCCGTACCCAGGTTAGGAGTGCCGTGCCCAGGTTAGGAGTGCCGTGCCCAGGTTAGGAGTGCCGTACCCAGGTTAGGAGTGCCGTACCCAGGTTAGGAGTGCCGTGCCCAGGTTAGGAGTGCCGTGCCCAGGTTAGGAGTGCCGTGCCCAAGTTAGGAGTGCCGTGCCCAGCCCGGGTTAGGAGTACCGTATCCAATTTAGGAGTGCCGTACCCAGGTTAGGAGTACCGTGCTCAACTTAGGAGTGCCGTGCTCAAGTTAGGAGTGCCGTGCCCAAGTTAGGAGTGCCGTGCTCAAGTTAGGAGTGCCGTGCTCAAGTTAGGAGTGCCATGCCTAAAATGCTCGTCGTGTACAACGGACTTACGTCACTGCACTTAATCCCTAGAGAATACGATATATATATATATATATATATACAGTCAATGCCAAAAAGGTTGTCCAACAGAACATAATATAATACTTTAATATCCATTGTTTTGGCCTATTGTCTTGGTCTAGACAATAGCCCAAAACAATGGATATTATAGTATTATATTATGTTCTGCTGGACAACCTTTTTGGCATTGACTGTATATATATATATATATATATATTTGAACTGATTACGATTTATGGTCCTTCTCTCTGGATTTCTTTCTCCTGTTATTGTGTCATTAGCCATAAATAGTTTCCGACAGAATAGCGACAGAATACTTTGAACTACCTAGCCTTGCATTTTCTGACATTACTACGTTAAAAACTGTAAAACTAAACTAGTCTGCTGTATATAGAAGACATAGAACTGTATAACTATTAGAAATAATAGAACACTTAACGCTCACTTTGTTCTGTAGTGTTCTGCAGGAGCCAGACAGTACCGCTCGAAACAAGCCACAGTCTCAAGCATGTTAAGGCCTGGTCCATTTAACGGAAAATAGATTTACGTTAAAAAAATGTTTTCTGACAGAAATAACAGTTTAAACGAAATCTAATTACACCATAATAGTAATGTCAACGTCCTTAAATTTGTTAAGTGGATGGTGGTCGTATCACGTGTTCGATGACGTCATAATTAGATAAAATCGTTTAAGTGAATCGAAACGATAACATATGAATATAAAGTAGCCCTGCTAAAACATTACTCCTGCCACAGTGTTTCAGACCACGCTTAGAAAACATGACTATCATGTAAAGATAATGAGATACTAAGGGTACGAAAAGTTATGTGACATATTTTGCATATTTTCGCCTTAATTACTCGTTAATGAAACATTGTAGTCATCTTTTCTAAGCTGATTTAGGTAAAGGGCTTCAACCTTACCTAAACACTGATATCCACTCATCATCCTAGCTGTTTTAAACTCGGAGCCGCGTTACGTTTTTGATTTACTGATTTCGTGTTCTAAGTCACGTGACAGACCACGTGACACACCACGTGATACGTTTTACTACACACAAACCACTTTAGGTAGTTAAGAATAGCGATACCTATTATCGTGAGAAACTTGGCGTACTTACCATACTCGGCTGTGCTGAAATAAGGAAAACAGTTTTTAACCGAAATTTGACCAGTGAACCAGGCCTCTTAACATGCTTGAGGTATTGGCTTACCCAACAATACACTAAGACGGCATCCTAACCTCTAGAACGTGCAGTACGAAAACAATAGAGCTACGTATAATGGGCCCAATCAGAATACAGGTCTGGAAGTAGTACTGTAGCGTAATCGGGACAAACATGGCGGGAAATACAGTGTTTGTATGAAAATCTGGTGGTAAATATTTTAGCCACTGAATCATTTAGCATTCCAAAACTAAAGATGGATGGTAAAGGATTTTACTGATTAAATTTGAGGGCGTTAGACATCTTGTGAGCCCTGCAATCCAGTTTACAGTGCGACCACTGAAACCGGGGCCACTGAGACAACGAGAACTAATCACATTACAAACGAAAATAAAGCATTCCAAGGTATAAATCCAAGCATATCCATGCGATTTTCTTCATTGGGAAGACTTTGACTTCAGAACTAGTCCACCAAATTAGCCTTTTACCAGATTGAAACTCGAGCAACTCGAAATGCTATTGTCTTGCACTCGACACTGATTGGCTCAAGTAACCATAAGTTGAAATGCTATTGTCTTGTACTCGACACTGATTGGCTCAAGTAACCATAAGTTGAAATGCTATTGTCTTGTACTCGACACTGATTGGCTCAAGTAACCATAAGTTGGAATGCTATTGTCTTGTACTCGACACTGATTGGCTCAAGTAACCATAAGTTGGAATGCTATTGTCTTGTACTCGACACTGATTGGCTCAAGTAACCATAAGTTGGAATGCTATTGTCTTGTACTCGACACTGATTGGCTCAAGTAACCATAATTTGAAATGCTATTGTCTTGTACTCGACACTGATTGGCTCAAGTAACCATAAGTTGGAATGCTATTGTCTTGTACTCGACACTGATTGGCTCAAGTAACCATAAGTTGAAATGCTATTGTCTTCCACTCGACACTGATTGGCTCAAGTAACCATAAGTTGGAATGCTATTGTCTTGTACTCGACACTGATTGGCTCAAGTAACCATAAGTTGAAATGCTATTGTCTTGTACTTCACACTGATTGGCTCAAGTAACCATAATTTGAAATGCTATTGTCTTGTACTCGACACTGATTGGCTCAAGTAACCATAAGTTGGAATGCTATTGTCTTGCACTAGACACTGATTGGCTCAAGTAACCATAAGTTGAAATGCTATTGTCTTGTACTCGACACTGATTGGCTCAAGTAACCATAAGTTGGAATGCTATTGTCTTGCACTAGACACTGATTGGCTCAAGTAACCATAAGTTGGAATGCTTTGTTTTCGTTCTGCAATGTGATTGGTTCTCGTTGTCTAAGTAGGTTTCAGTAGTCGTACAGTAACATTTCCTATACGTTTGCTTGTATTAAATGTGATCGCGGAATTTAACAACCAGCACGTGAACAATAGCTGATATTACAGTTGCGTCTACGAACATCAGTTTCAGCGGTATTGACCCAAACTTCGATGAAATAAAGCACTAATCAAACCATCATTCTTGTGTGACACCCTCTTAAACAAGCACGACTAATTTAGATACAGTTTAAATAGCGCTTCAATGCAGAGGCGTTTGGGTCAATATGCTGAAATTGCAAGTCGTAAACGAAACTGTAATATCTAATACTCAAATCCAGACTGAATCGTTCATATGATGCTTACAGTCTTGAAATTTTATCAACATAATATTTTACCACGTATCTTGAGTTCTGGGGTGGTCACGTTCCATAAACAAAAAGACTTAGGCAAAATATTTAACACCATCAGTTCTCATACAAACACTATATTTCCTGATTACCCAGCATGCCCTGGAGCGTGAAGTGGTCGAGCTATGGTTCGAGTCTGCGCGTTCGCCACACAATGACCCGCACAAGTACTTCTTTGTGTTTGACAAAGAAAAAGATAATATACCGATAAGTTCACTGTGTATTGCTAAAAAAATCCCGCTTACTTTTTCATAACCCCTTCAAATAATTATTCAAAACAAGATTAAATACTTGCTCAGTGCAATGAAAACTAAGAAATCGCAACAAAACATGCAACAAATATGTTCAAAAATTACCAAAAAGCCAAAAAAGATTGCTCGAATTCTCGACGCTCCTGGGACGCCTATGGGTAATTTGTGTTCATTTAAGAATCCCATTTCATTACCGGTAAATATGTTACTTTTGATACACATGATGTAACCCACTTTATACCAGTACAACCTGCTTTGCTTCATCGCAAACACATGGCAACTGAGCTGTCAGGGTTTGTACAACATTGATTCGATCATATCCATACTTGTCAACATTCGATCATATCCATAATTGCCAACATTCGATCATATCTATACTTGCCAACATTCGATCATATCCATACTTGTCAACATATCCATACTTGTCAACATTCTATCATATCCGGCAACATTCGATCATATCTTTACTTGCCAACATTCGATCATATCCATACTTGTCAACATTCGATCATATCTATACTTGTCAACATTCGATCATATCCATACTTGTCAACATTCGATCATATCTATACTTGCCAACATTCGATCATATCTTTACTTGCCAACATTCGATCATATCCATACTTGTCAACATTCGATCATATCTATACTTGTCAACATTCGATCATATCCATACTTGCCAACATTCGATCATATCTATACTTGCCAACATTCGATCATATCCATACTTGTCAACATTCGATCATATCCATACTTGTCAACATTCGATCATATCCATACTTGTCAACATTCGATCATATCCATCCATACATACGCCATGACAATTATAAGGGCGATAAGCTGAAACATTTGATCGGTCATGCGGGACGCGGGACAATTGACACAAATGCGGGACTGTCCCGCACAATTCGGGATATATCGATAGTTGGCAAGTACAGTATACATATCTATAGATGGTTTGCACTCAATCCCCAGAGATTGAAATGACAAAGGGCATGGCGGCCATGTTGGTGTACAGAACAAAAGAAGCTAACGAGGAATCTATTGTTAACTGTACACCAACATGGCGGCTATGACGTCACGTGCAAAGGGTCCATATCTTTCAAGTGTTCACAACGGCCGCCATCTTGGACTTCGCTCCTACAGTCACCAGGTCTCCCCGGCCAAAGTTTAACCGAATTGTATACAGTTAAGTCCGATTAGCGTTAACCGTGGATTAAATCTTTACGGAGGATGTAAATGTAGGCTCGATTGCCAGTCGTTTGTGTGAGCCCGCGTGCCGCTGAGCTTTTGACTCGCTCTTGAGACAACTAAACGATTCTCGAAGAAAAATAACCTTGTATACTAGAGCATCGTGAACGGACTGGGAATAGAGCCTAGGTAAAATGTGTTTTCTTCAATCTAGGATTATTATAAGTAATTGCATGACATGAGGGAAATTAGTGTTAAAGTGCCCCTAACCCCAACATGATAGTTGGTACATCGAAAGTTGTACCTGCTTCCGTAGTTAGAAATATTGGAGCATGGTTTGACAATAGCTTAACTATGTCTAGTCATATAAGTAAGGTCTGCGGATCAGCATTCTATCATTTGCACAATTCGTAAGTACTTGTCTCCTGATGCAACTAAAACTCTGGTTCACGCTTTTATAACTAGCCGTGTTGACCATTGTAACAGCCTACTGTATGGGTTGCCTGACTGCCAGCTAAATAAGCTCCAGTGCGTCATGAATATATCTGCTAGATTGGTTTACAATGCGCCTAAGAATTGCCACATTACTCCTCTCCTCCGTGAGCTACATTGGCTCCCAATTCGACTGCGGTCATATGTATAAATCCTTCTGAGGCTCGAGGGGAAATTTAATCACTAATTTCCCGAAATGTCATGCTATCACTTTGTTATACTCTTATCACCGAGAAGTTGGAGAAGTTCTGCCTAAACTAAAGACGTCGCAGTTGAGTTGCTTTCGAAAACGTTTTGCTTGATTGAGTGCCCCTGGCTTCCCCTGGGGACAAGCGTGTTGTTTTTGAGAAGAGTAACACTAAAATACAATGTAATTAAACATGTTGACTATTTAAAATATTCAAAGAACATGCATGGAGTTTAATTACGTCACGTTAATGGTTTTAAGTATCCCACATGGAAGAAGCGGGTTTGAGATTTGAAGAGAAGAACTTTCTTGGACCATAAAATAGGTAGGGTGCAGAGTTAACAGGCGTTGCCCCATACTGAACCCGGTGTGCCAAGGGACAGCCCAATGTTCCTTCAACAGCATGCATGCCCTTCTAATTTTCCCTCTTGAATGTGAATAAGGGATAATTAAAACAAGTATGCATGCTGATGAGGGGATTTCAGAGAGATTAAATGTCCCTAAACAAACAAAGAAACCCGAGGTGATTATGGTATTACGACTAGAAATGGTACCATGCACTCATTGGCCTCATCAAGCAATACGTTTCCAACCAAAACTCTGCATTCCTCAAGTTCACACCATATTTGGTAATCATTAATCCTGCATGATTAGCTAAATCGGGCTTCCAACAACTGGGGCCAGATCTCACAAATCCACAGAATCTTTAACGTTGCTATTTGCATTTTTTTGGTGCTTGAGTAAACTACATTGCGGGTTTCAGCATGCATCACATCTTGATGTGTTGCACATTGAATGAGTTCTAAAAATAGATATCGAGGTTATCAGTCAGCTAACCACCTAGTATGGATGTGTATTTTTACGAGTCATGTGTATTTTGGTGAGCCTTTACAGTGATTAGGACTGAGGACGTGGGCCATGCGCCAATGCCACTAATTTCAAATTGATGGCGCAAAAATAATCAATTTTAGTGGGCCAGAAGGGCGCATAACTATTTCTCGAACTTTCCTTCATTACACCGAAAAAAACTGCGAGTTTTCGTTGTTTTTGCGCTGGTATGGAACCTGTATAGTTGATGTTCGAGTTACAGTCACGAATTACTGGGCGCTGTTTTTGGCCTCGTGCCTTTCAAGCGAAGCGAATTGTAAACGCCACTACAGTTTTTTTAAGTGATGGCCCCCCTTAGCAAAATTATGGTCCACGTGATGGGCCATTGAACCAGCACCCATCCCAGCCTTTCCGATCACTGCGGCTTTAACAGAGCCAAAATGCTAATGAGTAATAATACACAGCCGTATATATTAGCTGATTAACCGACTAATAAGTTGTTTATTATATAAATTTGCCAAGAAACTGAACTGGGAATCGGGAAGCCATTTTAACGTCACTACCCCAATACGGTCTCCGTTCTTCGCAGATTGATATGATAGTATTTATAGTTATTGTACTATTACCTATGTAAAGTTCAGTTCGTCTTTCATTTGTCCTGACCACCAGTCCTTCACCTCCCAGTTCTCCTTGGGCTCCGTCGTGCTCTTCCTTCTCATCCTGATGCTTGGAGCAGGTGCTGCAGGTTCTACTTTCTCCGTCGGAAATGTCACTGTTGATATTTTACGTGTTGGAAATGGTCGATCAAGACTCGAAGCAGACTTGCGCTGCCGCGGAGGCGATGAGGGCGGCACGTTGAACGGAGAAGGCGCCGCGAGGTAGCCCGCCGACTGAGTGGAAGACGTCCGGGTTGGTGTTTTCTCAGGCTCCTTCTCTTCCTCGTCTCCACTGCTGAAGCGATCACGTTCTCGCTGTTCACGTTGCTCACGTTCACGTTGCTCTATGTCTTCAGCGACTGTATTGTTGAGGCTCTCGTTGCTCGAAGCAGCGGGACTAGAACGAGTCAGTTTCTGCTGCTTCTCCCTCTCCCTCTTCATTCTCAGCTTCATAAACCAGTCCCTTATGGTCTGTATCGCCACTTCTTGTTCAATAGTGTACTCCAACTCTTCTCGTTCAAGTAGCTCCTCCAGCTGCAAGCTGCGCGTGATATCGACACTGCGATACGCGATAACGCCCAGGACATCGTGAAACGACACATCACCCCCGTTACGAAGCTTCTCGATCTCACAACACATGTGTTTAAAGGGTACCGATCTATTATCCACATCCAAACGGCCTTTAAGGAAGTTATTCTGCTTGAAGAAGATATACACTCGCATGAAGAGCTTTGCTTGAGGTACTGACATGACTCCCTTCCGACCCTGATCAACCAAGTTCCAGGCCATCTGAAAATCTCGTAGATCCGTGTTGCTGAGAAGAGAGTCTTCGTCACTAGCGTAGAACAGCGAGAAGTTTTCAATGATAACGGCCACAAAGACATTCAACAGGATGAAAATAACGATGACATAGAACGAGATGAAGTAGATCAGGGACGCTGCGTAGTTACCGCAGTCGGTTTCCCAGAAGTTGGCAGCAGGCGTACAATAAGGCTCTCCTATCATGGTATCGTGCATAATCTTGTTCCAGTCCTCCCCGGTTGTGATTCTAAAGAGGAGGATCATGGCATCAAAGCTCGTTTCGAAGTTAGCATGATGGTTGATAGCTTCACCGTATTTGACTGTCCCAAAGAGAATGACACCCGCGAGGGAGTAGCACATCATTAGAATCACCAATACGGAAATCGTGAAGAAACTCTTCGCCAGACTCATCACGACAGTCAACATTAACATCTTCAATGTATTATGCTTCCCCGACAAGGTTAGAAACCGAAACACGATGATCACAACGCCGAATACAGTAGCTACTGTATACGCACTCTCGTTACCTTTAAGTGAGAAGTTAAGAATAACCCAAAGGACTCCCAGACTTGTCAAAAACATGTCAAACCGGTTTCTCTGGCTATGCCAGTATCCTTCAGCTGTATAGGCGATGATTTTGAGGATGGCATCAACAACAAATAGCAGGGTACACGCCGCAGCTGTGCTTGTTATGATGTCACGGGTACGTGGTTCTACTGTCGTCCACTGCCCCACAGCCAGGGTCCCACATTCGACGAGCACTATCACGGCCACGATACGACGGTAGATGACGGACTGCACCGTGTCGTAGAGGACTTTCCTTAAGCCATTCTCGTCCGGTCGTGGCGGTAAATGCAGGGGTTGCGCCAGTCTCAGCCTTTTCTTCAGGTCTTGCCATCTTCTTTGATCAACTGTCAATAGTGCGGTGCCTTTGTGTTCGTTAAAGTTAGTGACTACGATTCCGACGAATAGCGTGAGCCCTATCATGCTTCCTATAAGTACGTAAGTGTGCACATAAAACCCGTACTTGCTTCCCATGGCGATGTCAACTATATCCCGCACCTCGAGCCAACCCTCGAGGGACAGTACCTCAAATAGCGCAAGGAAAGCCTGGAGTACATCATCAAAGCTAAAATTCCTTGGGTTTTTCCACACGCGTGGAACAACCATGGTCGGAGGTTCGCCTGCCAGCTTCGTCAGCTCACGAGGTTTGGCGAGTGGCATGTTAAAATGCCCCTGACAGTCGTCCTTGACAGTGATGCTTTTATCATTACAGCGCCCTAGTCTATTGGAAAATACTTGTACACCGTAGATGGCAAAGCTGAACATGAGAATGAACTGCAAAGCGGAGACTTTGAGGATTTCTTTGTAGCCACCAACAAGCTCCAAAATCACTTTCTTCATTTTGGGCATCAGTGTAATAACACGAAGGGGTCGCAAGCATCTCAGAATCATTAAAATCTGAGCTCCGGAATTCGTAGGGACGCAACTCGGCTGCCAACAAATGTAGATGAGACTCAGGAGATAAATCATCAAATCGATTACACCACCAAAATTCTGAACAACAGCGTTGGGTGTAAAGATAAGACCGTCGGCGAGAATTCGGATCCCGAGCTCTATGCTCATTGCGACCACGAAGATATGCTCGAAGGTACTCGTGGCTGTGTCGCTGAATGTTCGTGAGTGCGGCGTCTCCGTCATCATGGCAAGACAGGACGCAAGTGTCAAGAACACCATGGTCCACTCCAGGTACGTCTGAGACGCCAAACTCTTGTGAATCGTCTCCATTGTGATCATCCTATTGCGTGTAGCACGCTCGCAGTATCCAGGAGGGATGATGTAACGCGCGTGAACCACGCTTTGCAAAAAACTACGGAACCATGAATCTCGTGACAAGACGAAGAGCGGTTGGTCGAAGTAAGGGTGGTTCTCGCGGAGAGTTTCTTCCTGTAGTCTTCGCTTGCTGGCGGCTTGCTCTCGCTTCTCTCGCACCGATTGAATATCCCAGTCTCGTGTTCTGTGGCTATCGTCTTGACTGAGTTGCGAGTGGAGTTTCTTTCCACCCTGAGTTGCCATCTCCATCGCGCGCTTCACATCCGCCTCGGTGACTGCTCCTCTACCAGCTCGCGTGGTTCGAAACCGACGCGAAGCCGAACGGAAACCAGCATTCTTGCCCATTATTCCTTTCGGGCTCATCTCGGTCGGTGACAACTGTGCGAGTGTTCGACGGTGATTCGAGTCATTGATCAGCGCCGAAACTGTTGATTGCTTTCGAAAAATCCTCGTCGATCGATTTGCTTCCGGAACTGAGGAATTAAGCAGCTTGACTGGCAAACTAATTGCCGCCCTACGCTCTCCAAGCCTTGAGGATGCTCCCCTTCCGTCGCCTTCCCCTGTTAGACCAAGCGGAATGTCATCTACTGAATCAGTGTTCACGAAGCGTCGCATGAAACTCTCGCGGATTTTAGGCGTAGGAAACTCAGAGGCGAACTTCAACCGGCTCATTTTCACGAGCCTTGGGTCTTCCTTGAAGCGTTTGTAGACGCGCAGGCGCACTGGGAGTTGCTCGTGAGTCACGGACGTTTCCTCTCCCATCTTCCGCTGTTTCATGATCTTCACATCTTCGTCCAGCTCGAGGTTATCGACGATAACAGCGACAAATACACTCATAATAATCAGCGAGGAAAACAAATGATACATCAGTAGAAATAAGGCTACTAGGGCTGCGGCGTACACCTGAGCGCTCTTCATGGATTTCTCCATGATCTCGACCCAGCCCTCTTGAGTCAAAATCTGGAACATAGACTGCAACGAACTCAAGTATGTCCCGAAAAGCAGTTCTCCTTCTTTCCCGAGGGTCAAGAAAAGCTGCATACTGACTGCTGACGAGACCATTACGAAAAATAACGTAAACAGAATGACGCTCCCAAGCTTCTTCCCTGTACCAAAAATCTTGAGGCAGAAGGCTTGTAGCCCCGGTATAGCCCCGATGAGTCGTATCACGCGCATTACGTGAAATATAGCAAGCGCGTTTGTCCCTGTGAGGACTGGAAGGGCGAATATTGTGCTTCCAACGGCAAGAAGAAACTCAAAGCACTGCATTCGTGAGCTATTCAAATATGTTCGGAAGCCGACGCACCAGATTTTGATTAGCACTTCGACATCGAAGACGATTGTGAAAACAAACTGCGCCTCCGGCCTCCATTTCCCATTGTATGCTTGTATTAGGGCATCTATGAGTACTGCTGCCCAAATAAGGTAACGCACGTATGATGATGCAACGATGTTTCTGACCCGGAGGGGGGCATGTCCCTTACTAGCTTCATGGTCCACTGATATTAGGGACCAACCATTCCCTTGATCTTTAATCACAAGTGATGATAAACCAGTATAGCGCTTGCGAGATGATTGCCGGCTCTTGGAATATTGACTACGCAGGTCGGCAAATGTTTCAGATACAACAGCGATGAAGACATTTTTAACGAGCCATGAAATAAAGAAGATCAGGAGGACGAAGTAAATAACGACCAGTAGTTTGGAACGGACATTCATCATCTGATACATGACTAGAACCCAGCCCTCTTGCGTGGAGCTTGTGTACACGGTCAAAATGCTGAATAAGAAGTGATCGAAGTACTGTCTATCTGCCATGAATTTATTCAAATTGATTTCAACACAGTTATAATTGTTCGGGCAGGAATATCCACTTTCATCCCACATCGTGCAGCGTGCTTCGGGCAGCAAAAGGTCCGAATAAGCTACGTTGAGTACGTCGGTTGAATTCCGTACACAATAATTATTCTTCGCCCCGAACATTTGTACTCCAATGATCGAAGCGAGTGTCATAAAATATATGAAGAAAATCGTTACAGACCAAATCTGTCTTCTACATCTCCGAGAAACGTCTTCGCTCAGTCTAAAGTCTACGAAAAGCTTAAGTACTCGAGCCATAACAAGCGCCCTGGGCGCTCTAGGAATCGAGAATATTACGTACGGATCTGGTTTGTAGCCGGAGAGTTCTACGATTTGCAGTACGATCGATAACAAGATTAAGACGAGCATACTTAGGTTAAATATGCATTGAGGTCGCTTTAAATATGCACGGAGTTCAACAATAAAGCTAAATTTACGGATTTGAGCACACATTTCGATAGTAAACACGGTAGCAATGGCAATGTCTAAGACTAGAGTTACATATTTTAAGATAGGAACTTCGTCAAATGTCGCTGGGCTGTTCATGGCCATAGATATTAAACTGACAACTGAACATACTTGAATGAGGCGTTTGAACCACCAGCTCTTGAGCCACGCAAGTTTTCGTGATTCTTCATCATCGCCGTCTTCATCATCGTCAACAACATCGGGGAAAAATGGATGTTTGGGCCAAATGTTAGTGGAAGAAGATTGGAAATCCGAGTCAAAGGCATGCGACGATCGCCCTTCCATGTTCACTCCGAAAACAACACGATCGTGAGTATAAAGTAATACATTACCGGTGTCTTCATGGGGGGTCTAGACGTAAATACATGTAGATTGCTCATTTATTTACTGTTCCGAATAGTTTACGAACATTTTACGAAGATATCCTATTTACAATGGAAGTCCGAACGTACAGTAAATTTTATTCGAAAAGCTTCATAAATTTTATTCGAAAAGATGATTAAAAGGAAATCTGGCCTGAGTCTGATTTTCTTAGGCAAAAGGAATAATTATCATGTTATGAGTTTTTACTCGAAATCACATGTCACCGAGTACCCGCCGACGCAACTTCGGATTTACAAGATTGTATTACACCACCATTGCAACGTCCTTTCCGGGCGCGAGCTCCGTTCTCACACATATTTTTGTTTCCCATATCTACCATAAGGATGCATTCTCTACGTTTTGCCTTGAATTCTGCACTAAAGCGCCCATTCGTGACTGATTTTGGAGTGAGAGAAGCTCTTCTTCGATACAATGTTGGGCCTCGTGCTCCAGTCATTGGGGTCAGGAATGTCTCCGGGCCGTACAGTACAAGCGATCGACACAGCTTTCTATTCACTTCAGAGTCCGTAAACGAAGGACACTCGGATAAAATGTGTGATCAGATCTCCGATGCTGTTTTAGATGCGCATTTGGAACAGGATCTGTACGCGAAAGTTGCGTGTGAAACCGCCGCAAAAACTGGTTTGGTGTTATTGTTTGGAGAGATCACTTCGAGCGCTAAAGTTGATTACCAAGCCGTTGTTCGTGACACTGTGAGGGAGATCGGATACAATGACTCATCTACTGGGTTCGATTCCAAAACATGCAGTGTTTTGGTTGCAATTCAGGAGCAGGCTCAGGAAATTGCAGATACTGTTGGCAAAAGTGATGAAAATATGGGCGCTGGTGACCAGGGGTTGATGTTTGGATATGCCACCGATGAAACAGAAGAACTTATGCCCTTAACGACCGTACTAGCTCATAAGCTATGCGCCAGGATGTCTGAGTGTAGAAAGAACAATGTTCTCCCATGGCTGCTCCCAGACGGCAAGACCCAGGTGACTGTACAATACAAACTGCAGAATGGGGCATGTATCCCAGAGCGCGTACATACAGTACTCATCTCTACACAACACTCTGCTAATGTCACAGTTGAGGAGATCCGCCACCATCTGAGGGACACAATAATCAACTCGGTTATCCCAGAGAAATATCTAGATGATAATACCGTTTTCCATTTATTGCCGTCTGGGAAATTCCTTGCTGGGGGTCCTCTAGGTGATGCTGGGTTGACAGGTCGGAAAATCATTGTGGACACATACGGTGGCTGGGGTGCTCATGGGGGAGGAGCTTTCTCAGGAAAGGATGTGAGCAAAGTCGACAGATCAGCAGCATATGCATGCCGCTGGATTGCCAAATCACTGGTTGCAGCAGGGCTCTGCAGGCGTGTGTTGTTGCAAGTAGCATACGCCATCGGCATTTCTGAGCCCTTGTCTGTATCACTGTTTAGCTACGGGTCAGGTTCATACACTGATGAAGAATTGCTGCAGATTGTCCAGAATAACTTTGACTTGCGTCCAGGTATAATTATTAATGATCTGAATCTACGCAGGCCTATTTATAAAGCCACTAGTGTCTTTGGTCATTTTAAGCCTGGTTTCCCATGGGAAGACCCAAAAGCTCTCAAACTTTAATGAACTAAATTAGTTCATTAAAGTTAGTAAAGTGCATAGAACATTTCAACTGATACTGAACATTTTTACTGTCAGGAATAATAGAGATAAACCTTTTTGATTGATTCATGAATGATTTCACACAAATGCATTGCTTTAATTTACTCTGCATACGCATGTTCAAATGATCGAGTGGAACATATTGTACATAGAATATGGTTATAATCATAAACATGACAATCATTTGATGATTGCAAAATGATTTGTTTCTTAAGAACCATTAATTGGCTTTGTCATTTTAAAGATACCAGTAGCCTGAAAAGAATACATAAAGAGAGAGTATTTTTCATGTGTGGCATTTTCTTATATTAAAAAAAATCATGTATCATTTTTGGGGTGAATTAAGAAAAAAGAAAAAAAGGCTTGTCATACATTAAAGTAAAGTCAATGTTAAAATATTGCTTTGATACAGAAATGACTTGACTAGCTGCTCTAAAAAGAAGAAGAAGAATATTATAATTTTAATGTATATTTAAGATATACATGTATACCACCAACATAAATGTAGGCCAGTTAGAAACCATGGTACTATAAGGTGACTGAATGAAAGGTTAAAACACTGATTAAAACATGTATTACCCTCTTATTGATAAGGTGAGACAGTGGATTCAGGTTGAGTGTTTAACAGTGTCTGATTTTGTGTTCATTGCAACGGTTGTTCGCTCAACTTTCTAGACACAACTTGACATGTTGCCAACGAAAGTGTAGACATTCTCATTTTACCATACTTTGTATATCTTTCATTCAATCTGCCTTTAATCGAAATTCAAGTAGGTAGAATACACCCTATTCCAAAACATTTGGCAAATCTTGTTTGAGCTACCACGTTAGAGTATGCCAAGATTAGCAATACTCTGAATGTTAGGGGTGATAGCATAAAATGGTACTAATTAAGTTATTGAGATTTCAATATATTATAGAATTTTGTATGGGTTTGAGCCAGTTTTACCTACTAATTAACCTCGTTTTCGTGATTTACACTGTATTTAAATGTCAATAACTTTGCAACAATGAAAGACCAAACTCTCAAACTGCTAGTATTACTTACTTTTGCATGCTTTAATAAAGACAACATGCATTCACTTTGCCTAATATCCTTTTTTTCTTTTTTGCATTATGCAAATAAGAGTAGCCATATTGGAATAAGGTGCATTATACATCTTATTCCAATATGACTCCTCTTATTAATTGCATAATGCCAAAAAAACTAGGCTATGCTGTCTTTATTAAAGCATGCAAAAGTAAGTAATACTGAGCAGTTTGAGAGTTTGATCTTTCATTATTGCAAAGTTATTGACATTTAAATACAGTGTAAATCACGAAAACTAGGCTAGTAGGTATAACTGGCTCAAACCAAACCTGTACTGTTGTGGCCAACTAACTTCATCATTTTTAATGGTGAGAAAGTTATATAATATTGAGTGTTTGACTTCAAATCATATTTGTTTACTCATGCGACTGCCTGAATGTACAAAGCCATTAGCTGCCAACAGATGGCAAATGGTTACTGGGCAACATGCCAATTGAAGGGCTGTGTGCAAAAAGGGTGTAAGTGTCTCCTGATCTTTTTCTAAATTCTCCTTCAATTTCTTTGTTTTCTAAGGGAGAATTTAGAATGTGATCAAGACTAGTCATGCCTTTTTGCACACAGCCCTTCAATTTCTACTTAACAACATGTCAGTGATCTAATAAACACAAAATCAGACACTGTTAGCAGGTGCTCAAACTGAATCCACTGTACATGTTATTTGATATTATGGAGATATATATTACTAAGATTGAAACTTTTCACAAAAGGACCATGTGGTGTAAAATATTTTTGTTCAATGAAATATTTTTATTCATTTGAGGTTGATTTGTGCTGTAAAATTTACCATAATATTTATCAGTTACTGTGCCATTGCCATGTTATTAAAAAGTAACAAGTGTATATTAATAATAATAATTGCATGCTCTCTATTGTCAATATACCTACCGTAACCTTTTAAACACGTTGATAAAATAGAAGACAAATGTTTCCACTTTGTAGTCCATTAAAATACTTGGTATATATTTAAGAAATAGAAAACATTTCCCGTGTTTCTATAGAGTTATAGAAACACGAGTGGCAGTTTGGGAGAACGAGAAATGGCAGTGGGAACACGAGCCCAAAGGGCGAGTGTTTCCACAGCTATTTCGAGTTCTTCCAAACTTCCACAAGTGTTTCTATAACTTTATAGAAACAAGGGGGAAATGTTTTCTATTTCCTTTATAAAATAAACGAATAAAAGCACGGAAATGCTCACTTAATTTGATAACCAAAATGTAAATTCTCACAACTAGCTCAAGCGCACGCTCAACTGTCCATGTTTCTATAGAGTTATAGAAACACAGCTTACAGCCAATCAAGAGCGTGTGTACTATCGAAACTATTTTATAATGGTATATACTTCATGGTAGTGTTTCGTTCCATATAGTCTCTCTACATAATAATTTTCTCTACTGTTTTACAGTATTATGCAGGGAGACTATATGGATCGAAACACCACCATGAATCAGTACGCAAACACTGGCAGATAAGCTGCACCCCGAGTTTAGAAGCTCAAATTTTGGAAAAAAAAGTTTTTCTTTTCATTTGCCATACGTAGTTATCACATCTACAAGGACATCTGGAAGTAATCTATCGGGGAGAAACTGATTGCTCAAAGAGAGATGGAAAATCAGTTCCACAAATTTACTGTTTATCTACCATGTTAGTACTCCGGAATAGCATGGTATTTTCTCGCTCGCGGAGGAACTATAACTGTTGAAGAATGGTATACAAATAAACTTGTTGTTTCTGCTTTTTTTGGAATTGCTGGAAATTAACATTAGTCCCCATCTTGTGTGGCATAACCTGATACTCTGGTTATGTGTGGCATTGTTTTCTCGAAAAACGTAACACGAGCCTGCGTGAAGAGCGTGTGCGGTATCTTGGTGGACATGCGCACTTGTGTTGCTGATCTGAGAGACCAAATGAAGTCATCTCTCTTATTTCCTTTGTGGTATTTCTGCCTACGAAATGTCTGCATTTTCAAGCTTAATAGCCTTAATCTAGCAACAGCAATGAAAACCAATACCTTGACTTCTTATCCTACCTGTAATTTGGGAAAATGAGTTACTGGAACTGTATTTGTAGTCGCTTTGTCGACCAAGTCTTTGACTTTGAGCCTCTCGGCCCAAACGTGCCACAAAAAACGTTCGCTTACTCAAGGACTTTACTTAGATTTCTTTACCAGGATTATTCCAGGTGATATTTGGAGAACTTGTTCATAGACTGCAGGGGTAAAGTCTCGTGGAATAACAAGCTGCACGATGTTGTATGTGTTTTTAGTGGACGTTGGTGTTATGTACACTTTTGAGATGAAGTTAGCCATGGAAAGGTGAGAAGGGAAGTATTTATACTTTGTATAAAAATATCGAAATTATAAATATTGCGTGATCATGGAAATGATGGTACTGGTTATTTAATAGATAACTTATAACTTCTTAACATGCTCCAGACATTTTGCTAATGATTAGTTAGAAAAATTCTGTATTGAAATTATGGAACGTAATTATTGCTAACTGATCGAGACCTAAGTTCCTCACACCAATATGGATGGTTTATATACAGGAGCAATTGCAGAATACCCCCTGCTCAAGTACGTTAGGTGGAGATGCCAACATGTCAATGCGTTAGTCCATATATGGTTATCTCTCTTTTGAGATATGTCTGGGTGTGAACAAGTCTCTCTGCTCACAGTAGTATAATGAAGCAACATGTATGATGTCAACGCATTAGAGAGATATATCTGGGTGTGAACAACTGTCTGTTCACAGTAATAGAACAAAGCAACATGTATGATGTCAATGTGTCAATGCGTTAGAGAGATATGTCTGGGTATGAACGAGTCTCTCTGTTCACAGTAGTAGAACCCGGGAGTAGAACCTAGCAACATGTATGATGTCAATGCATCAATGCACTGGAGAGATACATGTATGTCTGGGTGTGAACGAGTCTGTTCACAGTAGTAATAATAATAATAATAATAATAGTCTTTATTAACAAATATACCACATCAAACGTGCAATATTTTACAAAATATATAAAAGGAAAAAGAAGAAATATATATAAAAATATAAATCTAGTAACAGTCAATTATGTTTTCACAAAGTGAAAAGACATCTATTTATAAAAATGGATTTGAACCTCTCAGTTTTTACACAAGGCAAGATGTAGTTATGCCCTCTATCACGGAGTTGTCTGGATCTCTGTGGTGGAAACAGATCGTCAAGGGCAGTATGATTTTGAGAGATTCTGTTCCATAATTTCTTATCCCTAGAGTTTAAAATACTGCAAATACTGTATTTCTCCAAACAATACCCTGATCTAAAAGCTCTAGCAAACATTCTATCTATTCTACTGAGATATTTATCATAGAAACAGCATCCCCATACTTCGATGGCATAGGTGAATACAGAAATAATAAGGCTATGAAAGAGCAGATCTACAGTAAATGCTCAATTGGATACTTATAATATTTACATACTCTTAGTAGAATGAAGCAACGTGCATGATGTCAATGTGCTAGAGAGAGATGTCTGAGTGTGAACAATATTTATAAGATATTTATTCATTCTTATAATTTTAATAACCATATATGGCCTAATGCATTGATATGTTGGTGTCTCCACCTAACATGCTTGAGCAGGGAGGGGGGGGGGGGGGGTATTCTGCAATCTAACCTATATATGTTTGTTATTTCCAGGTACTCTGACTTTTTCATAAACAGTTCTTTATCTCTTGTACATTGTAGTTCCCTAGTATGAAATAAAACCATTAATTATCTTAAAAAAAAAACGTTTAAACTTGTAAAGTCATGCATGACTTGGTACTCCAGATGTAAACAAATCATAATTATTTGTTGTCTCCACCATAATTCATTGCTTCTGGGCTTACAGATAATATTCCATTGTAATAATGGTAAAATAGATTTGCAGAGGGAGTGTTCTTAAATGAATCAGATATTTTCATAATTGAGTCACAACTTTATGAGCTACCGGTAGTAACAAATGTGTTTTTAGAGGAAAATACTATTATCTACATCAAATATCATTTCATGAAGTGTGAAGTGTTGTTACATGTAGCTCTAGTCTAGGCTTGTCATTATCACCACCACAATCATCATCATCAGCACAATCATTGTCATCACAATCACTATTATCATCCTGATTTACAGTCCGGTTATCATCAATTCCACAGTACAGAGAGTAAGGAATGACATTATTATGAATGTAAACAAGCATACATGTATGTGACTCTGTTAGTCTTCCTTGATATAAGTGTTGCATTTTATACCATAGATCATTTTTCAGGCTTCAGATATGTGATCCTGCAATCGTATTGAAATATCTTTTATCAAGTGGAGCTGGCATAAAACAGAGCAAAATGAACTAGAATTGGATTTTGCCTTACATTGACATGATTGAAAATTTGATCCCTTAATAAAAAGAAATGGCAGATGCTAATAATTTTGTTTTTATGTTGGTCATTTTGTTTCCCACTTTGAACTCGTATTCATTTTAATGACAAACTCGTGATTAACGATGAGAAAACTGAATTTTTAATTATTGGCACTAAGCTACAATTATAGACAAAGTTGATGTTGATAGCCTATCCATAGGTGATGCTCAGGTTCAGACATCAGTGCTTGTGTGGCACTTGGGCTCCTGCGTCAATCACAATATGTCAGTGGTCTCGCACATCACTGAAATATGTAAAGCAGCATTTTACAACTTATATAATATCCATTGCAAAGGAAATATCTTACTAGAGACTACAGAAACACTAATTCATGCCATTTGTAACTAGCCGCATCAATCACTGTAATGGGTTGCTCTATGGATTACCTAGTTCACAACTGTATGAACCTCAGAGAGTTCAGAAAGCTGCTGCTAGGCTTACATGTATTTACCATGTGCCTAGGTTCTGTAATATCACAGTTAGACCTGCACTGGTTGCCAGTAAAGTTCTGCATTGATTTTAAAATAATGTTAATGACTTGCACATAGTTATATTTCCGATTTTATTACTGTCAAACCTAAGTCTACATACATGTGTAACTTCAAAAAACAATATAAACTAACTTTACTTGATAACCAGAATTAGTCATTTATACATGTAAATATTGATTTTTAATCAAACTTCGCAGAACTTTGCACAACTTGTAAAATTTATACACGCTTGTAAAATTCGTTTTTATGAATCCGATACCTACATGTACCTTAGTTCCAAAAATATGTAAATCAATGACAATACTTACTCATAAATTGTCTTATTTGTTTTACTTTTTTTCCTCGACTATCTTCTCTGTGGTAGTGGTCAACTCGAAAGCCACTGGCTACTTTGACCACTACTCACTTTTCCTCAAAGCTGTAAATATTTATTTATTCTCTTTTTCCCCCCCATACATTATATTATATTAATATGTTTGTAATTTTTAAAGAAATAGTGCAAAATAAAATGAATTTGTAACTATAACCTCTGATCGTACAATGTACGTCTTCTCCAGCCACCCATAACCAAGACTCTAGCTGCACCCAAACTATGGAACAGTCTGCCTACTACAATATTAGAAGCATTACTTTGATTTAAAAATCAGTTTAAAGTATCACTTAAGTCTTATTTGTTCCATAAGGCATTCATTAATTCTTTATAGACAAGTATTTTTAATCACGAACATCTTTGATTTAATTAATTAATTTATTTATCTGTCTATTTATTGATTTATTATATGTAGATATTTTTCATTTTTAACTATTTGGTTATATCATGACTACCGTATATTATACATTTATTGTAAGACACTATTGTAAGGCACATTTGTTACAATTTGCGCAATATAAATAAATACGGTATTATTAAATATTATTAATATCATTATTATCCTCACCAACAGTCATCGTTGTCATCATCAATAATATCATTATCCTCTCTAACACTATCATCATCGTCATCATTATTATAAGTAATCGTTACTCATTATTGTTGTTAGTGTGCAAACCCTGATGAGTGCTATTGCCAGCATGGCTGGCATCTCTGTGGATAAGCAGGTCCTTCTGATATTTGGAGGAGAAGCCCTGGACCCTAGTGATAGGGTTTGTAACTACAGCAGTGCTGGCACTGTAAGTATGAAACATTTTCTTAGATATACATGTATACCTGGAAAGCACACTGCTTATAACTAAGTATGTAACATTTTCGTAAATACGCCTAGATTTTTTCGTTTTACGCCTAACGTTTTCCACTTAGGCGTAAAATTACGCCTAGATCCTCTTACAAAGGTAAAAATTATCGGAAGACAAGTCTTATTTCCAAATCTGTAAAACTATCTGATTTTTTGAAAAAAATACTACCATTTGCAAGCAAGCGTTTAGGTGTAAACTTTTTTGTCTGTTGTTTCAAGTTTGAAACGCATAGTTTACTAATTACGCGGCGACGTTTGGCGTGTGAAGTCTGAACTTTAAACCATAAAATGTCAAAGTTTGACAGCTCCTATCTATAGTTTTTGTCATGCAAAACATAGCCTTTTGTCATGCAAAACAACTTGTTTCGCGCTGGAAAATAGTTTACATTACATTACGCCTAAATTTTGGAGAATTACGCCTAAAATTGTTAAACTGGGCGTAAAATTATGCCTCCTTTTTACTCGGGCTGCCTGTGGCAGCGCCGAGTCTGAAAATGCAAGTGGTTATTATTTATTTTTTTAATCAGTGTCAGACGGCTTCTGCGCATGCGTTAAAGGTCAAATTCGAACCAATCAGATTGCACTATGCTGGTCACGCAAACAAAGGTTAGATTTCCTCAGGCGCGCTCAGATAAGAAAATTCAAAGCTCAGACTAGGCGAGACAAGGAGATATCAATTTCAAATAGTCATTGTCAGAAATCTATTCCATCGTGGGCAATGATGCAATACAACCTAAATTTGGGTCAGGTCCATGTTTTACGACAGAATAACCAGAGTCTTTCTACTGGATTCGGAGAGCTCGAGGCATTATACAAGTCTGCTAATATGGGGAAAACTGAAACAAAAAATGAACTTTGACGGCAGAAACCCTCATATTTGAGCCAAGCGGAATATTTACATGATCCGCTAAGATTTTTACAAATCTAATTAGTTAAGCAGATGTACGCAGTGTATGCCAACTGAAATGCTGTGCTCGTTTTGTGGTTACGGCTCAGTGGGGCAACTACCCGAACAAGAAGCATGAACTGCCAGCAAAGAGAGAGGAAAACTGAAAGAGGAAATCCTTGTGAGAAATCGACGTACATATGAAGCTATATACGTTATCATCGACTATATGGGAGTCAAACATCGAGCTGCTATGAAACCGCTTGTGACAGTTTGTTTACGCACTTTCGGCTTGACAAACGAACGTTTCTACTTTCGACACAACGGTCGCTAAACTGTACGAAATCTCCAAGGATATATCCCTAATGTCCAAACTAAAGGGAAAAACTGAAAGAGGAAATCATTGTGACCAATCGACATAAATATGAAGCTCCAGAAGTAATTATTGAATACATGAGAACCCATAGAGAAAACCGATAATAATGAACACGGTATTAGTTTCACCGACATTTGTGGCGTAACTGAACTCGCACTACAGCATAGCTTGAAATACTGTACGAAAACTCCCGTTTAAAAATTTCCTGATGCCGAAAGGACCGTAGCATTTAAACAAGATATCCTTCTGACCAATCGACATACATATTAAGCTGTGAAAGTATGTTCCATTCCATAACAGCCGATAGTGCAAACTAGTAAACTGCCACTAGTAAATTGACCTTGCGAGTACTGAACTTTCTAGCGTCAAATGCATGTGTTACGTTTCCAAACTTTAGGACAAGAAATCTTCCATAGAATGTTCTATTTTATTTACAGCTGAGAACTGTATTATTAAACATAAGAAATAAAACAATGGTGCCATTTGAAGAATTACATCATGTCAAAAGTGCAAACGAAGAAATATATATCTACGGACGCGAGCAGCTCGATCGTTTCACTTTGGTCAAACTCGGACTGTTTACGACTGGAACCTGCAGTTTTATCGGACCTGCAGACTAAATTGTAAACGTGTGGCCGTGTTCAGGCTAGTAAATCTAGCTAGCTAACCACAGGAGGTAGCGAGCTTCTTTAGTCTGAACAGTTTTTCTGCTCTGGTGATTAGCTAGCTAGTGGTCGGTGGAATACTTTGAAGTTCCAGGCTACCTAGCGAGGTAGCTTGAATAGAATCTAGCGCGCTAAAAGCCCATCGATGACAACTACCGGGTGTATTGTACGTCAATTGAGCCATCATGGATAACGAGGATCGCCAAACACCAGTCAGTAGCAGTTTTTCGCACAGTTTTAATATTTTGGTTGAAATTTCAATTGAGCACTTTGGCGGTCAATTATTTGCGATTACGAAACACTTGCGCCAAGGGCAGTTATAGACCAAATTTCTATCTTTTAGAGAGGGTCTGAATGGGGGGGTCTACATGTACATGTCAGTTGTCAGTTAAAATGTTGGCCATTTGTCAGTTGTCAGTTAGCCCTAGTTAATCATTACTAGAGAACATTTACAATGTTTGACCCACAAAAACCAAATTTGTCAGTTGTCAGTTATTTTTCGGTTGTTAGTTGTCAGTAAAAAAATCGTCATTTGTCAGTTGTCAGTTATTTTTAAGGCTGTTTGTCAGTAGTCAGTTAACCCCATTCATGCCCTCTTTAGAGATAGAAACAAACCAGAAGAGGGAAAAACAAAAAGTAAAACCTACTAAGTTACTAGGTCTGAACAGTACTAATTTATTAACTAGCTGCGAGTTGCTGACAGATATCTCAAGACTCTAGCTAGCTGCACGATAGTAGTCTGAACATACATACACACAATCATGAATAAGTAGTGTTTTCAATAAAAGATCAACTACTTTAATTTACATATGAGAAAACAAAAATATTAAATTACATACATGTATATATATACTAGGGGAGCAGAGAATGAAAGTCACCGCGCTACCGGCCACTCCTAAAGACTGCTAATAATTCTTCCCTTTGGTTATTACTAAGAGGATTGCAAATGAAAGTGTATTTCATCTTCAATCTCATGTGGCCCGAGTGAAAGCCCAGATGGGCTCTTGTTTTTCTTAATTTCGAGCCCTGAAGTATGCAACATCGTCTCAGATGTTCTCCAGTATACAGTACTAATCAAAACTAACCTCCCCTTTGCGTGCGCTCGGGTTTACTTGGGTTTACTAGTAGGTATTTTTACCTCGGTGCTCTATACACAACATTTTAAATATTTGATTAATATGAGTTTTCTCTTGAGGAAATGTTTTTTTGTGACATCAGTGAAAACAATCTATATCTGTAATGCACACTGCTTATAAAAAAGAGAAGTTGAAGGGCTGTGTGCAAAAAGGGCGTAAGCGACTCTTGATCACATTCTAAATTCTCCCTTAGAAAACAAAGAAATTAAAGGAGAATTTAGAATCTGATCAGGAAACACTTACGCCCTTTTTGCACACAGCCCTTCAGTTATTATTTTGTTGTCTCTGGTCATGTAACTTCTTTTGCGGTTGACAGTGCCCCCTTGAGAATGATAGCAGAACTGTATAAAGAGTTGGCTTAAATGCAACAAGAATTTTGTACTTTTTAACTAAGCAGGAGTGCTCAATGGGAAAATATTTTACTTGAGGTACATGTAATGACATACATGACTTGTATGGACTGAACACTACAACGTCAGTAGAAATTACCATAACTGAGAGTCAAATAGTTTTCCGTTTGGCCCAACTTTACTCAGTCAATAAGTGTTTCATTGTGTGACCAATTTCAAATGAAAAACCAACAAGCAAAACATAAAAATTAATAGGGCTGGGCAGCTTTCTCCAACCCTCTCACATCAAACATCTAAGATTTTCATCAACAGCTTACAAGAGCTCTTTTGAAATTGTGTGATCAAAACCTTGCACTTGCAGGCCAAAATGGCAGAATAGGCCTTTTGCATCAATTAATCGTGACGATTTCCCCTAGCAACACCTGTGTGGAGGGCAAGCCATTCTGACATTCCTTGACAACAGAGAGAGCGTGAGAGACATGAGCGTGAAACTTCAATACTAGAAGTTCTGCCGGTTCCTTTGTTATTCATTTTCAGCCCAAATTTATCAGAAATATTTAGCTTTAAATCTTAAAGTTCAGTGTTAGAGGATTTTAAGAGCTGTAAGACGATCAGAAATAGCTTTGTGAAGCCAAAACCGAACCGGACTCTGCGAGTTACTCGCAACATGATTGTGGCCTCAACAGACAAGAGGTACAGTGAAGACGCAAACTTTGTCACGCGCGGAAAGGCAATTGCTGAACCGGCTCAGCAATTGCTGTTCGTTAACAGCAATTGCTGTTTTAGAAAACAGCAATCAGCAATATCGTTTTGCCGGCAAACAGCAATATCGTTTTTTGAAAAACGCAATATCGTTTTTGTAAGTAAAACGGCAATTGCTGATTTACAGCAATATCTCCGATATTCTGACGAGTTTGTACAAAATCGATGTTTTCCGTAATCGTATGCCAAATGGTTTGTTTTTGTTGACGTAGAGAGAGCTGTTATGGGGCAGCTTACCAAGACTGAATGAGGGCCATTGAATAAACCAGGCCTGAATTGGAATTTAGGTTTTTTAGCATAAAGAAAACTGGTGAATCTGGAGAAGTTTGACCACAGTTTGACAGTTTGCTTTTGCAAACCTTTACTGAAAACCTATACTTAAAATATTAGAACTAGCATGAATATATGGAAGCCTCAACTTTCTGACACAAAATAATAACAAAACGATTAGCGGTCGCTAAATGTTTAGTTCCCTGACCGACACGGGACTCGATCGCTTTAAAGTTTGCCGCTAAGCGCAAATCATAACAGTAAATAAACTTTAGCTTCTGTAGTTTCACATTTTCGGTAGATCCTTGTGTAGTTAAGAGTTTCGGCTGAAATTATTGCAACTGTTTGAAGTTCTGGCATGTTTTTCGAAAATTAGAATCTCAAGTTCTCGCAGTGTGAATTTTCACGTGCAATCAGTCAGGCGTGAACGTGACAGTCTGACTTTTGACGAGTCTGTCAAATCGCTGAAACTTTCTGGGAACGTGAACACAGTTTTGAAGCCAATTCGTAATGAAAAGACGTGCAAAAAACTTCTATACTCTTACCAGAAAACCTCTACTGGGAATGTGGTATTCCTGTTGAATGCAAATTGCGCTTTAATACACTGAAAGTTTTCCAAAACATTGAAGGTCGAAATTAGCATATTACAATCGTCTCAACAATCGCTAAACGCACGTGCAAGTCAAAGACGTGGATCGTTCGAGCTTCAAGTACCGGTATCTGCAAAACTAGGGAAACCTGGCAAACCAAATACATGTAATCAATTCATAAACACTACCACAAACAAAATCAAAATGGGAAAAGACATCTCAATGTCTGTGAAAGTAAGTTAATTAAAAAAATATTACCGAAACGCTTGCCGTGCGCAAATTTTATTTAAGCTTAAACTTAAAGCGTTCATTTCTATTCGGATCTCGAGTTCTTTCATTGCATTGGTCTTGTAACTTTTTGCGTTGTTTAACTTCTAGCCGTTGAACCGAAAAGTGGGGCATCAACTTATTAAACGTTTTGTGCGTTTTTGCGGTTGAGCGAAAAAAAGCGGGATTGTCAACTTCGCGCATGTTCTTTCTATGTTCAAGTAGCGAACCAGGTAAACTAAATAATTACGAATCAGGGTTTTGTACAATCAAATCAGCAATTGCTGTGCCGATATAACATTTGAAAAAAGGCAAAAGGCAATATCGTTTTTTAGAAACAGCAATATCGTTTTTCAAAAACAGCAATAACGTTTTTGAAAACAGCAAATAACGGCGATATTGTAGAGCAGCAATTGCTCTTAAAACAGCAATTGCTGCTCAGCAATATCGGGGCAATAGCGTGAAGAAGTTTGCGTCTTGACTGTAAGAAGCTGACTTCAAGAATTTACTTTTCTTCCACGCTTTAAATTGGTTTTATGTTCTAGAAATATTATGTGATGACAGAAGATGTATCTATTACTCTACCATCGCCAAGGATATGCTATGAGATGCTGGTGTTGTTTCAACTGGAAAATGCTACCACTGTTGTGTGCCACAAATATGTGACCTCTCACAGGAAAACGTACACTAACGGATATCCGTTGAATGGGCAAAAATCAACGGCTAATGAACGGATAGCAACGCTTTTACAGAGTGTTCAAACGGTTTAGTTAACGGTTCTAACGGGCAAGCTAACATTGCTAATGGTTTACCAAAACGTTCTAACGGGCAAGTTAACGGCTGTAACGGGCAAGCTAAAATTTCTAACGGTTTACCAAAGGCTGAACTGTACTTTGCAAAACGAAACGAAACAAAACTGTACTTTGCGAAACACGTATTTAGGCACTACTGGGAACAGCTAAAAACAATAATCTTAGTTTATACTTACTTTCACATATATAGCGCTTGGTAGACTTCAACGACAACGAGGCTGCATTGACCCGGCCTCTAGTATTTGTAACAATATTTCCCATATGACAAGTTGATTATGTTTGATCGCTCAGACAGTAGAGTGGTCATTTTTACGTACATGAGATCGGGAGTTCGAATCCGGTGACGCTAAACTTTTTTCTTTTTTTTTTTAACTGGACAACATTTTTAGCTCTCCTTTCCTCCTTCTGGTATTTTTCTTCATAACCAAATATAAAATAATAACTAAACAAATCATAGCCTTTCAAAGCGATCGATTTCAGGTTGCTTCAACTCTTCTCTCAGCTAAAATATTCAAACAGCTGTTTTAGTAGTGTTAGATATTTATATAGGAAGCTTAAAAGCCATAATTGAAAGGCTAAGTACAGTGAACGAATCACACTACATTTTAACATGGCCGCCGAGGTAAATAATTTTTCATGCCAAAAATGTTACCACTCAGTCAACAGCGCGCGCTTGCCAGTTCAAAAGGTCGGACGGCCGGGATTTATTTTTCTACTTTATTTTTATCAACCAATATCAGAGATAAACTAAGTTTCTAGTCAGGATTTCGAGTCAGGATCCGAGTCAGGATCCGAGTTAGAATTCGAGTTAGGATTCGAGTTAGGATTCGAGTCAGGATTAGAGTTAGGATTTCGAGTCAGGGAGTCAGGCTTTCCCAGAAATTGATAATTATCTAATCACAATACAAAGGGGGCTTGTTAAATAAACAAAACCATTATTGTCGATGTTGTAAATCAATCTATCGTGACCATGTGATAGTGTTGATTTCATTTAATACACAAATGCGGGTGTACGGCGAGGAAATGCTAAAATGCTAAAAACTCTAATTTCATTCAAACAAATGCAAGTCTGTATTAAACGAAAATTAAACAGGGAAGAGCCCTGCGGAAATAAATAAAGCTGAGAAAAGTTCCGGTGGAAAGAAACTTCTGCAGCGCTGAGAACTTTGAGAAAGGCTTTAAAAAAAAGTTGGAGCTCTTACGAATCATCAAATTGTAGCAGAGTCTATCAAATTTATGCAATAGATCAATAGCTTTTTTGGCAATTGTCCCAGTGTTCCAAACATTCTTTCATTTGTGTTTTTGTGTATTTATTTGACTAGCTCCGTTCCAGAGTCTTTGTGTGTCTCTGGCACTCACTGATCGCGCCTTCAGCGTATGCAACAAAATGTGGTAAACTTTGCGAGAAGGACCTCTTGCACCCATGGTACTTTTGTAGGCTAACCAGTAACCGGTACACTAACTGGTACACTACCTGGGTACCCTAAAATCCTTTCTTTTGCTAGAGTTGGTAAACTTGAAAAAACCATGGGGTTATCTTCTGATCGAAGGGAAGACACTACAAAAAAAATACACAAAAAACTGGGAATGTTAAATGGTTAGGAAATATCCGTTTTCATTGTATAAGCGGCTCGAACAACCGAAAGAGGCACAGTGATTTCCTGCTGCTTAGGCTCGTCCACTTGTCAACAAAATAAAAAATATATGCTAAACACTACTAAAATAGCTGTTTGAATCTCTTAGCTGAGAGAAAAGTTGATCGTGCATGTTTTTCGATCGATCGCTTTGAAAGGCATAGATAATTTTTTTAGTTATTATTTATTTGGTTATGAAGAAAAATACCAGATCGAGGAAAGGAGAGCTAAAAATGTTGTCCAGTTAAAAAATAAAATAAAAAAAGTTTAGCATTGCCGGATTCGAACTCCTGATCCCACGTATGCAAAAATGACCACTCTACTGTCTGAGCTATCAAACGTAATCAACTTGTAGTATGGGAAATATTGTTACAAATACTAGAGGTCAGGTCAATGCAGCCTCGTTGTTGTGTCTGCATGGTTAGCGTGATTACTATTGCAATATGGCCAACGGGATCGCCGGAACTGTAAAGAGGATTTTTTTTGTAAAAAGAAGCAAGTATTAAGAAGTCTACCAGGCGCTATATCAAAACAGTTTATCAAAACGTTCTAACGGATGATCGTGGCAGACAGAGTAAAATGCAGGGTGCAGGGCACGCAGAGTATAGCATAATATTTGCCATGTGAACAATTGACCTTTGATATTCCAAAGGCACTAAATTATGTAACTCCATTTTTTTTACTTTGAACACCCTGCGTGCCCTGCACCCTGCGTTTTACTCCGTCCGTGATCTTGGCTATCTAACAGTTTAACAAAACGTTCTAGCGGATGATCTTCACTCTAAGACAGGATTGCGTTACGAAACACCATCCCAGCGCTCGTTTGCGTGCTTTCCGATTTGAATAACTGATTTGAATAATCAATGACTCCGCAGTGTTTGTTTTGCATTGAGATCGCACAAAAAAATTATCTACAGATTAAATTTTCTTTTAGAAATCGAGATGCTTATGGAATCAAACGGTTTGAAAATTTTCACTTCATTTACGTATCTGAACAGTTTCCATGTGATGCGAAAAATGGTTTGAGTCCATAGTTCTCGATATTCACAGTTTTAATTTGTTGTCTGTTATTTAGCGTGAGATCAGATCGCACGAACCGTATCGAATCTTTTGGAGTTTTGATTTCAGCTTTTTTACTTAATCACTTTGTGAGGAGTTAATAAAAAACATCCAAACCTGTAGGTATGTTGGCATGTAGCATTCGGAAAAGGATATAAGGGCGATCGCACGTAATCTGAGTTTCTAAACTTGTTGTGTGACTTGTAGATCGCCTTAACCAACGGTGATCGTCGACCTATTTAAACGCCCAATGGATGAATGTTTTGATCTATCTAACGGATGAATGTTTTGATCTAACGGATGAAGGTTTTGATCTAACGGATGAAGGTTTTGATCTAACGGATGAATGTTTTGATCAAACGGATGAAGGTTTGGATGTAATGGATGAAGGTTTTGATCTAACGGATGAATGTTTTGATCAAACGGATGAAGGTTTGGATGTAATGGATGAAGGTTTGGATCTAATGGATGGAAATTTTTATCTAACGGATGAATATATTAGTCAAATGGCATGGACAGAATTTCTAACGCTTGTTCTAACGCTTCTAACGATTTCTCAAACTGTTCAAACGCCATTAAAAATTTTTTCTAACAGTTCTAACGCTTCCAACGTTTTCTCAAACCGTTTTAAGGGATACCTAACGGGTGACTAATGGTCTGGCCACTTTAACGGATATCCATTAGTGTACGTTTTCCTGTGAGAGGTCACATATGCAGTCTGTGGTGATTCACGCTACAACAATGGACTTTCCTTTTCATTGCAAAAATTCCCCAGTAAAGATATGGGATTAAGGTCTCAGTGGATCACCAAAATTCGAAGTAACGAGGGGCTTTATTTCAAGATTACAGACTCTAGTGTTGCTGGTGATCTGAAAAAAAGAGAATCTGTCACATAGGAAAACCAGCTACTCAACAACCTATATCAAGTTGTTATTCGTACAGTACCACCTGGAATTATAGGGACATCTGACTGCAGAAAAACCTCGTGCAACAGACGCGGAGCTGCAGTACGGCACCGCGGTCACCAAACAAATGACCACGGTAGTTTTTGCGGACATCGCAGTTGCAAACTGAGGTGATAAACCGAGGCGCTTGCCGCGGTGCCGCAATGGAAATACATGTACGTTGTTAGCAGTCTTCGTACTTAAAAGCTTTGAATGTGATGGATGACAAACAGCAAGTATATATATGTGTTGAGCCTTTCACCCAAAGAACGATCACCGGCATTAAACTTCTTGTAAACAATCTTCTGTTAACTTTCGTAAGTTGTCTTTCTTACTCGAGACCACCGTTCGCGTTCTTGTTAACTAACGAAGCCAACTGCTTCAAAATAAGCATTTCTTGAGATACGGCCCGCTAACAATCTTCTGTTAACTTTTGTAAGTTGTCTTTCTTACTCGAGACCGCCGTTGGTGTTCTTATTAACTTAACGAAGCATAACACCAAATAAACTTTTGCTTCAGTGTAGTTTCACATTTATGCCAAATCCTTGTCTTGTTACTAGTATTAAAAGGTTTCGGCAGAAATCATTGTAAATGTTTGCGTATTAAAATCTTGGAATCTGAATTTCCATGTGCAATCAGTCAGGAGTGAACGTGTCAGTCTGATTTTTTTACAGAACATCGACAGAGTTTTGAAGCAACGTTTGTCTTATTGAAAGACGTGCAAAAACTTCTATACTCTTACCAAAAAAATTCTACTCGGAAAGTGCAATTCCTTTTGAATTAAGAGCTTTAATGCATCGGATCAGATCAGTCAATTCGCGTAAATGGAAATTCATTGCGCCCTCATGCTATTTGTGTCAGAAATGAGATTTCGCACGATATTTCGATAACTCGGTCCGAATTTTCGTTTGACAATAAGGAAAATATCGTCGAAATGTTGCTGAACAAAGAGCGAAATTCGTCGAAATACGTTTGCATGACTTTTGCACAATACTGTAACGAAGCCAACTGCTGAGACCGCCGTTCGCATTCTGATTAACTAACGAAGCCAACTGCTTCAAAATAAGCATTTCTTAACACACGGCTCGCTAATAATCTTCTGTTAATTTTCGTAAGTTGTTTTTCTTACTCGAGACCGCCATTCGCATTCTTATCAACTAACAAAGCCAACTGCTTCAAAATATACATTTCGTAAGACATGGGCCGCTAACTTTTGTTGTTGATCACACTTCATCAGTCATCTTTCTACTCAAGACCGCCATTCACATTCTTATTAACTAACGAAGCCAACTGCTTCAAAATAAACATTTCTTAACACACGGTGCGCTAACAATCTTCTGTTAACTTTCGTAAGTTGTCTTTCTTACTCGAGACCGCCGTTCACGTTCTAACGAAGCCAACTGCTTCAAAATAAAATGTATGAGATGTACATGTAGATGTTACATGAGGTCGCGGCGACCTCAAAACTGACCGCGGTTACCTCAAAAGTGACCGCAGTCACCTCAAAAATGGCCGTAGTCACCTAAAAAAATGACCGCGTTTTTTTGCGGTAAAACCGTGGGCATTGCATGCGGCACAGCCGTGGTAAATGTCCCTATAATTCCCTGCTGTACTGTACATCAGTGATCTCTGTAGCCTGTAACACATTTCAGTTCATACAACACCAGTGTCTCCTAGCGTCTCCTCTGCGATGGTAGAGTAATAGATACATGTACATCTCCTGTCAACACATAATTTTTCTAGAACATAAAGATGATTTAAAGCGTGGAAGAAAAGTACATTCCTAAAGTCAGCTCCTTACCTGTTGTCTGTTGAGGCCGCCATCATGTTGCGAGTAACTCGCAGTGTCCGGTTCAGTTTTGGCTTCACAAAGCTATTTCTGATCGTCTTATGGCTCTTAAAATCCTCTAACTTTAAGATTTAAAGCTAAATCAGTTCTGATAAATTTGGGCTGAAAACGAATAACAAAGTAACCGGCAGAACTTCTAGTATTGAGGTTTCACACTCGTGTCTCTCACGCTCTCTCTGCTGTCAAGGAATGTTAGAATGGCTTGCCCTCCACACAGGCGTTGCTGTGGGAAAATCGGCATGTGATTAATTGATGCAAAAGGCCTATTACTTGCTACTTCGTTACCGTCAGAGACAAAGGAAAACAAAGCCTATTATGTTTCCTTGTGTCTACCAAATTAAATAAAGCAACAACTGTCAAGAACGTTTGATGGAAATATAAAGGAATATATATATATATGAAGCATGTTAACACAAAAACAGTCTTAGACAAGAAGGCTCCTTTCATGTTAACATGCTTCATATTTGCGAATTGCAAAAATTCTGTCAAACCCAACTATATCACTATATCAATATATCGGGTGCATTGTGGGAAGGATTACTCATCACTCGACTACTCTAACCCGTTGACCCACACACGAGACCGATGCAACAATGGCTGTGTTTAGCGTACAGCTGATATGAGGGTTTTGGAGGAAGTTACCAAAAGAAATTGTTCCTCCTTTAGTATTTCCGAGATACCTAAATTTCAATTGTCACGATGTATGCATGGCCACTTGAAGCGCAATGGCTGTCAGGCCAGAATCATCGAGAAGGTACTTATAATTATACCAGATGACTGCAAGCCCTTCCTACTAAAAAACAGCTCAATCCAGCTAAGACTTTAAACTTCAATTTGAGATATTTCGTTGAAGGGCGCGTTGCATTTATTCGTGAGTTCAGCATATATAGAACACCATGATTGATTGTGTGAAATTTCGTTTCATGAATAAGTTTTGGGAATGTAGCTTGCTTGAAACTTTTAAAACTCAACATCACTCCTAGCTTGTATTCATCAGAGCTTTCTAATTATGTGCAAAATCGTACATTTCATCAGTGTGTTTTCAAATTCCTCACATGTATTCAGTCACCCGTTCAATAGCACTGAATACTTTTGTCACTTGAGTTAGTCATGATGAGAGATAAAAATATCAGTGCCGTCAGTAAAATTCTACTCCCTCATTGTAATTACTGCATTTGTCATCATTCACCAGAATGAATTTGAACATGCTGATAAAACGAATTAAGCAATGTAGTTAGCATAGTTTTCTTATTTATAAACCGTATTAGTAAAATGTTTACCTAAATATCAGAACTGCAGCCGAAATTGTAAAGCCGACTAATTTATTTATTGGGACAACGCTTACCTTTCTCGTAGTTTATAGCCTTACATATATATTTTTGGTATACTCTGCTGAACTGTGAGGGTCAAACAACTTGTCTTTCATTGCAACAAGACCTTGAACAAAATATCTCAATTTGAAGTTTAAAGTCTTAGCTGGATTGAGCTGATTTTTAGTAGGAATGGCTTGAAGTCATCTGGTATAAAATAATATAAGTACCGTATTCACTCACGGATAAGCCGCACTCATGGATAAGCAGCACCCCAAGTTTAGAAGCTTGATTCATGGAAAAAACGTTTTTTTTTGGAAGAATATCAAACGTACATGTAAATTGTATAAACCTTCATCGGACTTTCAAACTGGAGAAAACTCCAAAGTTGTACCTGTAATTTCAGCTCTGAAATAGTATAAACTTCATGTCTACATACTTAGATATATACATACTTAAACCCTCAGATGCATGCAAAAGGTAGCCATTATTACATTGGTCTTGTGTGTGGGTCAACGGGTTAGAGTAGTCAAGTGACAAGTAATCCTTCCCACAATGCACCCGATATATTGATATAGTTGGGTTTGACAGAATTTTTGCAATTCGCTGTATATATATACACTCGTTTTCAAAAACATTGCTTTTGATTTATATATATATATATACACCTGTTTGTAAAAACACTGCTCTGAGATATATACCTTTTGTTCTCCATTGTTTTAGCTGTCAAATTTGACAAGAATACAAAAGGTATATACATATTTCCAGTGCATATATAATATGGGTTAGGCACTCTATCAAAGAAATATGGCAATTAATACAACAACAAAAAAAACGTAATTGGTAATCACTAAAATTGATGCATTTTATTCCAGGACACAAGCCCTATATTTCTATTTAGCAAGAGTACCATAGAATCCTCCATACCACCCTCGCCAAGTTTAAACCTGGGATCTGGTAATTGATATTTTTAAGTTGTTTCTTAAAGGAAACTCTGGCTGTTGGAATAAGGTGCTGTTAAATTGTTGGCAATACTCTTTTGTGGTGTACATGTAACAATAGGACCACCGTGAAATGTCATCAGATCCAATTAAGATTCAAAGCCCCAAATGGTTTAAACTAATATACATTTTTCAACAAATTCCCAACAATTTAATGGCAACTTGTCCCAACAACTGGGGTTTTCTTTAAAACTCTGATGATACTTTTCTTTAACGTTGATCATTATCTTTATTTACTGTAACAACACATAACTTGCATTAATCAGAGGCCAGTCTTAAAGAACAAGCGGAAATATCCTTCAAGCTTCCACCAACATATGAAACACTGGTATCACGAGCCCAGCTAGCATCTGTGAGTATTGACATTTACTATTAATAATAACTGTTAGAATCACATACAAATGTAGTCACAGCTGAGTCATTTGCAAAATGAGATGCTGATTGGCGGAGAGGAGTGATGATTCAGAGTGGAATTACCGCTGTGGGCTACACACACTATTTATAACTTGGCAAAATATCAACAAAAGTATTAAATCATCAAGTAATTCATTGGACTATGCGATTTAGGAAAATCATGTCTGACTTGGTAATTCCTTGGTCTACGCAAGCAGGGCCAAGTCTCAAATGGCATTTCAAGTGAGAAATGGCATAGTACGTCCATGATTGTGTTATCCATGTGGGCCGGATGAATTAGTTTTCAGATTACACGGCTATCATGCCAACACGCAAGACTTTGGAACCCTATTTTCCTTTTCATTTCTTCCCAGTCGTATTATACTTGTAAAGGAACATTTATTGACCTTAAAATTACAGGATCTATCTTTTCAGAAATCACTGTATAATTCTCATTTTGTAAAGGGCACAATGTTATACATTCTGATCATAGGGAGCACAAACTTTGTAATATCACTTACAGTACCAATCCAAAAATCATCATTCCACCTGTCATTCTCTCTTGACAAACTACTCTACCTAGTCAGTCAGCCGAGAAACTATTATTCAAAAATGCAAATAGCCTTAATAACAAATAAGGATTCACCTGTCAAATAATTTCAAAGTCGTTTTATGAAAACCGGACTGTTGTAAACTCGGTCCGACTTAAAGCTGTGTTCAGCTTCTTGTAAAACAGAAAATTGCACTTGAGAACCCAATATTGGTATTTTGATGGAATTACAACAAATAATGACTACCTTGTCAGATATGTGATTTTCCACCATACTGCATTTCCTCATGTATAAGCCACACCTTTTTTGACCTTCCAGATTTTCAAAGTAACGAAACAGTGCCTCAAAGTTGGAGGTGCAGCTTATATGTGAGTTTTTCAAAAAAACTTTTTGCAATGACCACAAACAAAGCCATATGAACAATAGAAAGGTCACATTCACAGAGCACGAGTGTCAGCAAGTTGTTCTACTCAAGCTCCATTGCTTTACAAAGAAAACTAGCTGTCCATTTGCTTGTCATCTTCTCTGCTAATGCTTCATATGATTTTTTGTATTGTTAAAGCCATTATTGGTCTTGGAATCCCTCTAATTTTCAAACAAAGTATCATTCTTGTCAAGTTCTCGTTCTACAATTACGCGTCATCCGATCGAGCATGGTAACCAAAAACAAAACACCCCAGGCCACCCTCCTTGGAAATCCAAGAGGGTGGATCATGGACTCGGACATGTGCGTGAATAGTTTAATGTCTACTGTAATACCTTGTGAGATGATGAGTTAGATTCATCTCTTCATTGGACTTGTTGATGAATCTAACACAGTAAAAGCTAAATCTAAAGTTAGCATAGTTTACATGTATATTTATAGTCTAGTTTATTAACAGGTGTGACTACCATTATGTTATTGTCCAGGAGTTTCACCATTATGCCTTGGAGATTGCCCACAGCTGTGAGTGTCTTATCAGTGAGCAGAAATTTCAGCAGCAGGGTTGGGCTGCCGTAGTGGCAAATTTAGAAAGTATATCACGGTGAGCCACATGTACAATATAGATCTATATTCTAAAACAAATTTAGTTACAATTTTTGGGGATACAAAACTTTGTATCATCATGACTATTTAGGCTGATTACTGCAACTTACAATAATGGTTAAATATTATGCTTTTTTGAGAACATATTGTTTATCACTGGCTTATCTCCTTTATTTTCACAGCAAGAAGTTTTCAAAAGAATATTGCACTCTACATTAAGGTTACCGGATACCTTCAAAACGAAAAAGATAGGAAAATATTTTTTACGCACAGAAATGTAGTTTTAGTAGTAGTGTCTCATATACCAAAAACTCTGTTCAAAAAAATTAATATAGACGGAGAAAT
The DNA here is from genome assembly GCA_030867875.1 of Actinernus sp. WN-2022. NCBI lineage: Eukaryota > Metazoa > Cnidaria > Anthozoa > Actiniaria > Actinernidae > Actinernus > Actinernus sp. WN-2022. The sequence goes on along the minus strand of JAOWCC010001679.1, from coordinate 11,283,648 downwards.
ACCAAAAGGAAGTGAAAGGTTCTTTTTGATTGACAGCAGATCAATAAACACATGACAAGTGCTCACTCGCCCATAACGACCGTGAGGGGAATAGCACATATTAAATTCATTTCATATACCAATGTTTACGTTTATTGAGAAACGTTTTTCCACACACGATTCCACAATTCCATCGGTTGTTGGCCTTATATCTTACAAAAAGCAAGCAGGATGCCCTTAGCTTGAAAAACAAAGAAAAAAGAAAAGCAAAATGGGGCCAAACAATGCATACAACTACAAAACCAAATAGGAGTCCTCGCAAAACCCGACAAGCGTTCCTATTTTCACTTTCAGACGGAGTGCCGAGTGGTCCACATCTGAACATAAAGAAGAATTGATAAGAGTCAGCCAAGAGAATATTTGTTTCCAAGAAAGCTTAGATGGAAACGTAGTCTGACGGTGACCCTGAATCGGTTGAACCACGATGCTGGCATTCAAGGCGTCTCTATAGGTGTTCACCTTGGCTTTGCCCCTCAAGGTGTTTTTGTCTTTCCCATTTTTCTAGCCTGGGAAACCAGCTGATTCTTTCTCTACCATTATTCAAGTCACACAAAAAAGAACAAACATTTTCTCGATGCGGCACGTAGCTTTGATCGGAAATCAACATTGGTGGGAAATCTTGACAGATAGTTGAACTGTGATGAGAAATGATTGGCCAAGAGCTTGCTAATTGTTGGAGAGGTGGGGCTTCAGATTCATGCACGACGGACAGGTATATTTTTGGAAGTGCTATTTTTCTCACTTTCGATTTTTAATCAAAATAGAGTTTTAAAAAAGTTTCCACTCGAGGAATTTATTCAATTTGTGCGAAATTTTCACAAAATGTCAATTGATATCTCAGCTGCAAAACCGTGTCGGGAATTGGGAAATTCTAAAAATAGAGCTCTTGACGACATTTCCCCGCCTTTTCACGGAGAGCATGATAACTTTTGAACTAAATCGAATTTTGAAATTCCTCTACACGGTTTCGTAATACGATTCCTCTGAAATACGACAAAGCAAACAGATTTTTAAACTTTAAAATATTTTCGGAGTCGGAGCTTCTGAAAGCCATCTCACTAGATAGGAGAAACGGGATGGCGGAAAATTTGAGATTTTCAAAGAACTCAAAACTTTTTATGTATTTTTGTAGCCAATTTTATAAGCTTTAAAATGATACTTGAATGATTTATCTACGATGTTTCCTCAAGGCGCTACATAATTTAGACTGGAAACGCACCCTGAAGGTATCGGGTAACCTTAAACATGGGTATAGAGCGGTTTTCAATTGAGTGTTGTAAAACCAAAACCAGTGAGCCAATCACGAGCAAGTAAAATCACAATGAGCCAATCAGGAGCAAGTAAAAACATCAATGAACCAATCACGGACTGAAGTAAATAAATTCACCATTGGTTTTACTTCAACCAATCATGAGACAAAGTGTAAATACATTCATAGATAACTAACCAATCAAATTCAAAAGTAATTTACTTTTCAACAGTCAATTGAAAACCTTCTAATCAACTAAAAGTCAATTAAGATAATTATGCTAACTGCTGTGTGATGCAAATTGCAGTTTGGAAGTGATTTGCTGATGAAGTTTTGAGCATGATTAGAATGAAAGAAAGACAGATGAAGGGCTAATATGCAAAAAATAATGTCAACTGTTACGCAGTTGCCACAGTGGTTAGCATGCCGTTATCAACGTTTTGTTCATTAAACCAGACATGGGCTAACTTACCTGCCGATGCCAACCTACAATGTACACTAGTTTACAGGAACCAGTCATCCATTGCACTTTGAATTAAGTGTTGTAACTTGTGTCTATGCAGAGAATTCAAGGACCGGTCCATCACAGTACAACAAAGCTATGCCGAATTCTTAGATGCAAGACCAAGATACCTTGAAATGCTTGCTAGGTATGCTCCCTACCAATCCTTATACAGTTATTTCTTGTAGTGTCAGAAGATAATTTTGGTGTCACCACAAAAGAATAATTCCCAGGTAATCAACTGCAATACTCTCATGACTTTCCAGGCGCAAAGTGCTACACTTTGTGAGGCATCTGATTGAGTGCGTGTGGGATTACCACTTGGTTTCTCTGCCAGTTGATATATGATGTATTACTACATATGTATGTTGGTTAAACATCAGAAACATCCAACAATGTTTCTGGAAATCCTGAGTATGTTAATCTGAAAACCAAGTGTTGTGATTGGTCAGCAAATTATTGGAAACCATCCATCTCAGTGCTAATGATTGAATAAAATAGAATATGAAGGGCTATGTGCGACAAGGACATAAGTGACTCCTGATCACATTCTAAATTCTCTCTTAGAAAACAAATAATTTGAAGGAGAATTTAGAATGTGATCAGGAGTCACTTATGCCCTTGTTGTACACAGCCCTTCTAATGCATTGATATAACAACATAACAGAATGCTGTCATACTGTACTGTTTGAATATATTTCAACAGGGGAAGTGAAATTTCTCCTGAACAAGTGAAATTTGTCTTTATAGGGGAAATTTCACTTTCTCAGGTGAAATTTTACTTCCTCTGTTGAAATATTTTCAAGCAGTGCAAAGGTTTGTTTTAAATGTTTGTTTATTTCACACAAAACCACACAAAAGGAGATATACATACATAAAGAAAAATTTGTGAAGGATACAAGAGATACAACCCAGAGGGGTTAATTACAAACTCTTGCACCCTATTTGTTATTTATGATTAATCTAAGATGGCTGGATAGGCACACAATTACTGTATTTATAATTAGATAATTTTAAAGTTAAAATACTTTTTGTACTGTAAAGGAATGCTGCCATTTGTTGGGTTGTTCTGCTGAGAAGGAACAAATTAATGTCTCACTTTAGACACATTTTCCTTGCTTGTGAGTTCAAAAGATCAGTGTTGTTTGAGAGAAACCAATGCATTGAACACGGGAAAGACTTTGGGGGCACAGAGATGCTTGGAAATAGGGATAACTGAACAGAAACTAGCAGACAATAATTATGTTGATTCAATGCAGTTCAGTAACTGGTCAAGGTGTGACAGGAGCTGTCAATTGTCAGGTCGACATTTCTGAATCAAATCTGTTGGTATCAGTAGTTTGGCTTGCCTCAAACATGACAATGAAGGGGAAGAATTTTATTGAAAACTGACATAGAGCCAACAGAGCACATTCAGGCCGAAGGTAACCCAGATTAACAGAGAATGTACATGTAGACTCCAAACTTTGAGACAAAATATGATGGAATATCACTGGCAAATAATTTTGGCAGAAACTGAAGAACATAACCCAAAAAAAACCTTCAAATTAGCAACTGATGAAAAATAATTACAAATGGTGCACACAGCACAAGGAATTGGTATAAAAAATAAATATGTCTGATGAAAATGGTAGTGATGCTTTTGTATTTAATATATGTGACCTTTCACCAGAAAACGTACAATAACGACTTTCCTTTTAGCGTGCTAAGCTGTTTGTTATCCGTGTAAACGGGTTAGAAAACCGTTTACACGGCTTTGAAAGTCATTTACACGGCTTCGAAAGTCATTTTTTCCCTGCCGTGCAAACGAGTTGTGAAGCCGTTTCTTGGCCAGGCCGTTTAATTGCCAAAAGTAATGTGAACGTATTTCGACGAATTTTGCTCTTTGTTCCTATGAATGTCGCACAATTTCGTATTTTAACCTTTCTTTCACCAGGATTAACGTGTGACAAATTCGAATTCATAACAAACACAGTTTTACAAATGTACAGTAAGATGGTTTTGGTGTCTGAATACCTTGCATATAAAGTCCCTGTCAATCGTGAACTGTCAGCCAGACGCGTGTCTCATTTCTGACACAAATACCGCGGCCGCAATTAGCTAGGGCACTTTCCATTTACGCGAACTGATTGATCTGATCCGATGCATTAAAGCTTTTTAATTGAGAAGGAATTGCATTTCCCCAGTAGAAGTTTTCTAGTAAGAGTATAGAAGGTTTTGCACGTCTTTAATGACAAACGTTGCTTCAAAACTCTGTTCATGTTCTGCAAAAATCAGACACACACATTCATGCCTGACTGATTACACATGGAAATTCAGACTCCAAGAAGAGTTGAGATTTAAGGCATGTACTAAAACCTGGACCACCGGAACGGAACCACCGGAACGGAACCACCGGAACGGAACCACCGGAACGGAACCACCGGAACGGAACCACCGGAACGGAACCACCGGAACGGAACCACCGGAACGGAACCACCAGAATGACCAGAACAGAACCACCGGAATCACTGAAACGACCGAAACTACCGGAACCATTATTAAAACTGTCGAAACCAACGTATCTAATGTATCGATTTATTAGAGATAGCCAAAAATGAGCGTTCTTAGGTGATAAAGATGAGATGTAAACCGTAAACTATCGATTTCTGTATTCCACATGAGTAAACGATCCTATTTTTGTGTTGAAAACGTCCAAGTAAAGAAGTTTTTCTTCGGTTTTCCCCTCTCACATTCAAGACGTCCGCCATCTTGAATTCTTTGCCTCTGATGACGTCACAGTCAAATGATACATGTAATGTGGTGCCTGATTGGTTGAGGATTTGTTCTATATTAGGCGAGATTTGATACAATCTGGTACAATCTGTTACAATCTGTTACAATCTGTTTTACTGCTCATGAGACATTTGGTGCGGTCTTAAGATCTCCTCAAGAGGTGGTGTTTTGCGGGGGTGTAGGGTTACGTTCAAAAATACAAGCCATTGTAAATCTTATTATACCTGAATAGGGCTCCTGACCTACATGTAGGAGAGCTATGCAGACGTATTATTTCACTCTCATAAATTCGAAGAAAAAAGTAACAAATTGATGAGAGTGAAAAAATACGTCTGCATAGCAGGCTACTCTAGCCTGTACACAGACCTCCGTAATCCCTTCAAAGGAAGGAAAAGGAGGTCTGTACTACGGATGAGTTAATCGTGTTCTAGGTCACGTGGATAGTTACAGGAATGTTGTAACCAGTCGCTGATTGGCTGGTGCCTCATAGCGGGTGCTGATTGGCTTAGCAGTTATGTTGACCTTAGTTTCGGCTCCGTGGGAAAATCCGAGCTTGATTCACTCCGGTTTGGAATTGTATTAAGACGAATTGCTATGTCATTTTGTGTCCTGTGCTCGGTTAATATCAAGAAAAAATGATAAGAATATCGTTCATGGAACTCAGTGCTGCATTTCAAGTCTGGGAAGAATTTTTTTCTCTCGAGTCGGCCTCAACATAAATGCAGAAAGTGCCAAGGAAGTTTGAAAGAATTTGCAGGGAACAAACGAAATTCTTCTTCAGATATCGTCTAGTTCTTCAAAACGAAAAGAAAGTCCATGTTCAAGAGCTCTTTTTACAAAGCGAATGGCTATGGGAGACGATCAAATGCAACCAGAAGCAATATCAATAGCCTCGGCGGTCAGGCGAGTTGCTACAAGCGTGACTTCTCAAACCTCGAGTTCATGTGGTTCTGAAACTCTCGAATTCATCCAATCTTTCACTTCCTCGAGGAAAGAAAGATCTCCAAATCTCTTCCTTTGAAGGGATTACAGAGGTCTGTACATGTATATAGGCTATCGAAAAATATAATTTATTTTATTTCCCCCGCTTCCCAGCGCGTCCTCCCTCTTTGTCTCTTGCATTGCCGTTAACAATAGGTGTTTCTCGGCCAATGGAAATCGAGATGTAATTTATGCAAAATTATGCCGGAACACGATTAACGACAGTGTAGCACAGACGTCCCTTTCTGAGTTTTGAGGGGAGATGGACGGCTGAACACAGGCTAGGCTACTCCTGACCTGAAGAAGGCTGGTTTGGCCAGCTAAAATATTGTATCTTAAAAAACATTAAAATTCTACGTCGTATTGGCCTTTGCCTCTTAATAGTTTGTTTCGACAGTTTTAATAATCGTTCCGGTGGTTCCGTTCTGGTGTTCCGGGTTTTAGTACATGCCGAGATTTAATGCGCAAACATTTACAATGATTTCTGCCGAAACCTTTTAATACTAGTAACAAGACAAGGATATGCCGTAAATGTGAAACTGCAATGAAGCAAAAGTTTATTTGGTGTAATGCTTTGCGCTCAGCAAGTGAGTCAAGCTTTAAAGCGGGCCACGCAGCCGTAATGTTTTGTTTATTTTACGGCTCACGACATTTCGATAACTGCATGGTCCGATTTACTTGAAAACATTATGCAATGACTTTTACAAAGATCTGGAATTTTGACGGATCTGAATATTATTGTGGATATACGGATAACGTTTACAAAATTGAACACTTCCTAAGTTGGGACATGCGATTAGTAACGCAATGTTCCTTTCGTTTATTAGCCTTCCGGCCTTCGATTCAGGGTTCAAAGCATCAGATTTCTATTCTTATCCTGATTATACTGACTGAACTGAAGTAAACTCTGCAGTTGTCCTCCTGTACTGTTTGAAAGTGAGTTGTAAAGTTCAGTTACTCAAAGTCCGAATAAAGTTTACAACTCTGGTTTGTCGAATTGACCGAGTGAGCCGGAAAAAGTAACTTGATCTTGGACGGGCATCAAAATTTCGAAGGATCGACATTTAATTTGAAGAAGCGAAGTTTCGTGCGAATATTCGCAGAGTACCAAACGAAATTTCTTGTTTCGCAGAGTGCAGCAAATTTTCGTGCTAACCTGTCACAGAGCTCTGTAAAAGCCATTTGCTTTTTTCCGGCTATCTTTCCAACCCCGTGTACACGGCTTCCCAACTCGTGTACACGGCTTCCCAACTCATTTACACGGCCTAGAAAGTCGTGTAAACGACTTGAAAACCTGTTTGTTAGTCGTTTATTTTACCCGGAAAGTTGTTATTGTACGTTTTCTGGTGTAAGGTCACGTATGACAAATATGTAACTAGTTTACATGTATGTATATGCTTTGGTTTTAGTTTTGAAGACCTGCTTCCCTTGTTAGCCGAGATCCCAGTTCTCCACTGTCTACTGTCCAGTCAACACCTACAGCTGAACAGGCCACAGCTCATCAACGGCATCAGTCTCTTGGACTGGATAAGTGCACAGGATAACAAGAACAGCCTACAGGACATGGTCACACAGTGTATGACAGCCGTGGAACAGTTTGACCAGAGTGTATTAGATGATGTCACAGCTAAGATTAGCGAGGTGAAGCCCATGCAACAAATATTTTCCTATCTTAGCCTGTGAACAAGCTCAGGGCTTGCATGAATGCTATACAAACTTGAATGTGTCCAAATCTGGGAAGCAAGATTTCTATTGGTCTATTGTACAATGAAATATATGTGTTAATTAGGTTTTACATCTCAGATACAGCACAATTCATGCCTCTAATCAAACACTGATTCTACACCATGAGACAGTTCCTTTAAACATACTTACAAAATGTACATGTAGCTGTTGTACATATACTTTGTTAACCCTTTCACTCCCAAGAGTGCCATGTGGCACTATTACTGGTTACTTGCTTTGAGGGTTTACATCTGTCTACATGTAAGTTCAAAGAGCAATGCCTCAGATTCCCACACACCTTAATGTACAGACAAATGATCCTATTGAACTGCATTAGGCATATTAAAAATGAATAATTTCATCTAAATCCTCCTTTCTTTGCATAAGTTAACTATAGTTGACATTATTTCACTTCAGAAAAAGGGACTAAATGTTTGCACTAACCTGACTTTCTGTCTCCCAACACCTAAACTTGCCCAGAACCAAGCCATTCTGTCCACATGCACTTCACAGCAAGCTAAATTCATCCATAATGACTGCAAAGCATGCCGGGAAATTCTACCAAACAGCGACATGGCTCTTCCCCCATCTTCATTCTTCAAAATATATTCAAAAGTCTAAAGCCATTTCGACCTAATAGCTAGTAATTATTGTCCAATATTCCAAAAAAGCTATGATAGGTGGCTCCAGACCCCCATTTATAAAGCCCACGCTAAAGTGACAGAAGAAGTCCTAGCCCATTCATGAGTGGGAAATGAGGCTTGTTCTCCATCACAATAACACTAGGCAAGCACAGACTTGGTTCTTTGAGAAAGTGCTGATTGAAGCTCTCATCAGACTTAATGATGTCCTCCAGCACTCTACATTGTATAAATGGTGAAACAGGCTTTAGAAAGCCTTAAATTCTGTAATTCAAACAAACTTCCCTCCAGCTCTGTAGAGATCTGACGTCAACATATCCAAAATGGCTGACAAAAAACTTTGATCCCCCACTATTATGGGTCAGTTGAAAATTCCATGGTAACAGTGACTACAGTTTCCTTAGGGGGGAGGGTTGATTCGTTGCAGTCTAGAAAGAGCCAAAAATCAGTTAAAAGCCCTTGGGCTCAAACGGTTAATACAGAAGTAATTTGTGGGTAGGCATGGTAACGAGTTGATATTGTTATCATCAGGTTCAAGATGCCATAACCAACGACAGCATGAAGGAGATCAAGGGTCTGGATGACAGACTGGAAGGTTTGCAGCATTTGTTACAAAAGGTACAAGAACTGGTCCAGTCACAAGCTGACATGGCTCAGGTAAAAATAGTGTACAATAGCCCTCAGATAAATAAAACTAATGAGGTTTAGTATATATGTTGCAGTTAATTTTTGTGTTCAGTTAATTTCTATTTCTAACTAGTTATTTTTTTTCTAACTACATGTAGGTAATTTTTTTCTAACTAGTGATTTTTTTTTCAACTAGTGATTTTTTTTCTAACTAGTGATTTTTTTCTAACATTTTTTTTAAAACTAGGTTTAGAGCACTTATTATCCTTATTACCAGGTGAACCCTAGCCCAGTGAAAACTCGTTGTTTACCTGTGAACCCTAAATTAGTGACTTAGCTCTAACAACCTTAAATTAGTGAGCACCCATTATTGATGGTTAGGTGTTTTTTTTATGTAGGGTCAGGCTTTGAATTAGTTCACAGGATCATTGAAGAAGTGTTGTTTCTCTGTTGTTTACTGTAGTGAGTTAGCCCTAAAACCCAAAATCACCAGAAGAAAAAAAAAAGGGGGGGAAATATGAAGTAAAAAAGAAAAACGAAGAAAAAAAAAGTATCTTACTGCATATATGCAAATTTTGATGAGATTGTGAGGGACTGGGTACTAGTAGCACTGTCATATAGTAAATAAGTAGAGGGATTTCACATCGATCACTTGGTTAAGGCTTGGACCAACAGATCCAGTATGGTAATTCAATATGGTAATTAGTATAGTTAATTAAAGCAATGTAGCACTGCATGTGTGGGGACTTATGGGGAGAGGGGTAGGGGAAGGAAGTGATACAGGAAGATAGGTAGGAAAAGACTGGGGAAGGGTGAATATATTTTTAGTACCCAAAAAAAATTCCAAGTTAGAAAAACTTAACTAGTTAGAAAAAAAATAACTGAAAACAAAAATTAACTGCAACATATACAACATGGGAACCTACATAGATCATTCAATTTGATTGGCTCACTATCATAATTGTTTTAGTATATACGACACTTCAGGTGAATATCCAGCACTAAATAGTTATTTAATTTTCTGTCAAATGGAGAAAAACTCGCGTGAGATGATCGCTGCTTTGCTCGGAGGTGAATATGAAATCATATTCACTGTTTGAGTAGCCAATCAGAGCGCGTGAAAAGTGATATTCACTGGTGTGGTATATACTAATGAGCAATAGTCACCTACAAAACTTGGGATAATTTTGAAACAAAATGTCAGGCGTAAATTCACGTTTTGCGATTGGTTCCGATGCGAAAATTTGAGAAATTCAACAAAATGCAGTGCCCAAAAGCAGGTTCCCGTGTTGTACATGTACAATGTAAATACTAAAACAATTATTCGCCTCAGGCTCAGTCGATATTGGTGAATATTCTCCTCAACTTCGTCTCGTGAATATTCACCAATATTGACTTCGCCTTTGGCAAATAATTGTTAAATAGCTACATGCTCAGGGATGGAAATAAAGGACAATGAATTGATCAATGATCATTGAGGTGCAAATTGCTGAGTGATCTCCTAATCTACGAACTCATACCTCCAGTATGTTTTATTTCTGAAAAATGCAAATTTTTAACGTAATGTCAGATGTTGGGAGCTGTGGATTGTCTTTATAGCTTGGATGGTTTTCCAACCATTGAATCAAAGTTAGGTGTCTGATTGGAAAACTGAACAGTTATCATCTTCATTTTATTTTGTTTTTGGCTGGCAAAACCTGATCGGTAATTACCAATCACAGGTTGTTATTTCCATCACTGTATGCCTAAAGTTTGATCCTTGGGTCAAATCAGGACTTTGAATACGTTTTGGAGTATAAGTGGCTGTGAATGAAAAGTAGGCAGCTGTATTTCATTCACTTTAATATGTTTATCGGCAGTAGTACATGGTAAAAGTGTACTTAATTATGACCATCCAACATGTTGGTTGACAGTCGGCCAGCCATTGGTCAACTGACAGTTGGTCTGGTTGTTTACTGACCATGTGTTGGTCAACAGTTTCCTTGTCCTTGATGTTCCACGTGTCGGCAGACACAACCGTTAAATTGCCAACGGTTGACCAAGTTTCAGAGAAGTGTTGACAAATTGTTGGTCCATTGTCGGGTTGAAATAATTTTTTTTCACATATAAAAGTATAAAAGTCACTTACGAAAAAACGTTACTTTCTATTGAGTAATCCCAAACTGGTTGTCCTGCTCTCACTTGAAGGTATAGTTTTGCTCCAAATATAAGATTTAACTGAATCTTCATGTGCAGTTATTCAAAATTTGTTCATAGCGCTAGTGCTGCATGTATGCTAAATCCTGTGCCCTCCCCCCACCATTGAACTTACAACTACCAAAGCCAATGAGGGTAAAGTTATCAATAATTGACTTGCATTTTCGCTTGCACATAGACTATAAGTTAAACAGTTCAAGTTGGAAGCAAATCAACTTCGAGTTGGGGATGGAACGACCAAGCTACTATTTCTACTAGCCCATGAAGTGGCAATGACTTGCTACCATACACACTATATCACATTGTTTTCAAAAAAAATTCAATGGCTGCCAACTCACAATCAACTACTAATGGTCGACTATGGGCCGAACTAATGGCTGACTAACAACCAACTAATGGCCAACTAATGGCCAACTAACGACCAACTAATGGCTGACTAACGACCAACAAATGGCCGACTAACAACCAACTAACAGCTGATTATTGGCAAAGTGTTGGCTGTTAGTTGGTTGTGAGTAGGCCAACATGTGTTGGTAGGTCATTATAGCTGCGGTTACACTAGACCAGTTTTACTAGGTATATTGGAAATTTACCCAGGTAAATTCGTGTTTTTGTGTCTAACCGATTTCCCCAGGAGAAAACGTACCTAGGTATATTTCCATAGTTACGAAAGAAAGAACAATAGAACTTTCAATTGATAGCACCCCAGATAAGTCTTAGGGGTCGCTGCTGACCCCAGATAGTTCAACCAATGAAATTTCGAGGATCTGACAGTAAAATAGGCCTTCCCTCCACAAAGTTACTGGGGCATGATATTCAACGGTCTTCGTGTAACCACTGTACCCAGGTAAATTCAAACCCCAGATGGATTTTATTGGGGCCAGTTTTACTGGGTAAACGACTTTAACTGGGGTAGTGTAACCGCAGCTAATGTACACAAGTACCATGGTACACACAAATGTAAGGTTGTAGTGAACAATTGGCACAGTGAGAAAGTTGTTGGTAATTACAAAACCACTTTATTATGGTGCCAATTGTTCACCTAAATATAAGTAGTGGGATACTACATGTAGACCTCTGATTGGTACAAAATGTAGTGTCCTGAGACGTACATGTGTATATCATTTACATGTATATGTGCGTACTTTTTGCTAAACGGCCTTGCTAATTGGAACTATACTGCACTGAAAAGTACCAAATGGCATAGCCATTATTTTAGCTTGACGACACCCCTTTTACCATCCTAACTGTCAACATAAATATTGACAGTGTAAGCTTGTTGAAAAATAAGTACACATGCTGACTCACAGTTTTTTCCTCAGGGATTTCTTCAAAACCAAACAAGAGCACAGAATATTGGAGATCCTTCTGTGTTACCAGACCTGTGTGCCAGTCACCAGAAACAGCTCATGATCCTATTAAAGAATCACTCGCAGCTAAGGTGATTATGATTGCATGGTGATTAAAATGATGATTAATACTGGGACAATAGACATACATTATACATCCATAAAATACCCTAACCTTGTACATCAACCCCTGGGCTTATATATCAACTTTGTAAGTCATATTTATAAAATAAATAGTCGTGTTATAACGGCATAATAATTATAAAGATCCAAGCCACAGGCGAGGAGGATCTGTAGATCCCCTATAACATGGATACAATTTTTTATAAATGACTACTAAAAGTTTATAAATTAAAGGATAATAATTTTCAGAAATTTTGATGAAATTACTTGTTTAAAGCTGTGACCCAGGTTTGATTTGCAATCATGGTGCCATATGGGAGAACTTGCTGTGCTGGTTTTTCTCCAGCTTCTCCTCCCTCTTCAGAATCAACCTATTAGTTCCCTGCATTAAACCCAGGAATTTGTTGAATAATTACTTAAATTACAAATCACTGGCTTGGGAGATTGGTAATGGCTCCCTTCCTTTCAACATATCACACTTAAAACTTAATTTACTATAACTATTAATAACTTTATTGCTATTTTAAATTATATATATACTTTTATATACAATATTTGTACCCTACTGTATATTGAAATGCTATTACCGTATTTACCCGTGTATAAGCCGCACCCGTAGATAAGCCGCACACCAAGTTTTGAAGCTTGAATTTAGGAAAAAACTTTTTTTGAAAAATACAAAAAATATTTTAGAAAATCTTTTGTCCAAGTTCATAAACGTAAACTTCTTCAAAAAAAGAATAATCTTTTGTTGGAGTTCATAAACACTTGTACTTGAAGCAAAACTTCATCAGATTGTCATAAATAAATAATCACAACTTTAATTCGATCTAATATGGTTCAACTAGCCTTGTCATTTCTTGTGTATATTTTAACCTGCAGTCTTTAAATCACTCCAGAATTCTTCCGCATTTATTCCCCAATTAACTAACAACAATTCCAAGGAACCGCTTTCCTTTAATCGCTAGAGCAAGAAAGGTTTTCTGGCGAAACAATACTTGCACGAGTAGGTCAGGTCCACCATCTTGGATTTTCATTAACTAGTGCCAATCTCCCACGTGTAAAATTGCAAAGAATGCCTGGTTGTTTAGATGCATGCTTTGACAAGCGCTGTGAATCAGCATGTTTTGGAAGGTAAATAAGCTTAATCACATTTAAATATTCACGAAATTCTAATATATTAGGTCTAAGGTAGGTCTTAGAAGAGTTTTTGCTTTAATTCTTTCAAATTGCGTTTTTTTTCAATGATTATGCTTAAATTCCTATAATTATTACACTATCTTTCTCTGTTTGTTTTACTTTTTCTTCTTCTTTCATATGATTTTAAGGCATAATGGTAATTTATGCAAATTTTTGATACTTTTTCTAGGTGTTCCCGTAGATAAGCTGCACCCCCGATTTTGAACAAAAAATTTGGGTGAAAAGGTGCGGCTTATACACGGGTAAATACGGTATCTTGTAATTGACACTGATTGGCTTAAGTAACCATAAGGTGGAATGCTTTGTTTTTGTTCTGCTAGGTGATTGGTTCTGTTGTCTATAGTAGCCCTGGTTTCAGTAGTCGTACTGTAATGGTTATCATTCTGTCATTTTATTGTAGAGATATCCGACGCCGTTCAGCCAAGGCAAAGGATGAGCTGTCGGTCAATCTCCATACAAGACTGAGGTATGTTTTATACAAAAAATTTCAAACTTTATAAACTCTGTTTGGTTATTCAATATACTGCCTGCTGAAGAACTTATGAGGTGGTGTGGCCAAGCAGTTAACACGGTGGACTCGTAAATATTTAGGGACACCAAGTTTGATTCCCTATGCTTCGACCACGTTTGTAAAAATCCAGTCGATTTGCCTCATCGACTGGCATTCTTATTCTGTTTAGTTTAAACAAGTTCAAGTTCAAATTGATTTTAGTAAAATGGGAGAATATAGACGGTAGAAGTATAACATAACATAATAGAAGATAATAAAAGTATATTTGAGGAAAATCAATTGTGCACAGAAGCCAAAAGTAGCATATAGATTTCGAGTTGGCTGCTGAATATGTATGAGTACATGTACAGGTGAAAAGAAGGATATTTGAATGTTATAGTTGAGGCATGAGTAAATGGAGTGGGATGAGAGAAGTTAGGCTAGTATACTAATAATTATGTGTACTTAAGAGAAGGAATTAAGGAATTCAGAGAAGAGGGAGAAAAAAAAAGGAGAATATACATACATGTATGAAACAATCAATATAAAAATGACAGAAAAGTTTAATTATAGACTACATATAGTTATTGGCTACATCAGTGCAGTTAAATGCACTGTGTATAAATAAAAGGTAATATTATTATTACTTTAATAGCCCAGGCCAAACCGAGTCACAAGTCGACGCAAGTTTTTAACTTGCATTCCATTTGGCCTCCCACTTGCACTGACTTGTGATGACTAATGCATCCACTTTGATCAAGCTCAAATTTGAGCACAAGTCAATGCAAGTTGTTCACAAGTCTGTTTTTGTTTTAAGAAAGTTATGGAGCTCAATATTCGCTTTTTCTGATTCTCAAGACCAGTGGAACAATGTACAAAAGTAATTCCTGGTCGAAACAGCAAAAGAAGTCATAGGAAAAAAAAACTACAACTCCATCAAAAAGCAGATATTTTTGGAAACTTTCGTTAACTTGCATGCGGTCGTTTGGCCACCCTTCACAAGTTGAATGTACTAAGTAACCAATACATTCCATTATTATATGACTTGGACATAAAATTATCATATAAGGCAAGGGCCGACATGGAGCCATAATACCCTCTAAACATTCTGTGATGCCCTGTAGAATAGAAACAGTGGACTAAAAAAGAAGTTATACATGTACATGTATAATAAATCCCTCACATTTTTCTTTGCCCACATGGAGCTTGGAACCCATAAAATATCAGCACTTAGATATGGCATAAAAATGTCAAATAAGAGGTATATATATATATTTAGTAAATACCACACCAGTGAATATCACTTTTTGCATGCTCTGATTGGCTACTCAAACAGTGAATATGATTTCTTATTCACCTCCGAGCGAAGCAGCAATCACCTTGTGCAAGTTTTTGTCCATTTGACAGAAAATAAAATAACTATTTGATGCTGGCTATTCACCTGCAGTGTGGTATATACTAAAACAATTATTCACCTCAGTGGCGGTGAATAGTGGTGGATATTTACCTCGCCGAAGCAGCTCAGTAAATATCCACCACTATTCACCTCCACTTTGGTGAATAATTATTGTTAAATACTCGGTTTTCACTCCTGTTGACTTCAGGTGGATAATGTACGTAGAGAAGAGAGTCTGCGATTGCGACAGCACCCTCATCATTTACCATGAAAACATCCGAAGGATCAAAAGAAGGTAAGAAAACCTCCAGATTACCATTAATGAGCGCAAGGTCCATACCGTAAGTTATGAACCAATATCCCCCCAGCTTTGTGGCCCAGTTGAGAAGTGTGCAGCTATAAAAAAAGGGGGGACAACAAGGATCCCATAACTTATGGTACAGCCAAAGCAAATGAGTTTAATAAGATATTTATTATATGGTTCAAAGTATAATTATGGTCTGCAAACTGGCATTTTACTAACCTACTGTTTTACTCTATCAGACTGGACATCTTAGAGCAAGTTAGCGAAGCGCCAAAGTTATATGTCATTTCTGTCGCAGAGGTAGTCCGTCGTCGTGCATTCTCATCACAGTTCATAAAGGTAAATATACCTGCCTTTTTATGGTTTATATTGTGCCACGTTGTTTCTTGTCATATTCCTTTTTTGACACATTGTTATTATTAATTTTTGTTCCTGCATTTCAGTGGGCCAACAAATTGAGTGAAAGTGCAGTGCAGGCACATGCCGAGGAGACCGTCAAGAGAGAGGAATTCACCCAGCAATTTGGTGAGGAGAGTTTGACCTAAACTGAGTGTTTAAGTATCAGATGTCGTGCTTTTTCACACAACAAAATCATATGCAGTTTGCTGATAAGAGTATGTTTCTTGTACACAGGTTTTGAGGTAGAAATTGCACACTATGCTTCAATCCTCGTAAACATAAAAAAACAGCAGCTATTGCTTAAAAACAGAGACCTCTTACAATCTGGGGTACAGCATACATGTAGCTTCAAAGCTTCACATGTCCACTGTACACTCACAGGCTCGTGTTGAAGACAATTCCCATTGTGTGACAGCAAATCATTGGCATACCATAGTGCAGGCTACAGTTCATGAATGTTCAGACTACTGCAGTTGGCCCAGACTGGTGTTTCGTTAACCCTCCTGAACATGTTTTTTGCCACATATTAAAATTTGTATCCGCATTTTTGAGGTTTTTGTGCAAAATGTAGCACAATCTCTGACCTTGATCTATCTAATACATGTAGCTTAATATGCAACTACTTCCTCAAACATCAAGTAGAGAAACTGCCATAATTTCAAAGGTAATTGGAAAAAAACATAGAGCTGCAGGAACTACAACTTACAATGTTTTGCTTGTTTCTTTTAGGGAGACACTTCCTCCAAGCTATGTTTCCTGGGCTAGATGATAGACCACCAAAATTTATGGTAATTAAAGTGTCTTATTTTGAACAATTGTAGAATGCACAAGTTGATTCCTGCATTGACGATTTCCTGAAAGTTATAAGCATTTTCAAATGAAAATGTGTGACAACTCCTTGTTCATGGCTCAAAATTGCAACAGATATGTGACCTTTCACGAGAAAACGTACACTAACGCTTTTCCGTTTAGTGCTCTAAACCATTTGTTATCCGTTTAAACGGGTAAGAAATTCGTTTAAACGTTTTCGATATTATGGTGGCCAATATCGGTCACCAGTGTGACTAAAACATGTTTGGTTAGCCACAAACTCTGATACATAGAGGTTATTTTTAGTTTGCTAAGCAGCTAATACAGCTGTGTATTTTTACGAGTCATGTGTATTTTGGCATGCCAAAGGATAACAAGTACAAATGCAGCTGCATTAGATGCTTACCCGACTACTAAGATATTTATTATATAAATTCTGCAATGAAACATAATAACCAAAACCTTCGTGTGTGCATTCGAGAAATGGGATTTACCATGGTGACAGGAAGCCATTTTAACTTATAAACTACTCGATATACATGTACTTAACATCTTAATAGATGGTTTTTCAAGTAATACGGGCTGATATTTTAGGAATTGTGAATGTATTTTTTTCGAGCCCCGCAGGGTGAGGAAAAATACAAGCAACAAGTAAAATGTCAGCCGTATTACTTGACAAATCATCTAGTAAGAGATTTATTATACAATACTTTTATTTATTTTTGCGATTGACCTCAGCCATTTTTGCTTTGAACAAAAGTTCTCTCGCGCACTAAACCGGTTAATACTGGTGTACTAGCGGGTAATACGGCAATCTAGTGGGTAATACGCTGGCATATTAGTCCTTTTTGTGACCTAATAATATTATGGTAAAGTTACGTCATAGTCGTATAATGAAGTCTCATATTTGGTGAGTTCTTGTGCATATTTCATGCATTCTTGGTAGAAGTGTATAATAATAACATTTTCTGGCTGTTGACTATAATTTTATCTTATTGGCAACTAAGGATATTTTTATCATTTCAAGTCCTTTTGTTGTAAATAGACTTTAAAGTTTTTGCACCTTATTAAGATGCTTTCTTGGGGCAGATTGTGGTAAGGTACTATTTGCTTCAGGAATACTCTGGAGAGAGTACCACAGTGAATGTTCTCTGTAGTGGATATTAATTGTCAGGAATTTATTTTGTGTCCACTGTCCATGAGGAGGGTGTAGTCTTTGTAACACCCTAATCTGTTGCCCTGTATTTTCTGTGGATGACAAAGCAATTTTTGATTTTTTAAACCTCAGGACAAACCACCCAAGCCATTTGACAGCCAGCTTCCAATCATCATGGAGATTGACTTGCAACAGCTGCAAACAGTCATCCCTAAGTTATCAGAGTACCTGGATTCTAGCCCTACCAACATCAGCATGTGCGACGACACAACCTCGTCAACTTTATTTCCGTTACTCAAACCGCAGGACGTTATGCCAGCTGGTGATCAAGGAGAATCGTATGCAAAGGAGAGCGCTTTGGTGTTATCTGAAAACAGGACATTTGCTATGAGTGTTGAAACCTCCACCCAGGCTGATTGGACGATTGGTGGACAGGATGAGAGGGAGGGAACAGAGGGGCGTGGCGAGGGGCACAGGGGTAGTATAGATAGGGGTACGGACATGAGTATCATGCAGGACTCTGTTGACAAATATGCACCCCTTGCTGTTGTTCCAAGTGATGCCGAGGATGCACCCAAAGGGTACAGTAGTCAAAGTGATACGGATAGTGAATTAATGTTTAAGTCAGCACAAGAAGATTATGTGAATGTTAATGAGGCTGATTTTCAACCCAGTGGAGAAGACGAAGGTGGTGAGCAATTACTAGGGGATAAACAGGATGAAGATCCCAATACAAGGGATTCTAGCCAAACCTTAACTCTCACCAGCTCAGAGTCACAGAGCATTGAAACAAGTACACAGACTAACTTGAGCTTTGATGAAAAACTTACTACTAGCTTTCCTTCTGAAGAATCTAATCTGCAAGAAACAAGACACGCTGAAGGCAGCTTATCTGGAGAGACTTCAGGATATGACGAAAATGAAGCTGTTCAAAGTTTGACAGAAAGAGTAAAAGAGTTGGAGGAACTATTGGGAAACTATAAGGATGAGATTGGTGCTACAAGAATGAGAAACGAGAGGGTACAAAACCTTCATACAAATTTAACAGGATTATTACATAATGAATTGG
This sequence comes from Actinernus sp. WN-2022, assembly GCA_030867875.1. NCBI lineage: Eukaryota > Metazoa > Cnidaria > Anthozoa > Actiniaria > Actinernidae > Actinernus > Actinernus sp. WN-2022. The sequence continues at coordinate 11,264,617 of JAOWCC010001679.1, read as the reverse complement.
CAGATATGAAAAAAGAGCTTGATAAGAATAAAGATTTAGTTCTTAGTTGTAGAGAAAAGGTTAGCCAGGAGACACAGGATGCATTATGGAATGTGAAATTATTAGTAAGTGAGAACAACCACTTAGTGACGGAACTAGCATCAGAAAGAACAAAGCAGGAGATTCAACAAATAACAGAACAAGTAAACAGAGAATTTGAACAAGAGAAAAACGATTTAATAGAAGGAAAGACAAGGATGGAATTTGAGAAAAATGTTCTTGAAATTGAACTAGAAAAAGTTACAGCTGTATTGGAAGCCAGTGAAACAAGACATAATGAGGAGGTTGAGAAACTTAGTTTAACTCTTGAAGGGTTCAGGGTTCGTTTTGAAGAGCAACACAGCACTACTATGAAGCTAAAAGAGAACAAAACACGGTCCGAGGAGGATCAGCAAACACGCTTTAACACCATTATTATGAGACTAAAGAGGGAAAAGGATCAGGCAATGGTCCTGTTAAATGAGAAGTTAAAAGTCTTGGAGACGGAGCTACAGGAACAAAAGAGGCAAATTCAGGTGCTAGTGCAAGAGAAGGATGTTCTGGAGAGAACTAAAGAGCAGGAGTTGAGAGGATTTAAGGAGAAGGAAAAGGAGCTACTTTCGGCGCTTAGCAGTACAGAGCACAGACTGCAGGAGATTCAGAGTGCAGTGGAAGGCAGGGAGAGGGAATTTCAGAGTCAGATTGAAAAGGAGAAGGCATCTGCACTGTTATTATTGGAGGTGGAGAGACAAATGTGGGAGGCAGAGCGGACCAAGCAAGAGGGTACAGAAGTGGAGGGTGCTCGGTTAGTGGTAGTAATTATGTCCCTTTCCATTTCACTTAATTCTTAGTCTTCTTCACAAACCTTGGCATTTCAGAAGTAACAATTTGCTTATTCAGAAGTTCTTTTTGACATTTAAAAAGTGCTATGGGAAAAATAAGCTGCTTGTATTTTTCAGAATTATTTATTTGATAATTACTGAGGCCAGCAGCATTATTGAAAATATTGCAGTCAGCTGAGGGTATAGAGCAAAGCCAACTGCAATATTCTTAATAATGCCATTGGTCGAAGTAATTATGTGTTATTGTTCATTATGTCATCCCATTGTTCTCTCTCTGCGCTATACTTGCATACACAAAACAATGAAATTAGTACATAATTACGGTCTATTACATGGCTGTTTCGTTTGTGGTGTTCCTGGTCATTAGGTCCCAGATCCCGTTAATGAAACACACACTCGGTAGGAGTGTTCATAGTGTAGTGGGTAGAGGAGTGGACTAGAAGTCAGGAGTGTTCATAGTGTAGTGGGTTGAGGAGTGGACTAGAAGTCAGGAGTGTTCATAGCGTAGTGGGTAGAGGAGTGGACTAGAAGTCAGAAGTGTCCATAGTGTAGTGGGTAGAGGAGTGGACTAGAAGTCAGAAGTGTTCATAGTGTAATGGGTAGAGGAGTGGACAAAGTCAGGAGTGTTCATAGTGTAGTGGGTTGAGGAGTGGACTAGAAGTCAGGAGTGTCCATTGTGCAACTACATGTAATCAAGAAGTTCTGGCTGCAGTAGTAGTAGGTTGCAGCGCAGAGAGAGAACAATGGGGTTGGATGAGGACCAGTGATTATTATAAACTAATGCACTTGTCTTAGAAGGCAAGTTGAACTACTCAGGTGACAGTTAATATTAATATTCACAGTGTGCAATGCCTTTTCTTTGTCCAATATCTGTAGAAGTACTAGTTCTGATGTACCAGTGGAAAATTACCTTAAGAGAATCCAGCAGTTAGAAGTGGTAGGTTGAAGTTGCAGCTTCTCACCTGTACCATCAGCTAAGTGTTATATGCTCTGAGTGAACACTAGCCTACTAACAGCCTCAGGGGGGAGGGAGCCCCCTACATGATACACCATAAAGGCCTGTTTCAGACACTGCTCACTGCTGACACTCACGTGTCGAAACAAAAGATAATAATTGGGTGGCTATGTTTATCTAATTACAATGTACAACTATAAGTACTGAATGTGAGTGGAGTGGTATTTGAAATGGACTAAGATTTCATATTAAATTTTAATTACCGGTAATGCTGGAGAGATATCCATGCCTCCTGGTTAAGCTCAGTAGTTATATAAGCTCCGGTCTGTTGTGCGGGAGGTTGCGGGTTCAAGCCCCCGCTGGTACAACACCAAGGATCTTAAAATAACTGAGTAGAAGTTGCTGCCTTTGTGAAACAATCTTGTTCTCAAATTGCAAATGGTTTAGACCTTTCCATCTTCTTGGATAAGGATATAAAATCGTAGTACCAATGTTGGCTTCAAGTTTATCAGTCTCACCAGTGTTGGGAGTTACCAATGTTAACTTAAATAAAGTTACAGACTGCCTTTACTATATAATTTTCATTATAGAATGGACCAACTGAGAAAGACAGTTCTTGATATGGACACCTTTTGCCAAAACCCAACCTCTTTTGAGGGAACTTTTACTTTTCACTGTCACTGAAAGAAGGGTCAAATGTTTTTTTCTTTCAGGGAAATGAACTGCTCAATAAGAGACTCGCAAATCAGGCAGGTAAGCAATCCTGCAACCTTTTCTAGTTAATATGGTGTGCCACAGTGTTCAATACTTCATGTAATGGCATTTGCAAGTGAACACACATTCGCAACAAACATCGACTTACAACTGCTAGTGAGTCAAAAACTAAGTCTGTGACCTCAGTCTTAGTTCACATGCCATATCTCTTCATGCCATGTGTTGTCTCTACACAATCCAGTCCATAAAATCAGTCGAATTTGACTGAAACAAAAATACATGTAAGTGATGATATTCATTTGATGTACTTAGCCATATTATTTCCTACAATACTGTCTTCAGATGCTGTAAGTCAGGCTGTGCTAGACTTTGGAGAGGAAGAGATGAACCCTGTACTTATTCAGGCAAAACAGGTTGGTAAATATTACAACAAATTATGCTGCGGGTAGGATATTACCGTATATAGATATAAATTATTATTGTCAGAGCCATGAATGTGATGTTGCACTATTGAGTAACCACACTTTTTATTACCAATACCTGTAAATTAGTTTGCCATTGGTGTAAACCCTACATTATCACATCTAACAACTGGAGGTATTTGGATGTTGTTTTTTGCACCATAGGCCTTGCAGAATAAAGACGAACAGATCAGAACACTGCAGCAGCAACTGGTGAGAACAAAAGTCAAGTTTGATGGCATGTATTGTGCTTCACCATGATTGTTGTCTGATTTTTAACATTAGCTATTTTTCTCCCTTTTAGAGCCAACAACAGCAAGATTCAGGTGCAACTGCAGCTTCCAATTCTGAAAAAGTTACCCTCAAGGAGTAAGTATAGGCTGCAAATACAGCTGTCTCGCATTGGGAGCAACAATCAAAACGTGTCCCCCGAGAGTGAGATCTGCAATTCGAGGCAAAAAAATGCATACTGATGACGTTATATGGCCAGGATCTGGTTGCATTGTTTGATTGGCTTGTATATGATAATTAGGAATACTAGCCAATCAAATGATTTACCTTTTCTCATTCCCAGAAAGGGGATTGAGACAGAAGACTTTAAGTCACTCTCTTTTTTATCCAGTTCTTATCCTGGCAGATGGTGAATGCTTGTAGTTTATTGTATCTTAGTTAACTAACTGCTTCACTATAAACAAAGACAAGTCTTGATCACTCAGTTCAAATACATAATTCAGATGCAGATCAATAAATAGACCAATATAGCTTGTACATTTGTTGTCCCAATTCAGATCATGTGACAATTCTCCAGACGATTCAGTGCTTTGTTTTCCAATTAGAAAAATTGATACATTTCCTCTTGGGATACAGAAAAACAAAAAAAAAACAAAAAAAAGCATTACTTAAGGGAAAAGTCAGGTGACCTGAATTGGGACAACAAATGTACAAGCTAAATCGGTCAATAGGAGATATTGTAGTTGAGTCTACGAATAGCAGTTTCAGCGGTATTGACCCGAACGCCTCACTTCAATGTAATGAAGCGCCATTGAAACCATCATTCTTACACGACACCAACACCCTCCTAAACAAGCACGACTAATTTAGATACACAGTTTGAATAGCGCTTCATTACATTGAAGTGAGGCGTTTGGGTCAATACCGCTGAAACTGCTATTCGTAGACTCAACTACAATATCTCCTATTGAAGCCAAACTTGATGCATTACAATGTGCATCGGGCAGCCACTATAGATCTCATGTTCAACATCACAGCACAGCTCCAACTTGTTAGAATTAGCTTGGGCTTAGGTTTGACATAAGAGAGAGAGAACTTACAAGCCAATAAAGAAACCAAACATAGCTAAGGTGATTTGAATGTTTAGTTTCCAGAGTGGGGATCTTATCTTGCTGGTGTTCGATCCACGGTACGAGAATTACCTGGTGTTCAGTACAGGTCCTACATTGTTCTTCCTGCACCCTGACTCCATGGGATCCCTTGACCTCGCCACCAGTAAGTGAAGTGGATTCAGTATCAGTAGAATATAACTTACAGCACTTTCCATTTACGTGAACTGCCTGATCTGATCGGCCAGTTCTCAAATGGAGCGCATCAGTTCTAAGAACTGGTTCAGGACATACCGGTACTAGGATAGGACTGGCTAGTTCTCCTCCCTCAGTACAACACATATAATTATGGATCTTATTAAGAAACCAGGACTGCATAAAACTTTGCAATAATTTGAATAAATACTTAGCATTTTGTCTAAAATGACTTTTTTCTTTACTTAAGGTTACCGGATACCTTCAGGGTGCGTTTCCAGTCTAAATTGTGTAGCGCCTCGAGGAAACATCGTAGATAAATCATTCATGTATCATTTTAAAGCTTATAAAATTGGCTACAAGAATACATAAAAAGTTTTGAGTTCTTTGAAAATCTCGAATTTTCCGCCATCCCGTTTCTCCGATCTAGTGAGATGGCTTTCAGAAGTTCCGACTCCAAAAATATTTTTAAGTTTAAAAATCTGTTTGCTTTGTCGTATTTCAGAGGAATCGTATTACAAAACCGTGTCGGGGAATTTCAAAATTCGATTTAGTTCAAAAGTTATCATACTTTCCGTGAAAAGGCGAAAAATAATCCGAGTAGATATGCGGGAAACGTCGTCAAGAACTTTCTTTTTAGAATTTCCCAATTCCCCGACACTGTTTTGCAGCTGAGATATCAATTGACATTTTGTGAAAATTTCGCACAAATCGAATAAATTTCTCTTGAGTGGAAGCTTTTTTAAAACTCTATTTTGATCGAAAATCGAAAGCGAGAAAATAGCACTTCAAAAAATCTAGCCGTCTGTCGTGCGTGAATCTGAAGCCCCGCCTCTCCAACAATTAGCAAGCTCTTGGCCAATCATTTCTCATCACAGTTCAACTATCTGTCAAGATTTCCCGCCAATGTTGATTTCCGATCAAAGCAACGCGTCGCATCGAGAAAATATTTGTTCTTTTTTGTAGCTGGTTCCCAGCCTAGAAAAATGGGAAAGTCAAAAATACCTCGAGGGGCAAAGCCAAGGTGAACACCTATAGAGACGCCTTGAATGCCAGCATAGTTAGAAGAGGAGATAGGAGACAGCGATTTGCAGGCGTCTGAAACAGCACGGCAATAGCGATATCGTGGTTCAACCGATTCAGGGTCACCGCCAGACTACGTTTTCATCTAAGCTTTCTTGGAAACAGATATTCTCTCGGCTGGCTCATCAATTCTACTTTATGTTCAGATGTGGACCACTCGGCACTCTGTCTGAAAGTGAAAATACGAACGCTTGTCGGGTTTTGCTATTTGGCTTTGTAATTGTAGTCGTATGCATTATTTGGCTTCGTTTTGCTTTTCTTTTTTCTTTGTTTTTCAAGCTAAGGGTTTAGGGTTAGGGCATCCTGCTTGCTTTTCGTAGATATAAGGCCAACATCCGATGGAATTGTGGAATCGTGTGTGGAAAAACGTTTCTCAATAAACGTAAACATTGGTATATGAAATGAATTTAAAGGGGCCGTCTCACCCACAGTGCTTAGCGTGCTTTTGTTATTGTTTATACCCAGGACTTTGACGCCTTGTTCACGGCGGGAACCTCACGAACTAAGCGTATTCTTTGTTTCGGGGGTAGAAGCGGAATATTTTCACTCTAAAAATTCCGTATTCCTCTGCTCTCCTGAGGTAAATATTCCCATTCCCTACCAAGTTTTTTTTGGATATTCCTTATTCTTTTTAATTTTCGAAAGTGCCTTACTCGACTATTCCCTATTCTCTATTTGTCATGCGCTTTATTGAAATATTCCGTATTCAGTATATTTTTCATGCAAATATTCAATATTCCTCAGTTTTCAACCACGATATTCAATATTCAATATTCCGCTTCTACCCCCGACTTTGTTGGTGACATGATAATTTTGATTTGAACATGTATGACCTTGATGAAACTAATAGTACCTTACAAGTTGAATGTGAAGTCAACAAAGTGTTATACAGCAGTACTTGGCTGTACTATAATATTTACCGCTCACCCGTCGCTGCTATAAACAGAGAGAACACTCTCTCCGGGTAATACTAATAATTATGAAAGCGAGAGGTTTCTCTCCTCGGTTTTTTATTTTTACTTGCAGACAGAGAGAGAGACGGAGACAGAGAGAGATCTGCTAGCAGGCAATCTCGTTACTGGCAGTAGCAGAGAACCAGTTCAAGAGAGAACAGTGAACGAATTACAGCTCGTTTCAATGGGAAATTATTATCACGGCGGCTCTGTTGTCAAATTTCGTGCGAGTATAACTTTGATCGAATCGATCCGGTGAATCCGAAAATCTCGGCGAAATCACTGTGTGAAAGCCCTTCGAAACCAGATAGAGACCTGTTTCCACAAGTTAAACACCGAAGCCCTCAAAATGATTTTAGGAAATTGCTCAATTCTTTTCGGGTCGACCAAGCGGAGTTTCGTTACCTATAATATTTTGTTGACTATAATATTTACCGCTCACCCGTCGCTTCCGAACCCTGTCACCAGTATTATAAACAGAGAACACTAATAATTATAAACTGAAGAGAGGTTTCTCATACCCTCGGTTTTATTTTTCACTGCAGAGAGAAAGAGATCATCTGCTAGCAGGCAATCTCGTTGCTGTTGCCAGAGAACCAGTTCAAGAGAGAACAGTGAACGAATAACAGCTCGCTTGAATAGGAAATTATTATCATGCAGTCTCAGCGGCTTTGTTTGTCAAATTTCGTGCGAGTATAAACTTCAAATGATCAACCCGGTGAATCCGAAAATCTTGGCAAAATCACTGTCTAAAAGCCCTGAATTCCACCCTTCGAAACCAGAGATCTGTTTCCACAAGTTAAACGCCAAAGCCCTGAAAATGATTTTAGGAAACTGTTCCGTTCATGTAAGATAACCACGGTGTTCAAAAACCCAAATCGGCTCAAACGGATAGTAGATAGTCGAACTAAGCGCTAATATATCTTTACATATAAAGATTAATGGTCAGAATAGCTTCTCCATGTTGTAGGTAGAAATCGTGGACACAAACGGTCAATTGTTTCCTTTCGTTGAGGACGAACGAGACTGGCACCATCAGAGAACTACAGCCACCTGAAATAAAACTAAAATTTTCATGACCAAATAATTTAAAACACTTAAATAAGAGGCTCAATAGGAAGATCAATAAAAACGGGTCAACCTAGTATGATTTTTTGACGATAGCTGGAAGGAAGGCAGAGATGTAGAGAAGATTAAAACCACTACCATAAAACTCTGGATTTCGATGGCATCGAAAATGGCCGCTATGCTATGTGAGCGCGCTAAGCACTGTGGGTGAGACGGCCCCTTTAATATGTGCCGATCTCCCACACTCGTTACGGGCGACTGAGCACTTGTCATGTGTTTATTGATCTGCTGTCAATCAAAAAGAACCTTTTACTTCCGGTTAAAAACTTCCTTTTGGTATTTCTCCGTCAATATTAATTTTTTTTGAACGGAGTTTTTGATATATAAGACACTACTACTAAAACTACATTTCTGTGTGAAAAAAAAAATTCCATCTTTTTCGTTTTGAAGGTATCCGGTAACCTTAACTCACAAACTGTGATAGATTTATTTTCTATAAATCAATGTTGTTGTCAGTGATAGAAAGGCACCATGAAGGACAATGCATTAATGAGATGACGTTGACCCAGGAATCGACCCAGGCTTTTTCTAACGCGGTCATGGGTCAGGAAAGGTCAATTTTCACCATTTCAAACAAGCGTAGAACATACAGTGTAGAGTATTCTTTGTAAACCAAAAATTTCTTCGCAGAAGTACTCAAAATCTTTCAAAGGTTCATACATGTAGGTAGAAAAATGTCAAGAAGGGTTAGAAGTACTTTAAGGGCTCCTCGTCCCATTCTCTCTCTTTCATACCACAGGAAGCCCAGTTCCTATCTCCATGCTGTAGATTTTGTCAGAAGAGAATCTTTTAACAGCAGTTCATGTAACTAGCATTATATTGGTGTTATTAAGGCCGGCTGATAGCTGACAAAAATCACAATCTAATTACCCTTTCAACCTGGCTACTTGCCTGCCACTGCTAATTGGAACAAAGCAAATACAGCCACCTTTTCATTCACAGTGGGTTATTACCCCCCAGGGGGGTGGGTTCTCCAAGGTAAAAATCGTAGGGTAACCATTGGAAAACCTTGAAAAATACCCTAAATAATACCAAACTGAATAATTTCCCACCTGAAAATGTACCTCATGGTCTAAAAATCACCCTGAAAAATGGATTTTGCTTGGACAACCCCTAAAAAATACTAAATCGGCGATTTCAAACCCTAAAAAATATGACGATCACCCCTACCAGCCAAATATCGGAAGAACCCACCGGGTTAGTACTCAAACATAATTTTTTTATTGAAAACTCTAAAACTAGACATTTGTGAACTGATGTGGTCAACAACCTACCAAACACTTATGGTACAGCTTGTTCAATAATTACTCGGGTGTGCCTGTGGCAGGCACAAGTCTAAATCTGCAGGCCGTTATTTTTACTTGGGCTGCCTGTGGCAGGCATGAGTCTAAATCTGCAGGCTGTTATTTTTTTTGTTTCATGCAGCAAAATTTATGTGCAAGCGTTAAATTAGGCATTAATTGTATGCACGCACTCGTGGCACTAATGGATTTCTCTCCAGTGCAATTCTGCGGATGCTATTCTTGTTTGTGGTATGTTTCGTTCATTTTATGCCACATTTCATTTTACTTTCGATCATAATACATACATGTACCAGTGGAAACACTAAAATAATTTTGACTGTGTTTTTGGCTGGTTTACCGATCTCGTATCGAGACCTGTGTACATTATACTATAGCTATACAGGTACATGTATAGTGAATAGCTGATTTATAGCGAAATATAGCGATTTACTAGCAAATATATATACTGTGGTTGAGCAGTTATGGGTTACTCTCCTCTATCAAAGTCTGAAGAAATCTGAACTCCTGAACTGTGAGAGCAACACTGTCACTCACCAACATGAAGCCAGAAATACACACTCAGCACAGAATTCTGCAGAATTCTGATGAGCCAAGCAATATAATTCAACTGTCAAGATAAACGAGAAACCTCTCACGGCCAAGGTTTTGGTTCAAGAAATTAAAGGCTTCCAACAATTTCCTTAAGTTTATAGTTCTGTAATATAATGAGCAGACTGAAGTTTTGGAGCAAGAACAGCAGATAAAGTTACATAGAGGCATACAAATTTACTACGAATACGATTAACATGATTTCCAGAGGTTTTCTAGAGAGAACAGCCGCGGAGAAAAAGCCGCGAGGCGACGATCAGCGACCTGCAATACTGTAAACACTACTTATTCATGTAACACACATTTACAATTTAGTCTGCTGGATGATTGTCTAAAATGTATGTCTATATTTGTGCCATATTATAAGTTGTATCCTGTCCATCCTTAGCCTCCTCCGCAGGCATCTCTAATTTTCGAAGAAATCCGATTTAAAAAATCGTGAATTGGGTTACCTGTGACTCCGGGAGAGAAGAGGAGGACCAAACTCCAAACTCCCTCTCTTTTCTTCACCTGCCACAGGGAGCCCATAATCTGATTTCTTCAAAAAATAGAGATGCCTGCAGAGGAGGCTAGTCCATCCTGTGATGGAGCTATCACTATATTTCTCTACTATTCTTTCTACCCTGCAGCTCTTTAATAGGTCAACTTCTTTAATTTACATACGAGAAAAACAAAAATATTAAATTACATATATAATACCCTAGGTTAGCAGAGAATGAAAGTCACCGCACTACCGGCCACTCCTAAAGACTGCTAAATTCAGCTAATAATTCTTCCCTTTGGTTATTACAAAGAGGATTTCAAATTAAAGTGTATTTCATCTTCAATTGCATTGGGAACACACCATCAGAAATCTGAAGAAGGGTAATCCAAAATAAAAAATCCTGGAATGCAAAATATAAAAGAAAAAAACCTGCCTTACACGAACAAGGGGCCAAAAAAAATGGCTGCATTGATGTATATAGCGATACATACTGTTTGTAAACTTACTGTTTGTAAACACTGACGTCATTTATATATTTGCATAATATGTAATGTGGTTGGCAAAAAAAAAAGTGTTTGTATAGCGATTTGGGCCTCATGAAATACATCTAAAGTCTCAATTCTGCTTTCATATCCTCTTTTATAAGACATATAATTCTTTTATAAGACTTATAAGTTAAGAGCATATAAACTTTGATGAAAGGGCTTGCTTGCATTTTGGAAGAACAAGAAAGTAATTTGGCAATGAATAAGCACAGACCTGTGATACTTTATAAGCAACTGACTGTTCACGCTTCGTTTCTGCCAACCACAGAATACAACAAAATTAATTTGCCGTGACTGGCCTGTGTGACATCACAGTAAGTATCGCTATATATAGTGGCCCAAGTGAAAGCCCAGATGGGCTCTTGTTCCAATTAATGCATCAAAGCTAAAGAAGACCTCTTTTAGAGCAGACAGAGAAGTCACTGCCTTTTGTTTCATTTAGCTGGACCAAAGAGAAGAGACTGGACCCTAGCGCAGCTGATTGACAAGGAATACTGCCAGGCTAAGAAGGTATAGTTGCCATAGAAACATCAACAGCTTATCGATAGAAAACAAGCAACTGGTTCACTGTTCACGAAGAGATGAGAACCACTTTGGGTTTGAGTGGAAATCTTTCCAAGGAATCAAAGTGTGTACTTAGTCTGAGGATAATTTATCAAAAATTTGTGGTTCTACCACTCTTTACTTCAGAACTAAGGAACAACTTGTAGTTTTCTTTGTGAAGGGAAGGAGAGGAGCTTGAGTAGAACAACAATTTACTTGCCAACACTCTTGCTCTGTCAATAATGTGCCATTACATTTTTTGTGGCTTTGTTTACGCCCGTCAGTCATAATTTGCAAAAAAACATCTACAATTTTTGTATGTACAGTATAAGCTAATAACTGGTACTGAAAGTAAAACACCTGCAGTTTATACGTGATGAAATACAGTATTTAAAAGTTTTAAAGCCATTGAACAATGCTTTACCTGTTTCAGGCTCATAACCGTTTCCATGTACCTGTGGGGACTAAGTTCTACCGTATTCAGGCCAAACCCTGGGAGAGATGAAGTGAATGCAACATAGATCATGATGACAATTAGTATTCTTGACCACATTAAGAGATGACTGCACTGGCTGTGGTCTAGAACAGGAAGCACCAGAGCGGTCGTGGTAGAATAGCTAAATTCCTTTGCATGCTGTTTAACAAGATCAGACGTGACAACACAAACCATTATTTAGTATTCAAACACAGGTTATGCATGTTCTACTGCACATGCGTTATTTAATTTTCTATGCTCAAGAGAATCTAGAATAAGCTGAAATGTGTTCAGACATGTCAGGTCATGTATCACATGTATTAATTTGACTCTCAGTATGAGGAGCCATGCATGCAGATGTGCTAGCTAGGACAAGCTGCTTAAATGTGTCGAAAAACAGGGCAACTACAATAGTTTCAGTGGCAGGTAAATGGGAGAGTAGTTAATATTCATAATGTTAAACATAACGTATCCAGAGAGGTGATGTCAACGGATTTAATAGAGCCATCAAGTTGTTTGCTTCAACAAAAACAGCATTATGAACGAGTTTAGCATTGAGCAATAATTTTCAAGAATAGAATTATAGTAAAAACACATACTGGTAGGTGAGAAACTGAATAGTGATCTGCATGTTTAGAAACAGAGACATTAATAATTATTTTAGAAAACAAGTGTTGCTACAAAATGTTGATATTCTGCTGGTTCTGGAGTATTCTACTGCACTACACCATAGTTAATAGAGTGGAATGGTTAGGAAACTCAGGGACCTTCTTTGTTATATGTCTTTGTTAGCTTTTTTCAACCACCACCATGCACAAAACACAATAGAAATTCCAACATGTTAATCAATCAGCCAATAGAAACGTGTGAGTTCAGTCGTTCAGGGGACGCTAATGAACTATGATCGTGCACAATCTTTTGTCTTACCCCTTCCAACCTAAATCGCAGCGCCTTTGTTAGCCCTTTTGAAGTTTGCCGGGTTTCCTAACCATTCCACTCTATTAACTATGACTACACCCAGTATTGTGTTGCATTATTCAAGTCTGTGATCTAAAGTTACTGGTTATTTCATGGTTTCCTATGGAATATGGGTGAATATTTCACGAGAAAAATGATTGCCCATATTCCAAAAGAAAGCCATGGAAAAAACCTCTGAATTTCTAACGAGAACTGAAACAACCATTTGGGGGGGTAGGGGCTGATCAAAGCCAGGTTCAGAGTTTTTCCACAGATTGATTTGGAATTTCTCAAATCTGGAGAAAACCCCTCGGAGCAAGGCAAGATACCAACAAACTCAACTCATGTGGCACCGCGTCCAGGAATCAGACCTGGGCCACAGAGATGAGGCGAAACGCTTAACCACTGCACCACCCCATGAAATAACCATATCCTATAAATAAGAAATGGGTAATTCTATGTTGTAGGCAGATTTGAAAGCCATCATGAAAGAACTTTGTTTTACATTTTCAAGTTGAAGCCAACAGTTGTGAGTGGCAGCCATCTCTTGAGACTAATTATGTATTCACATTTCTAGATTCTGATTGGTGGAAAAGAAATAGCATGAAATTTCCTTCGGTTTGATTGGTTCTATCTAGCCATGAAATACCACCATGTATTTCATAGAAATACTGAGCTCTGATTGGCTGAAATATAATATCTATAGGATAATACTTTATTCAACGTTGTGTAGAAATTCCAGATAAAGTACGTAATTATGAAGTAACCAATGGCCCATTTCATGGTTGATACTGTAGATAAACAAGGGCAATGCACAGGCTTGTTTACAAAACAAAATAGGCCATTCAATCTCTAATCTTTATTTTTATATCATATATTACCATTTAAAATTTATGCTAAAGCTTTTGAAATTTACAATAATTATTATTTAGTGCAACACACTTAATTAACTTTAAAAGTAACTTCAAATTTGGGGTTATTGCACAAAAAAATAATGTGGTGACTTCATGCAGAGGCATGCAATTATTAGAACAGTTGATTAATGACACTGCAACTTTAATAATAGTATATTCTAGAGAATGATGCTGATTTACTGTAACGAGCATAAACATTTTATGAAATAGGTCAATAAAACAAATTTCAATAAATGGTTTATTATTAATAATATTCTGTGAAAAGGCCAAATCTTCATGTTCACCCATCTAGAGCATTTTTCAGTTGAATGTTCCAAAGTAATCAGAGTCAATAATGGAACAAGTAAACACAATGTACCAATAGGCCCTTTGCAGCTGACAGTCACGTGCTGATATAATACTTCATTAACGAATGATCCCCATGGAAAAGGCGTTGCCATGAATACTGGAGAGCAAGCTATCTTCAAAAACAGTTTTAGAAAGATCAGCAATCGATTGGAGGTGGAAAATAGCATTTACAAACCGGTTTTGTTAATAACACCACCAATTTCGTACAAGGCCTGTAAATAAATTAAGTCAGATATTTTTTGCTCCCAGTACAACCATGTAATTTGTTAGCTGCAAAGGGCCTATTGCAAACCAAAGTAATATGGTTTTACTTGAACCAATCACAAGGAAAAGTAAACACAAGTGTGGTAACTCTTACTAAAACAAAAGATTGATTGTGTGTCGGACCCAAACAATGTTTTGTTTTAGTTTAGAACTTGATTGGCTGATAATTACAAAGGAACTACTTTCAACACTCTATCAAAAACCACTAATATTCACATTCTTACTGTTGGAAAGTGCATTCCTTTCAGTAGTTAATGCCTATCATTGTCCTTCTTTGCATCAATAGATGCTGTTGGAATCATTACCATACAAACTAACTCTGAAGCTGACCATTTTCCATTACTTCCCAGAGACACAGCTTCTTGTTCTCGTTCCCTTTCTTGTTACCACAGTCTATGTAAGACTGTAGAAGTTCATTATCTAAACCATGTCTGTCTTCTTTGGTGGACTGGCCTCTACGTTTTCGTTTTCTTAATTCTTGCAAAACATTCCAAGTTCCACAAACATTCTCATTGTTCTTGTGATTAATGTGCTTTCTGGATTCTTGTCCAACTTTTAACATCATAACATGATGACTGACTTTATTCTTTGTATCTCTTAGCACATTATTTACCTCAGAGCTGCCCCTCAAATTGTCTCTTTTTGCCTTCTTGCTGTAGAAAGATAGGAAGCCCCTTTTACATCTAGCATTTCTTGCCCTTTCTTGAGCAGCAGATTTGGTGTCTGCTATCCAGTTCTCAATAACAGGAACTGACCAACCCTCGGAGGTGGTGAAATTCTCTTGCTGAAATTCTGGAACCTGAGTGAGAAGGGGCAAGTTAAAATAATTGTAAAATATAAAAATAAAAATGTGATTACAGTCCCTTCATTTCACATTTTCAGTTCCACATGTAGCACAAACCGAATGCAATCACACCAGATCACTCTTAACCCAAGTACACCAGCCTACCCTCTTCTCCCCCATTATTATATAATACTGACAAGAATGCACAAAATATGACCGTATTTGGGGTAGTTACATTAAAATGTCTTGTCTTCCCGTCACTATGGTAAATCCCATTTCTCAAGTTAGCGCACAAGGGTTAGCATCTAATAATTATGGCTGTATTTTTACTAGTCATCCATATTTTGGTAAAGGTAAATTAAGGTACCGTATTCACTCATGGATAAGCCGCACTCGCGGATAAGCCGCACACCGAGTTTAGAAGCTTGATTCAGAGAAAAAAAGTTTTTTGGAAGAATTTCAAACATACAAGTACATTGTATAAACCTTCATCGGACTTTCAAACTGGAGAAAACTCAAGTTGTACCTGTAATTTCAGCTCTGAAATAGTATAAACTTCATGTCTACATACTTAGATATATGATTTATCTTTCCATAGTCTTTGTTTACCAAGATCTTTTCATTCAGGTCACTTTTTAGATCGAATTTTACATGTCAACGAAGCCAACAACGTGCTCACGTTCGTCCGTAGCTTAGTAACCAGGCACCTGTGGAAGAGAGAGAACTGGACACTACTGAGAAGTTTTGTTTTCGCTGAACGAAGTCAAAACAATTACATGGAGTAGTTTGCTTTTTCATCAGCTGTCTGTTGCTATCATGCCTAAAAAGATATCCGGAAGCCATCTATTGGAGGAAAACTTGTTACCCAAAGAGAGGTGGAAAATCTGTTCGACAAATTTGCTGTTAAAGTGCAAAGCTGCAAAGAAACATTGTGCCATTTAGTGTGGTATTTAATCGCTTGCAGAGGAAGAAATATTCACAACGTAAACGGATCTGTTTGGAGCCACCAAACTTGCAAAAGCAATGGCCAGCGCTTACTTTCTTTTGGTTTGGTATAGTATGTATTATTTAACAAATAAAGAAGCCTTAGCCATGTTTTATACTATCATAAAACACGATGGGCATTTGAGAACATGAGAGAAATGTTAAAGCACAAGCCGAAGGCGCGTGCTTTCAACATTTCTAGAGTGTTCTCAAATGACAAGAGTGTTTTATGATAGTATAAAACATGGCTAAGGCTTCTTTATCTGTTTTATAATATAGATTTACGCGCGCGATGAAAGGAAACCGCCAGTTGAAAACTATATAACACGGCTAACCATGTTATATACTCTGATAAAACATGGCTTCTTAGCCAATCAGAGCGCGCGTACTATCGTATCTATATTATAATGTAGCTTAGTATTTCTTTTAAATGTTAATTTATGGAAATTTCCAGACCTTTTGTTCGGTAGATGTTCTCGCAGATAAGCCGCACCCCCAATTTTAAATGAAGATTTCCGGCAAAAAGGTGCGGCTTATCCGTGAGTGAATACGGTATTACTTTATATAGTGTAAATTCTATATGAATATATATTCAAATGTGCTTCACAAGGTTATTTTTGTGATACAGACTACGTATACTATTATGGCGCAATATGCTGCCGTGCAGTTTACAATAGTGAGTGATTGTTAGTACCTCGGAATACCAGGCTGTTGTGTCAGGAGATAATCCTCTACTCTTTCTCGAAATAACACAACAGGTTCTTTCACGTCCCCCTCGTATAGTTTAGAAGAGGAAGGAGACGAGGCCAACAGCTTATACAAATTACGTCCCTGCCAAAGGATGCGGCCGGGATTCGAACCCCTGACCTCCCACCTCTAGGCTGAGCTAACCAGCGAGGCTCCCCTACAGGCTTGCCAAAATAAATACAGCCATATTCGATGATTAGCCAACTAATAAGTGTCAAATTGAGTACTGTAACAAGTATTTTTTTTAATTTTCTGGAAAAAAATTTGCTTACTTAGAAATAGACCTTTCCCAGGATTCAAATACTTTTCAAGGATATAATTTATTTGGATTGAAGGACAAGACGAGCAATCAAATTCAAGGGTTTTCCAAGACTGTATATATTTTTTATAATGAACCATGGCAACAGTGATGGGGGATATTAAGTATTGATAATTAGGATAATAATAACTATTATTGATAATTATTACATAGCATATTATAGGTACAGTGCTGTTCGAAAGTAACGCAACCGAATTTCGCCGAATTTCGTAACTTTGAAATGACATTACGATACTTGTGAAAATACATTGAAAATTCGAAAGTTTCATTGTTTAAGTGCTGCGAGTTTTACCGAAAACACTTCGAAATTTCGATAAGGAATTTCGAATAGAAATTTCGTAACGTCGAATTTTCGAATAGAAATTTCGTAAACTTCGAATTTTCGAATAGAAATTTCGTAACTTCGGATTTTCGAATAGAAATTTTGTTTGGATGTTTTATTAACTCCTCACAAAGTGATTAAGTAAAAAAGCTGAAATCAAAACTACAAAAGATTCGATACGGTTCGTGCGATCTGATCTCACGCTAAATAGCAGACAACATATTAAAACTGTGAATATCGAGAACTATGGACACAAACCATTTTTCGCATCATGTGGAAACTGTTCAGATACGTAAATGAAGTGAAAAATTTCAAACCGTTTGATTCCGATTTCTGAAAGAAAATTTTATCTGTAGATATTTTTTGTGCGATCTCAACGCAAAACAAACACTGCGGAGTCATTGATTATTCAAATCAGTTTGCGGAAAATGTCACACTTCTGTGTCGCGGAATTCAAGACTCGGACCTCCTCACCTTTGAAAACCGAACCACATTAAATAAAAAGAACTCCAGAATATTCTATTTAGTAGACGTTTATCATTTGCCAGTAAAGTTGAGAAGCTTTGTGGTGATTTAAACTACGATGCAATAAAATCACACTTCCCGCGAAGTTCGCGGCATTCTTGTTGTGTCAAAAACCAGACAATCAGTCTTCAAGGCTGAAAGCACATGTCAACAGAGAATCTTTGTATCTTTAAACGCTAAGGATCACGGTCGTGGGAGGGGGACAAAACAGCAACAACACAAAGGAAATAGCTATCAAATGCATTTTGTAGAACGTAGAATAGCGGTAACAGCCACCAAATACGGTAAATATTGTGGGATAAACATTGATACAGCTGATATCTGGAAACCAGACAATTCGAAGTTAAATTTTCCTCAGCGGAGCAGATTTAGTTCAAAATTCTATTGTTCAAGTCGATTCTGTCCCCCTCATAAACAAGCCGTGACGTCATAATGATATAGGGTAATTGAAAACATACGCAATTACTTCAACAAAAATTCTGAAGGACTGACGGATCTTAGTTTTAAACTACAGAAGCTAAAGTTTATGAGATAATCGGAAAACAACAAACCAGCGCTGGGACGATGTTTCGTAACGTAATCCTGTCTTGCACAAAATTAATGTCGAAAATAGTCGAAATTTCGGCGTATCACCCATATTATTGAAATTTCGGTGTGTAAATATTACCGAAATTTCGGTTGGTCCTGTTCGAAATTTCGATATGCTCAACGAAAATTCCTTGAAATTTCGACGAATTTTCAAATCGTAAACAAAGAACGACATTCGGCGAATTTCGGCGAAATTCGGTTGCGTTACTTTCGAACAGCACTGTACATACATTGTACTCTTTCGTGTCATAATGTATCCATTCAGTATAAATGACTCTTGTTAAGTCAGCGCAAGGTTTTTTCAAGTTTCCCCCCTGCTATTATGGACCAAGCATTTCTAATTGAGGCATTTTAAATTTTGCTAGTTTGGTTTCTTACATTGCTACATTTGTAGCTTAAAACAATAACTAGCAAGTTACCAGTAATTTCTACCCCTGGAAAATGATGATGATTGTATCAATACAGTGTACATGTGGCCATAAACGACATTATTTTAGTTATTACAATGTACAACAAAATGGCCGGTCAATTGACATTTCAACATTATTTTTACCAACACTGTTACAAGCCCAGTAAAATAGCATTTACAATGCTCAAGTGGTGATGACAGAAATGATAAATATCAAACTTTATAAAAATACCACAACAAAGTAACCATCCTTACATAAGATGCCAAGCACATGTAAGTGGTTGTTATCAATTTTGCTAGCCCTCCATTGGTCGATATCCCTGTACCAGACAAATTAAGTGCTGCCAGATGTCGAAACTTCACCAGGCATTTGACAGACATGTCGCTAATGTCTGGATTACAAGACAAGTCCAGCGTTGTCAGCTGGGTGAGACCAGTGCCCATGACGCGCAGTGGTGACGTAACCTGGATGATGTCTGCATCCTTGAGGCAGTTGTTTTTGAGGCTCAGTTTCATCAAACTAAACTCAACAAGACAGGAATAACCATCATGCTTGTTATACTACCTATAATGCTACATGTACATACATTGTAGGTTCTCTTTCATTTAATAAATTCTATTTGTACGTGATCAGCAACTTAAGCTGATGTGGAGTCTTGTTAGAATGAAAGTTCTGGCATCAAAAAGGTTGTCAGTGAATTTGACTTAGCCTACATGGCCATGGATAGCAGGTCAATTTTGCCATCTATCACTGCAAATGATAAAA
Source organism: Actinernus sp. WN-2022 (assembly GCA_030867875.1). NCBI lineage: Eukaryota > Metazoa > Cnidaria > Anthozoa > Actiniaria > Actinernidae > Actinernus > Actinernus sp. WN-2022. Next base: position 11,245,062 of record JAOWCC010001679.1, on the reverse strand, counting down.
AATATATAATTATATATAATAATGGACATTTAAAATCAAGCAAGCAAGGACACGACTGGATGATTTCAGAATTTAAATCTGCTGTCCTTCCCATATACATTGTAATACTCCCTAATGTAGGTCTGGTGCCATAGGCTTGTGTCAAATTGACAGACAAGGTGTTTTTTTAATAGCTGCATGTATATATATATATATACATGTATATATATATATATACATGTACATGTAGATGTTACATGCGGTCGCGGTTAGTGCCGCGGCATGACCACCGCGGCACGATTACCGCGGCGACCTCAAAAGTGACCGCGGCGATCTCAAAAGTGACCGCGGCGACCTCAGGAGTGACCGCGGTCACCGCAAAAATGACCGCGGTTTTTCACGGTAAAACCGAGGGCATTGCATGCGGCACAGCCACGGTAAATGTCCCTATAATTCCTGGCGGTACTGTATGTACTAGTTTGATTAGCCTGTGTAGCAGCTCTCTTATTTGTTCTGGTGACCAACATGAAAGCAAGGTCACTAAAACAGCTGGGTATTACATGTATTATTTGTCCGAGGTCTTGCAAGATGACCTGCAGCAATATAAGTAACAACACTGTTCAAGACCTCTTCCCTTGTTACCCCTGTTAAGTTGACTGTACTCACCTAGACATATTGCTGATAGGAGATAACAACTCATGAGAACTCCCCAACCTGCAGTGGCCGAGATCTAGCTCTGTCAAACATGTAAAATACTGGAAATAGTCCACCTTCTCATTCAAAGCGAGGTATTGGCCACTCAAACTGAGTTTCTTCAGCACTAAATCTCCATAACTGTCACAGAAAAGCTGCAGTGTTTCAGAACAGTTTTTGTCAAATCCTTTGTTTGCATTTACTTTCTCAAAGAGCTGCTTGCCAACAATATCTGGGAAGTTCTGTAGAGATTCTACCATAGTAATGTTCTTGGCCACAAAGTCCAGACAAATGAAGAACAGTGGCTGGGGAGTGTACAGTCCAGCTTGAGGTCCAAAAGAGCAATTTGCAGCTGTTGACCGAGATTCAGTAATGTACACTTCATTATTTTTAAAGCATTTGTAGTTTTATCTTTTTGCAGTCCTGCATGTTTGAGGTTGTGTGTCTTTGTACATTATTATGTAAAGTCATTAGCCTGTCTCCAAATGGTATATACTTCATGGCAGGGTATGTCCCGCTTACCCCAGTAACTGCCTCCCTTCTCCAGTCCCTTCGCTCTCACATCAAGTCCCAATTAAATTTAGTCACTGGATGTCACTCACTAGGTTACAATATAAACACCCTAAGTATAAAAATAATCCCATTTGTTTTCTGACTTTGCCTGACCTAATACCCCCAAATTTCTTGGTGTAGCTCACAGGCAGCCCAAGCTCAAGTTATGAAAATATAAGGGTTTGTATGGGAGCGTAGCGAACTCCGTTTACTAGCCAGAAATACTGCAAAATATTTGAATAAAATGACTTACCTTGCCACTGTGATGTCTTCTGTCGTGTTTCTCTCCTTGTTGGGTGGATTTAAGCTGATTTCAGCCAGGTGTTTTTTTTTCGAGCCCCTTCACCCTTATATTTTCGTAACTTGAGCTTGGGCTGCCTGTGTGTAGCTCTGGGTTGGGGTGCTTTGTAGTGCAGGGTATTGTTTTGATTTAGAAGACAATAGATTCCTTTGTTTTACATCATGTGGTGAACTGCTACACCATTATGCACCTTCAATGTTATGCCCAATGGGTGGGGATTTGACTGGCAGGGCTACCCTGTGCATACCGGATGGTCGTAAAACATGGACGGGGAGGTGACCTTAGAAACAGTATTTTTGACCGCTAAAATAAAAAGCGAGTAATTATATGTGTATTCAATGCATTGTATCACTAGCTGGTCATTTAGGTTAGAAAACGTAATCAAATTGTTTTCCCTCACAACCAACGCCATCTTGGAAAAGCCTTGTTTCCACACTCCTTTCGTGAGATTAAGGAACCTGGGAAGGACCGGAACACCATAGAGCTTCATCAAGTGACATAATATGCAGCATACTCTGCCCTAGATATGAAGGAAATTACAAGATTTTTCAGTCATTTTATGAAATTCTGATAGCCCAGTTTAAAGGGAGTCACAAAGTGAGTGCAAAGAAGTCGGCAGCAAAGGGGGTGTTTACATGAGGAGGGGAGGGGGGTTGACCTAGTAGTGCTAGCACTATGTTGAAAGACAGCCCAGGTTTACAAGCAAAATGATTCAGGTAGCCCGAGTCAATTCCACATAATGCGGCCGCCAAAATCATTCAAGCATAGAGGACACGAGTAGAGTTCTTTTTTCTGTGGTGCCCTTTATTTCTGCTGTCTAGTGTCCTATAGCGCTGGTAATGTGACCTACTAATTGCTAGACAACTCCAGCAACTTGCAATGTAAAATTCTGCTCTAGAATAGAGTTGTCCCTAGCGAACTCTTTACCTGAAGTAACGTGTGCAAAAGTTGAACTAGTGCCAGGATGATCCTACTTCTCAGGTACCCAAGACAAAACTGACCCTTGACATGTAAACAGAATGCATAATGCAATGGTGGTAGAATGACTCTACTACTAGGATGAATTTTTACTAGTACAAGGGTTACCCTCTTATCGTAAACAACCCCTAAGTTTTGGTATATTTTTTTTCCACCCGGGTGGCTTCCCATGCTCATTTACCTCACTCAGGGCGCATGGAAGCAAGGCCTTTCCAAGATGGCGTCGGTTTGTGAGGTCAAACGGCTTTTGATTACGTTTTTTCTAACCTAAATGACGAGTTAGTGATAAAACAATGCATTGAATACACACATAATTACTCGCTTCTTATTTTAGCGGTCAAAAATACTGTGTTTCTAAGGTCACGTCCATCCGCGTCCCTGTCCATGTTTTACGACCATCCGTGCATACCCTGCTTGCCCCAAGGAAGGTAGGGCAGTGAGGTGAGGAATTTTGATATTATTGACCAAAGGTGTTATCCCAAGGGTGGGGAATTGACCTATATCACTATGACGTCATATCAAAACAATCTATTGTTTAAACGCTAAGGATCACAGTCGTGGGAGGGGGACAAAACAGGGACAAAACAGCAACAACACAAAGGAAATCACTATCAAATGCATTTTGAAGAACGTAGAATAGCGCTAACAGCCACCAAATACGGTAAATATTGTGGGATAAACATTGATACAGCTGATATCTGGAAACCAGACAATTCGAAGTTAAATTTTCCTCAGCAGAGCAGATTTAGTTCAAAATTCTATTGTTCAAGTCGATTCTGTCCCCCTCATAAACAAGCCGTGACGTCATAATGATATAGGGTAATTATACCTATTTTAGAGAAAATGCTATACCGTTGCCCTCCCCCCGGGGTGATAAACATTGATAGGTGCATTTATAACATTTTTCCCTATCATTTGACCTCAGCTAGCTATTAATTTAGTAAAACTCGGCCGGGGACCAAACAAAATAGCTATTCCCTTAAGCAGTCGTCCTTACTGTACTTGCCTTTCAGCGATACATGTACGTTGTTCAAGTAATCGCTGTTTTCATCTAGTCTAGAGTTCAGACCAAACCCTGGCGGTGAGCGAAGGCGACCATATTTGTCCCTGGTGTACACAAGACCAACATCTTCGTCTTCAGGAATCGCATCGAAATGTTTGCTAAAATGCATTCAAAACAGCATAGAATTTCCGTAAAAGTATAAATGCTACTCCCGGTATACTTGGTTTAAAGATCGCGTACACAGTTGACCAATAAAGCGCTAAAATCTAAATTTGCTGCAGAAAAAACACCTAATGGTTCTAATTTTCCCGCCAATAGTACACCACGTGATGCAACAAGAATATACCACAGGGATACCATAATATATTCGAAATTCTATTTTCAGAGTAAAAAGAGACAATCGTACGATGAAGTCTGGAGTAAAAAAACATTCTGAAGTCTGAAGTAAAAAGGGTGGCTAAATTTTGATGGCCCTCCTCGGCCATCGTACAATCGACATAACACATCACAAAGTAAAAAAATTGTGAAAAATAAAATTGGGATTCATATTTGGGGTCCCTGTGTTAGAAAGTTCCCGGGATGAACGGTGTAGTCTCGCTCACGGCATGACTCACTGGCTGGATTTTTGTCAAACCTGTGGACTTCCTAAAGCTACAAGGATGCATATATGATGGTAAGCTAATGGTTCTATTCATATAAAAAAACATTTATTAATATGTGACAGCACTCAAAGTTAACTTTATCTTTAATACGGTAGTTTTATAGAGTTGACCAAATTTAATATAATAAGGATGGAACTGCTGCGAACCATGAATTATTAAGGTCAATTATATATTAAGCCACAATGTCAATGAACAGAACATTCTTAAACCTGTACAACCAAAATAAACCACGGCTAGTAAGTAAACAGACTACAGAGTACAGTGCAGCCCCAAATAACAAGACGGCTTTAATTGTGAAGCCGTAGATGAAAAAAACATGTCCAAGCTAGTTGTAAGTTATATAAGTTAATTATTATAAGGTAACAACCTATTATCGGAGTAGTCGCCAATGTTTTTCTTCCTTCGTGATCTTTAATAGTTGGTACTACGTTTGCATAATCTGATTCCTTTCGAATTTCACTATACTCCCTGAAAATCGACGTAACTCGTAAGATATTTGACAAACGCATTATCTGAATTAGTCAACCTATATATTGGACAGTAAATACCTGTTATCGGACACTCGCTGTTCCCACCTTTGTTGAATGACATTAATTTTCAACACCTCATTGAGATAAACGGATTAGTGATTATCTGATACTTGAATAAATGGCCACGCTCCTGGCAAATTAATCCCAAGCTGGGTGGTGTCGTGCAGTTGATGTCTTTAATAGACTTTATTCACCAAACTGAGCTTGACGCTGGCATATAAAGCACATTTCACACATCAACACTGAAATTACACTAGCTTTTCTGGGCGCAACATAAAACATGTTTAGATTAAGGTTAGAGTTATTCAGCGACTATTTAGGGAGTGTTCATTATTTATTGCTTCTCTTGTTAAAACTTTTATGATCCCCCTATGAATGAATTAAAACTTAGATGACCCCCCTATAAAATTGCTCAAAACTTTATTGACCCCCCCCCCCCCCCCAACAAAAAAGATGGATGTGCAAGAAAGAATGCAAACTGCATATACATGTAATCTATTAAATTGACTATTATTGTTTCTAGATTTACATGTATGGTATTTTCCATGATACATTACATTTGTTTAGTAGAAAACATATATATACATGTATTCTTCTGGAAATCTCTACCTCAACCTCCTTCCTGGATGGGTACTTGAAATAATCGTACTGGTAATTTGTGCATCATATTGCATTCTAGTGCATCATATTGCATTGTTCCATAGTCTCAAATAAATAAATAAATGAAAAAGAGCTCAGCATTGGCATAACTAATCTCCTGAACACCAATGCGTTATCTGACCTATGGGGATGTGCCATCCTGCATACAAAGCAGACTGCATTTAAGTATTGCGAGGGCTGAGCCAAAATTTTTGAGATTTTACTGCTCTATAAAACACTGGTTTCCTGTGTTCTGAGACTAAACATTGGCTTAGCATTACAACAACAATTTCATAACATTTTACATGATGGGTACGTCAAAACTTTGATGACCCCCCAAGAAGTAGGTAAAATCTTTGATGACCCCCCTACAAAAGCACTTAACCTTTTTTGCCCCCCCCCCCCCCCTATGATTTAACCGACCTTCCTCCCCCCCCCCCCCCCTTCCCCAAGCCATAAATAATGAACACTCCTTTAGGCCTGCAAAACGTACTTCATTTCAGGAAAGCGTGGTGGGAATACATGTAAGCATTGTTGTTGCCTCGTTGCATTTAGTTGTTTTATAGCTTGAATCTTCAGTGTGCTATAAAGTGTGCCTCAAGTTTTCACATTCTTATAATAAAACGTTTCTTTGCAATAACTTACTTTTCCTTTGCCCTTTCATTAAAAAAGGGCGCCAGTTCGTCTTATAAATAACTTACTGCCAATGAAAGGGGGAAGACTTATATGAGTTTTAAAATGTAAAAAGTCAACAAACTTTGCAACTTAAAGGCAAGAGCCTGCTTTACTAGCTACATATGGCATCACCAATATTTTTTTAGTATATTGCCTTCAATTAGGTCTGGATTCTTCTGAGGAAGGAAATATCTGTCTTGTTGCATGGAAAATATTTAAGTCAGAAAGGGTGCAAATTATATCAGCAGTATATCAAATGTCTATCCTGGGTGCCAGAGGATCGAAGAACTAAAAGACAAGAGGTGAGAAAACTAAGAGCCTCTATCTGGGGTTACATTGTATCCATTGAGAATCTTACTTGCAGTGAAGAGTTTCAAATCAAGAATATAGTACATCAAACCAGTTTTGCCTGGTAGTGAGTGAATTATCCAATCAGGGATGATCGAACCTAATAATTCTCCCATGGAAGTGAGACTCAACGGATATAACACCAGAAGCTCTTCTTTTTCTTCAATTTCTCTCCTCTTTCTCACCTCTTCGGCTTTCATGTTTTCAAGTGTCTGGCACCCAGGGTTGTGCATGCAAGGACAACAACAGCAACAATATAAAACACCAAGAGTGTTATGTTTTATTACAAATCTAAATGCTGCCTCTTTTATTAATAAGTGTAATTAATGCAATAATATTAACTTTAATGCATAGAAATGATGTGTGTCACCAACTCTTGCAAAATTATAGCTGCATATATATACATGTATTGCTTGATTTCACCTTGTAAATTTCTTAAAATTTCATTTCAAAAATGCATATAATCCCAATTGCCTAACCCCTTGTATACTTGAAACTAATTTACCATATCCAAAGTTAAAAATAATGTGGCCTTCTACCACCACTACGTTCTATTAAAAGATAATAATTTATCAATAATAAGCTCATTCTAGTCTCATGTGTTTGGTACGTTCATTAAAACTTGCATTTTTCACATCAAAATAACTTTTAGATAAGTACTGCATCTACTGACAGTGTAGTTCATTATATAATATCATTATGCATCAAAATAGCAAACAAGCATAGCATACAATGTAGTTGTCATAAGAAGATCTATATTTCAGCTTCCTAGGCTACTGTTTTGGCAATGATGCAAAGGCAAATTCAAACAAAACCAAATTAAATTAGGACCAATTGAAATCCTTGTCACAATCGACTACATTGTCACAATTGCATTGAAAACCTTGTTGGTTTCAGTCAAGCACTGGATCAGGTGATATTAGACAGATTAAAGTTTGACAGTCGAAAAGGTTGTTAGATAGGTACTGTACAATATAAATTGGTGTAAATAGACCCTTTCAGCTTGCCTGTTTGTTGTCTCATTTCAGTCTATGTGACAGCTCTCCAGAGGATTCAGTGCTTTGTTTTGTAATTCTACAAATTGATACATTTCCTCTTGGGATACATAAAAACAAAAAGAACATTACTCAAGGGTAAAGTCAGGTGACCTGAAATGGGGCAACAAACAGGCACTCTGAAAGGGTCTATTAATTAAATATTTCTTCAACACAAGTTGATGTATCTAGCAATCAATTAGCCGGTAACAAAACGAGCGGGGGACTGGAACTGAGTCAGTAAAACTAATTCAATTAATAACTAGTTAAAGTGAACTTTATTTTACAAAAGAACAGATCAAACTTAGCTAGTCTGGAAAGTTTGGTGAACTTTGGCTCAATATTGACGATGCTAGAAGGCATCAAATATGTCAATTTTCCCATACAAACTCTCTTATTTTTTAACGTTGTCCCTCCAAACCATACATTCATTGTAAAATTTTGGAGGGACAAAGAAATTTCAATTGCTTATAATTCAGACAATATTCACTTTAATCATGTCAAACTTAGCACACATGTTAATTTCAACATGCTCTGTCATGTGATGAACTTCATTTTAGAATTAGAGTAATTCTGATAAACTCGGTCCCAGTCCCCTGCTCGTTTTGTTACCGGCCAATTCTTGTTCCACCAACTTAGTATAATATGTCTATAATTGTAACTCATTGTCTACAAAAGGATGAATCATTATTGTAATGTTTTTAATACATAATATAACAACTGTAAATAACACCAGTTCAAGGTACTGAAATTACAGAATTTTGTAGTGATTGCATGACAGAGCTTTAAATTTTTTTTTTTGAAGAGACTCATACTGTACATGTACATTCAGTAAAACCAAAACAATGAAGACTCTGGGACTATCTCACTGTAGGTTCAAAAAATTAAACAAGGACTTAGAGCAATAGTCCTTTATCACAAAGTAGGAATAATAATTGTATGGATATTTGGTGAATATTTCTGTGAAAGGTGATGACAGTCCTGATATCAGATTCAATAGCTACAGCGATCATTGCTGATAATAATATTGAATCTATAAAAGAAGGTACAAGGTAGGGACACCCATCGGGACACCCATCGGGACACCCATCGGGACACCCATCAGTTATTACTATTACTGACATAAAATATCAGAGTAAACATTAACAGAACCAATAAAAGATGCAGTTCCCTAGAAGTTTCAAAATAATTAAGTGTCAACCAGAGATTGAGCCAGAAGGGGCAATTTGGCCCTCTGCGAGTGATGTGGTATTTTATTTCCTTTGGAAGCGGGACAAAGCTGGACAATTTTATCCTTATCATATTTTTTCAAGGGACAAATGTGTTTTTAAAGTGGGAATGGCGCAATGGTGCAGCCTGGCTTGTTCCCTGGTCAAGTAAGGATCTGGAAAAAAGCTACATAAAATTTTCTGTCACTGGTCAACAAATGTTGCAATCTTGTGTTTTCTCCAAGGCTTCTGCCACACCTAAGGTGACCTAGCTACATGTAGCCCCCCCCCCCCCCCCCCCCCAGTATCACTGAACAGTTAAAAATCTACCAGTACAGTTTGAACTTCATTATTCATTATAAGCATTACAAGTACTTTAGAAGCAATCAAATGACATTTTAAAGCATTTTTTGGAAATCTGTCGTTGGGTGTTCCTGATGAGGTTATCTTATAGACTGAGGTATTCACTGTAAGCAAGTACTTGATAAACTTACAGTTATTATTGTGCCACAGGAAGAAAATAAACACTTGTTAAGATTCTTTGAGTAATTATACTACATTGATCAAGTCACATTTGTTTCAGTGTTTTGTGTATTCAATGTGACCATATTCTAAAGCATCACATTACATGTACATTCAAACAAAATATTATATTTCTTATTATTATATCATTAGTATAAAGTTGCAAATAGTTTAAGTAGTATTTAATATTAATTATCATTGATTATTATTAATTATTTTGTAATTGATGTGGGAAGAAAAAGACAAGCTGTATACAGTAATTTTAAAATGTCTAATTAATGTAATTAGGCAATGAATTTAATACTAAGATCAAATACATCTATCGGTAATACAAAAAAGGTTGTACGTAGAGTACCTTCTTTTGGTAACTGCATGTTCAGTATATTTTGTAATTATTTTGTAGCAGATGAGTCTGTGAATGAAAACCCAAAGCATGACAATTCACATGAATATGCCTTAAGTAGTGCTCACTCTTGATTCTGATAAAATTGAAAAACTGCAAGAGCTCATATACATGTAATATAGAGCTCCTGAAGCAAGGGATTAACTTTTTGTTGTCCTTATTCACTGACACTGAACTGATGTTGAAAACCTGCACACCAGAATTATTATTTATACAATTTATATACATATTGGCATGATATACAAAACAACCTACTCTGTCTCAATGTTTCTTATCGTGAAAGAGCCCATGATAGAGGTTTCAGGGTGTCCTCAAAAGTAGGGATTTCCATGTTGCTGAGCACTTGTATATAATAAGGTTCCTCTGTGTGATCACCCATGGTAGGCGTGGTTGCCCTGGCGATGGGTTGAGTGACAGGAAAAGGATAAGCACCTTCAGGTATGTCCCAAGAGTTTGGCATTTCAGATGGTGTGAAGTTGTTTTCCATTGCATTAAGTCTCCTCTCTGTTCTTTTCCGAAGCGTGTCTAAAGTTTGCTGTCGTTTTGTGTACTCATTGGGTACTCCTAGGTCAGCTAATGGTCTCGTTACTCCTTCTCCTAAGAGCTCTCTCTTTGACACTCTTGATCCCCTGCCCTTTTGCTTTCCCTGGCAAGAAACAAAAAGTTTGTTAACAGTACTAAGATATACATTGTAAACACCATCGGACATGAAGATCATAGTTCATTGAAAAAAGTAATTTGCAGGGCTTTCATGTCTCCTCATCAGATTTGGCCATAAACTATATGACTAAGTCAACATAGTTCTTTTTACCTTTGATCCAGAGTTATGCTGAGGCATTTTGCCACTAGCATGCTGCTTAAAGTGTTTTCGTAGAGAGCTTGGGTCTGTATATCTCTTGGGGCATCCAGGGACCTGGCATGCATAGGGTTTCTAGGAGGCAAAATCATGCATAGATAAAAATAGTGTTCTGGCATATTATTAGGCCCTAGATAAATTAACTTCAAACGTGGTAAGTTCACTAGCTTCATTACTTCTCAAACACTTCACTACATGTATGTAAAATTAATTAAGCTGGGTACATACATGTAAGAAAAATTATTGTGTCAGTGAGATTTTTACAACAGTACATGTACATCATTTAAAGGGCTATGTCATGGTACTGCGCATGTATCGAGTAATCGCTCGGTTGGTGGCTGTTAATTGGATACAAACAGTTAAACTTCCATCCCTCCATGCTTGATTGAAAAGATTTAATATATTTCCCCTGGAAACTGTTTATATACACTGTTTGTTAGTCATTTTTGCATAATATTTGCTTTGATTTTAAGCATCCCACATGACCAAGAGGTTCGTTAGTTCATAATATCAAAATCGGTGGAAATAGCTGTTTCTGGCCCGGAACGCGAATGTAAGTCTATTAGAGTGACACAGCCCCTTTAACATTCAGAGAAAAACTTCTAATAGTCCTTTTCTTATCAATCAGTTGAAAAGTCCAGCTATGAGCACAATAGCAAAATGATAATAGCAATACTAAGGCTATGCTGCCAGAGAAAAGAGAGTTTAAGGAGAGAGGCGAAAGAAATGTTTCTTGACTGATGTTTACGATATAAAAGGTATATTAAGTTTTACTGTCTACTTTCATAAATGTACATGATATTTTTTTATGTGCACACGTTATATTCTGTCATCTTAGGGTGACAACACATATTCTGTCACCCTAGGGGGGTGCTGACAGTAGATATGCCTTTTATACATGGCGGCAGGGCTGTCTTTAAGTTTTTAAGTTGCTGGACAACTAAAAAAAAAATGCAAGTGTTTTGTGCCATAAGCTACCACTCTGTCTTTAAGGTTTTACATTAAGTATCTGGTGATCATCATGATAGTTACTGGTGATACATGTAATTGCTGGTAGCCATCTTCTAATGAGAACCCTAACATGTACAATGCACTAAAACAGTTAAATTAGTCTAAATAAATAATTATGTCTGTATTTAGTATCATACCAATCTTATATAATATAATATGCTAAGTGTGTGTGTGTCAGTGTGTCAGTGTGTGTAACGCTCTTTCCCAGGGTCCCTCAATCGATTTCCTAATATGGAGGACGCGCGCGCGCTCGCGTCCGAAAATGGCGCCAAAAAGTGACGGCCACAGGTACGTATTCCAACAAACGACGAATCATGCGAAAAGTTGCTTTCTGTCTTGGTCTTGGTTGCATTTGAGGAAAGAATGTTAAAAAGAAATGAGTTTTCTCAAGTTCTACACTTACTTGGGCGAGCGAGCCATCGAGCTTACGGGAATCTGTTTTAGGGAAAACCTGGGCGAGCAAGCCATCGAGTTTACGCGAATGTTTTACTTAGAGTTTAGGGAAAACCTATCGCCAAGCGAAGCGGCCAAAGTCAAACGACCAAACGAGGTAAGACCAGGTATTCAAACACAGTTAGAAATGTTGTCCGTGGAAAAGGCTGTTATTTTTTTTATCTTACAACTCTATGATGTGTCTAATAGTAAGATATTTTGTCCATGTCTGTTTTCTGTATCCAGTTTCCTGTGTTCTTAGATATAAAACCAACTGTTTCAGCGACCAGATTTGTTTTCGTCACACGAATTCATGTCTCGAGCTGCCTGTGACCGTCAGTTTTGGCACTTTTTTGACAATAATTGTGCTCATCAGTTTAAGAAATTACCTGAGATCCGTAAGACATTATTCCCTTTAAAAAAAAATCACAATACAACCTTGAAAATATCAACACGCTAAAAACATTGTGCCAGGAGTCAGTCAGCCGGCTAGACTATGTTACTATAATTTATCATATGTGTTGATTTCATGTGAGTTCCCACGGGTCCCTGCTAGTGGTTAATATTATCATAACAAATTTAAAAAATTTCAAAACTCATGCATATATAATGAATGATCATTTTGTCCAATCAGATGAAGCAAATCAGTCACATGCATTTAGCCTCCTTTTAACCCGGTAAAACACTAGGGTTTTCATATGATTTTCACTAGTAAGAGTGAGGGGGTACTTTACAAAGATATAATTATAGAGGATATTACACGTTGGTGCGAAGATATGAAGTTTATCCTTGAGAGTCGAAAACATTTCATGAGTGAGCACAGCGAACATTAGTGAAATGTTTTGGAGTTGAGAGGATAAACTTCATATCTTCAAACCACTGTGTAATTTTCTTTTTATTATATGGACAATTAAACTGCTCTAAGAACTGTCTTATCTATTCATTTTACTCACTGTCAGTACAAACTTCTTTGTGATCTTTCTAAGCTGTTCTGCGGAGTTTCATCAGGTTTTCTTGTCTCTTTGTTGAGGTCGAGAAAATCTTTAGAGAGTTTTAGATCATATTTGGCTTTTTACATGTATGTTTGGAATATTCATTGTCATACAGGTCATTTAAGCTGTTTACATCTTCCTCTGTGATTTTCACAAACCTGCCTCCATCTTTCTAGTTCAAAAGGCGACAAATGTGACATCATCAGTATTTTCACTATTGAGGATTTGGAAAATATGCTACTGATCAGTAACCAGATGTAGTTTCGTATGAGTTCTGTGAGTGGTTTATTTCTCAGTAAAACACTCTTGTCCATAATATAAATAATAATATTAATAATAATGGTTTAATAACACTCTATCCACAAAGCGGCTCTTCAACTGTTAACTATCTACATATAAAACATATCTAACTAAGGTTTAAACTTGCTAACTAATAAGAATCATGCTGAACGACGAATAGTACACAGTTGAGGCCATGAGGTCTCAACCGTGAATCATTATGTAGACCCCTCACTCTTGCTTGTGAAGTCCATATAAAGACCCTTCCATTTAATCTTTATAAAAACCCTTCACATATACAGTGAAATATCAGTATAAAGACCTGTGTGGAGAAACTCAGCTCAATTAATAAGACAAGACTTAGGGTTGTTCTCTCCAACAGGTGGTCATTATAAGTGTGATGACCTGATATGCATGGGAGCTCATGCATGCAAATACACAGGCACCAAGCTAGGCTCACTGTTATTCCTACGCAACCGGTTCACCATTATGGAACCCACATTTTTGCTCAGTATTCCAACTGTGCATGTTGACCAGTGATACACGGCATAGCCATTAAAAACGAGTAAATTATTAGCATTTGATCAAAATTTCTGAAAATTCTTATCTTTTAGAAGTAAAGCTTTTGAAACCGTGTAATAAACTCACAGTGTGTGTTTAAATTATAAGTTCTAAAAACACTCATGTTTTTTAAAACCTGGTAAACCACTACTGCTTTTTAAACAGTACATAATGGTGCCTTAAAGTGCCTATAGATGAACAATAATTTTTACTATTTTAGATATCAATTATACGTCAAGTGAATAGTAGAATGGTACAATATATCTTGCTTTTAATGCTGTGCCGCTGAGTTAAGGAGGTTTTAATATCCAAAATGGGCATGTCTACTGATATAGGAAAACAAATTTCTAACATTTTATTTCAACCATGGGTATAACACTGATAATTTGAAAAAAATTGTTTATAATTGTAACAAAAAAAATTGTATAATAATTGATGCCTCCCCTGACGTCATTAACATTTTGGATATTAAAACCTCCTTAACTCAGCAACACAGCATTCAAAGCAAGATATATTGTACCATTCTACTATTCACTTGATGTAGAATTGATATCTAAAATAAAAAAATAAGGTTCATTGGCACTTTAATAAATGGCCATATTTCCTTGCACAATCGCTCTGGACAAATATTTTGTTGGTGATAGTCTCAAAAGGGTGTAATTATTCAAGGAGGCGACTATTCAAAGTAGGAAATAAGGGACAATTGTTTAAAATATTTTCGTTTAAAGGGGATGATTATCCAAGTGGGACCATTATTCAAGCAGAGGCAATTATTCAAGGAAATAGAGTATCAGAAATTTCTTCCTTTTTTCTTTTTCTTTCATATAACGTTCATGTGGTCAACAGCCTAGTCAAAATTTAGACATAATTATATACATGTACATTTTAAACTTAGTGAAACTTCACCCTTAAACCCTCTTCCTCCATAAATGTCAAACTCCTCCATCTCTCATACCACCCTCCCTCCCTACTCCTCTTTCTTCACCGAAAGAAGGGAGAGAAAATAAGAAGCAGTTATTGCAGAACACTGGTATAATCAACTAAAAGTTGATTAAAGTGGAACTGAACCCTAAATCTTCCCAATGACTACCACTATAATACAAAGATGATTCAAAAGAAATAAGTTTTGCTATTTTATTTCTCTGTGTTGCACATCTTTGAAGTGAAAATAAGTTTTCAAGTCCAATTGTCTGCTGATAAATCTAGCTTGTGTGATGGTGCAATTCAGTCTAAATTTTCCCATATTGTACATTATATATACAAATGTATGCACATTGTACCAAGAAAAACAATCCAGCATAAAGAAAACCCAATGGTCCACATGTACAATTAGGAGCCATTAGTCCACCTTTTCAATACTGGCGATAGCATGGCAAAACTACTTTATTACCTCTACCTGCTGTCACAAATTACAAGACTTGCGCTGTCTGTACATAGCGCAGGTTGTGAGGAAGGTTTTCAGGTTTTCTTTTCTCTGACGCACAACACCGAGAAATAAAATAGCGGACCTTTTTTTTCAAATACATCTTTGTATAGTTGTTGGGTTGATTTAGGGCTCAGTTCCTCTCAAGGTACATGTATGCTAACTGTCCTGGGAAGTGACAGGAACAGATCCAGGAAATGCAGAAAGAGGGGGCTGCATCGTAAGCCAAACCTCACACCATATAGGCGCGATTAGCTACAGGGCGTGGGAGCATGTATCCCAGCCAATGAAAGGGGGGCTGCGGCCCCCTCAACACCTACCCTAAATCCGCCCCTGAGTGGGTAGCAGCTGATGTCTCAAACCCTTCATCAGAGCAAATTAAGTTATTGCATAAATAAATCCAGGTACTCACAGTATCTAGATGTGTTCGCTGGTGCTTTGCTCGGTCAGATGAGTTTGAGAATGCCTTGGGGCAACCAGGAAATTGGCAAATATAAGGTTTTTCTCCTGTGTGGGATCGCATGTGAATCTTTAGATTCTCCAGTCGTGAGAATGCCTTGCTACATCCTGGATGCTGTGGGGGAAATTGTTAGAAATCTTAACTACAGGCTCCAAGCTTTTACTGCTTCAGCTTCAGTGTCTTGTCTTCAATTGCTTTAGAAGTGTGAGAATGGTTGCTATTGTGGTGGTTGAAGTTATTCATTGTTGTGGCTATAAATAAAATTATTATTATTATTGCAGTTTAGAGCAGTGAAGTAAAATCTCATCCCTTTTTTCTTGTAGTTCTGGGACATGAATGGAGAAGTGTACCACTATACAGGATATACCAAGGTAATTATTTATAAATGAACTTTTGTGAGAAGGATTTTAATAAACTGTATTGTCCTCGATGTCCCTCCCCAAAAACCACAAACAAGGTTTAGGGAGGTTCTGTCATCACAGCTAGAAGACAAAACATCTTTTAGATGTTCATGTGCGAATACTAAGTTGAGAGAGTAATAATAGATGAGAGAGTACAGCAATGCACACATTACACAATCTACATGCAAACTACACTAGATTCACAGTATAACAATGCACTTTAAAATATGGCTTTCAAAATAGATGAAAGAGTACAGCAACAGCTTAGGTACATTTTGTATCTACCGGCCAAGTTTGTTATTCTCCTTTAAATATTGGTCTTAATACTTGTGTGTCTTTGAACAATTTCTTAAAAGGAAAACTTAACTACAATGTATTGTTCTAAAGTTTTAAACTATTAGTGTTAAAAGAATTATGTCTTAACTACTCAATGTAATAACTTCAGCTGGAACAGTTCACCCACAACTTCATTGTGCCTTTGATCCAAGAAAGCTTTTCATTTTATATTTGCTGTTGTTATGGTAGCAAATACGACATTTTGCTACAGAACCCTCTTGGCATCAGTAAAATTTAATAAGGGGTACATGACTGCAATATGAATTAAAATCACACTTCTTTTGTGCTCTGCCGGGACTCCTTAATCATTTCCTTGTTTCCAGAGTGATTTTTATATAAAGTTGTTTTATGAAATTAATTTCAAATTTGAAAACTTCCCACAACCGGGTTGTCTGTTAGAGCAATATCTCGTGTGTGAAAAGAATATAACAGTCGACAAACAGTCATAATTTCCTATGAAATCGTCAGATGAAAAATCATTACTAACCGCGTGACTTCTTTGTTCAGGTGCTTTGTTTTCATTGCGTTTTTTGCCGTTTTCAACTCGATCTCATGGTGTCGTTTTATTGTTCGTGACTAAAAGTTTACCCTTTCGTTTGTGTGCTAATTAGAATAAACTATTTATAACGATTTAAAGTGAGTCGATGTGACAAAACAAAATAGGCTACTTAACTACGTATAGCGGCCGAACTTTCACTATGGGAAATCGAACCTATTTCGACCATTGTATTTATCTTCACTGTCGGCAAATTCGTCCATCATTTTACCATCACCTTGGATATGATTACGATAGCCGAAAACTTTGCGTTTGTAAAAGTGCCGACGACCTATAAAGTGTTCTCCTTTGATCTAGCGTTAGATATCAGAAGTTTGATTAAATACGTGTTACGTAGTCATCATATAGTCACCACATTGGCACCGATAAACTTTCCAAGCCTCTGACAAAACCGAAGGGATCCTTTTGGAACAGGTGTATTCGTCCGCGCGCTATTTATTCTATAGTTAGCAAACATTAAAAATATGTGCAAACAAAAGTTCGAGGGCCAATCCTACGGTGTTGTAACGCATCGAGAGCTTTTTCCTTTAATGTGGTGCGTGCACAAGGGTTTGATTTAATTAGAAAATCGATGTCAAAAAAAGCACGTATGTTCGTCATAACCGAGGTTGCACAAAAGAGCTACCGACATATTTGTGGTTCAGGAATGTGGACTTTCTAAGAAATAGCCGTGTATGTTCCGTACAAAAACCTAATTTTTTAAATATATCTGTTAGCGTCCAGTCTACTTGTATTTCGCCCGAAGCATTTAGCCTCGCCGGTACAATTATTCATTTTTGTTTTGAAAACTGAATTCCACGCGAGGGCAAGAAATTAGAAACGAAATTTGATCCCGCTAAAACGTATCAGGCTGGCAAGCAAAATGTGAATTATTATCATTGATTAAAGTTCGCGGTAAGGCCAAAGGGAAGATACAGAGCGAGCTGTAACTGGTGCGTACAGAGTGTCTGTATGTCCGTATACAGTCCTATGTGTCAGTAAAACTACGAGAATTTTTTTTATTAGAAGCGTAACAAACCGCAGAGACAGCTTAACGAATTGAAATCGAAAAGGAATTATTTCGATAAATTATAAGATAAAATGGCCCGAGAGATGAAAGGATAAGGTAAAATGGTCTTAGAATTACGAAAACTAACAATACACGCCAAAATAAAATATTATAGCGTACCAAAAACTCGCCCTTTTAGTGTGACCTGATATGTTTGAACTCAGAGGCCGTATTGGTCATGAAAACTAGCCATTCAATTCACTGGGTCATAAGCTCCTAGAAATGGTACAGTTCTTGTGATCGAACAATTCGCATATAATGTCATCAAAGTGCTAGCAAAAAATCCATCTCATTTTGCTAAAGGCGATTTGGGTTCTGTAAAACAATGGTATGGTTACTCCCCGCTGTGTCGCTATACGTAGCCGTAGATATATTACGAATGGCGCTCGATTGTGGAGCCAAAATTTGGTACAGAAAGAGAGATTCTTTCACTTCTTATGTGTTAAAATTCTCACATTTTCTCCAGCCAAGAAACAGATGTAGTTTTCTAAAGTGTTTCGTGCGGTAACGCGGCTGAAGATATTCCGTGATTCGCGTGCTCGCATTAATGTCGGCGGATGGAGTGTTGTTTTCGCATTTGGAAGGGTCGACCGCAAGCATACAAAATATGTCTTTGAATTTGTTACCCCAGCAGTCCTTTCAAAAAGCCTAAACAATACTGGTATTGTGTCTTAGAGTGATGCTTTCCCCGTGTCCCAGCGAGCGCTGAATTTTAGCCAAGTTCAATACACACGAAAGTTTGATTTCACGGAAAAGTGAAAAGTCTGAGCTCACATAACAATTACGCTGATTAAAAGCTGCCTCGCTTTTTAATACTCGGCTTTGACGACACAACGCTCTTCTGAAATAATCGAACCAATATGCATTCAAATAGTATTATTATAACATTACATCAAGTATAACAATTTGGGTAACTTAGAATTGTGTGCAAAACACTTATATGGTACACATTTGTTTTAAAAATTGTCTAGAAATGAGGTGGTATTTATTTTGGGCAAACAGAATATCGGTTGTAGAGAACTATATTTAGACGATTAAGTTTGCAAGGAGGGAATCGTTCATGGCAAAAACTACTAAATCCTGAAATAAAACGAGGCTTTACGTATAAAGTTAAGTTTTACGACTGTAAGCATATCTGCTTGAGACGTAACAAGGTAATCAGGGGATACAGCAGTCGGTTAAGAAGTCTATTTCCTAAGTCATCCCCCCTCACTTACCGTGCATTTGTTAGGTTTTTCGCCTGAGTGAACTCTCATGTGAATAACGAGTTTGTAACGTGCGTTGAATGGTTTGGTTTGTCGCGTGCACTCCTCCCAGTAGCAAATATACAAATCGTCCGCCTTCCTTTGGTCTATGTGAACTTTCTCGATGTGTCGAACCAGGTCGTCTTGTTCCGAATAAACTGCTTCACATCCGAGCCATCGACATGCACATATTCCCTCTTCAGGCTCCACAGAACTTGACCTTTTCGCATTGCTAACGTTTGGGTGTTTGTCGAGCGTATTGTCGCACACGGTAGCCCATTTCGAGTCATGTTTCACCGTTCTTTGATCTTCGGTTTTTCCAGGGGAAATAATCTTTCCAAAAGTCGATAAAGTTTCCTTTAGTATCTGCTCGGATTTCGATTTCACCGGCGCGAAAAATCTCGCTGATTTGCTTTTAGGGTCAGTATTAAAGACAGTCACGTTAGGAGTGACGGATTTATCCTTACTGAGTGCGTGATAGAAATCAAATGAACGAGACTCTCTGCTTGCTTTCTTGTACTCATAAGGATAACATTCAGGAGATTCGATAGCAGTCTCTTGGCCGTGGAACGGAAAAGCTCCTTGTTTCTGTAAACTGTGCTGCGAGTGGTGTTCGCTTTGTCTAGACGGACTGAGACCAGTCAGGCTGGAGCCAGTAGGGAATGGAGAGCCTCCCGGTGGAGTAGAACTGCAGAAAGAACTCCCTAGAAATGAGCCTTGGCCGTTACCTTGTTTTGTATTATGGCATTTGTCTCCAGTTTCGAGTAAAGAAGCTTGAGAATTCAGTCCATTTGTAAGAGAAAAGTGTCCTTGGTGTTCTGTATTGTATTGTATGTTAGTTAGACTGGAGCGTGAGCAAAAGCCAGACCGCGTGTCTCCAAAGTCTAGCGGCTGCGTCGAAAAACTAGCTTTCTCCGCTAACTGAGATAGCCCCGCGATAGGATCAGTTCTGACATTTTGTGGACAGCTCTGGAGTACGGAATGCATGTAGCCGTTTCCCAGTCCTTGTGAAAATTGTTTGAGTGAGATTCTGTCGTTGTAGTTGGGTTGATCACTTCGCGTGTCACAGTCTGAGAAATTAACACCGTCACTTGTAGAGATGCCACTAGGGCCATTGTGTCGACTGTATTCGTAATGAAACCCTGCCCGATTCTCGTGAGCTCGGTATCTGTGAGGGCTTTTCTCCATGGAGTTGTATTTCTGGGTAAAGAGCTCGTAGTCGCGTTGGCTTCTCATTTGGTTGACGAGATGTTCCCTCGCGCTGCCCTCTACTGTGTGTTGTGTTGTGGTGGCTCTCGAATAGTCGTCGTCTCGTGTTCCATACATAGTAAATACCTCACTGCTGTTGTGTAATACAAGTCTTACGCTAGCCGGCGGATGTGATCCTCTAAATGCATCCTCCTTGGCTTCCCTTTTGGTTGGAGGAAATTTAGTGAAAACTCGATTCTTCGTTGGTGATCGAACTCCGTTTCTTTTGATGCTTCAGAGATGCTCTTCATGGAGTAATCGTTCACGGAATGCCGCTGCAAAATTCAAATAGAAAAAGTAAACAGCATTAGGCAAGTATCGCAGGCACTTAGCCACTCATCTGGCAGCTAGTGGATGGCGGAGCGTGTCCAGCTGTGTGCTGCTGAGGTAATAAACAGGATTCTATGTGGAGATACTGTGTGTGCAGTAGTCTTTTGTTAGTGAATGACGCGTTTGTGCTGTTTAAAGAAATGCCCGCCACTTTCTGAAATAGTTCACTAAACACAAACCTGATTGGAAGAGAAGTGTGTTGGACTCTCGGCCTTTATTTAGTGAATAACAATACATCCCCCTCTCTCCAGCCTTCTCCAGCTCCTTATTCTAACCACCTGATTTCTACTCACAGAAGCAGAAAATGATTGACAGCCCTTCTTAGACGTCTCCGTGACAACTAATTAAGACTTATTACATTTCATGTCGGAGCCAATCAAAGTGCAGATCGGCTGGGAAGAGGCGGAGACCTTTGAAATAGCAAAAGCTCCCCACTCAAATGTGTCATTAATATAGCTCGTATCACTCACTAGCGAGTTGTAGAAACATGCATCGACTAGTATTTAAAACGATCGAAGTCTCAAGCTTTTCGCACCAGTTACACACTTTTCCAGTTCATCTGGGTTCGTTGGCCGAGCTATTTGTAAGTGATCGCTTCTGATACTGGTTTAAGTGAAAACATAATTGAAATTGACAACCTTTTTGTCAGTTTTTGACAAAGGCCAGTTGCGCTGCCTTTCCGGTATTTGTTTGTGTGTCAAGCGAGTAATGTTCGACTACTGGGCCTTGGGGTTTGATTAACTAGGATCTGACTGTACTTGTGAACGCTTCACTGCATTCACACAATCCTTCGTGATATTTGCTTTACCAGATGTGCGCAGAAATGCGGTCGAGTTTCTTGAAGGGCCGTTTGCGATATTTCTTTGTATTCAAGATTGTCTTATAAATATTTGTCACTTTCGATGAAAGTAAAATAAAATGAATGAACAGATCCTCATATGATTCACTATGAATGATGACTACCAGTATGCGGGCCGTTAGAAGCCAAGATAGCTTACAACTCTGAACCCCCCTATTAATGACATCACCAATCTGCTGTTTGCTTGAAGTCGTATCTTCTCTCGCACATGCCTTCATTCTTGGCGCTTTCACTAGCTTGCCGGTTTGTAAATTCGCTCTAAGAAGCAATATCCGGTCTTTTGCCTTATCGCATGCGGCCTGAGAACTACCTAAAGTCAACCGAACCACCACCTTATTTAGGTTTTACTCCATCCGTGAGCAAACAAACCCCGGCAGATGTTCCCTAAGATGGCACGTTTGAATGTTTTTTGCTGAAATGAGTTCAAGCTCAACGTGATCAACTAATGCTGTGCTTTTTTTCTTCTCAAATTCAAGTTCTCCAGCCCCCTGGGGCTCGATGCGTACTGCCATCACAAAATATATACAGACAAACGAATGTTCACAAAGAGCTGGATTCCTAAATCTCGATTACCCATTTTTGAGATAATAACAGAGTTACTAGTCACGGTAGGTGCTAACGTTCCCTCACCTGTTATTCTAACGTATGGAGTCCCTTTCAGGGGATTCTTGTTGTCTTCTATGGGTTGAAACTTTTCTAATTCAGCTCTGTAGAGTTTGTTCCAAAACACAGACTGCGTGTCTCTCGTTAGTGGCGGCAGCTTTTCATAATGAAACTTAGGCGCGGCTACATGTGACAGCTGATGAAGGCATTTGAAGCATTCCATAAAACTACGGCAACCCGAGTTGTTGAAAGCTTGGATCGTATATTGGGCCACGAGTCAAGCTTTAGCACTGAGCAAATTCGAATACTTTAGATGCATAAAGAAGTCTCTCTCGGGGCGGTTTGAGGTGTTTTGTTTTGATCGTTTGGTTCATTAGTGATTCAGTTAATTACTTTAGCACTTTCAACTTATCTGCTAGAACACAGGACACGTGAATAATAATCCTGGTGGATTTATTGATCTGATCGCCGATCAGGTTTTCTTGTTCCTACAGCCTTTTCGCTGGACTTGAACTCACGACCTCACTAATGACATGGAGAATTCGATATGGTGAGCTTGTCGTCGGCTTTTGAAGGCTCTGTCTTGTTTCATAGATAATTGAAATGCGAGATTCACTTTAAGTATCGTTTCACAAAAGTTTCCGGTAAGAAAAGTAGAAGAATTCATTGACTGGCCTTGATTTGTTTCATTGAGATTTAGAGACGGAAAGAAAAACAAAAATTGCACAACTTCCTATTTCGGCTGTGGCTTCCTGCGAGTTGTTTATTGCTCTTTGTATGTCAACAATTCAAAAACACTGATGTATTATTGAGCTTAGACACGCGCTCTTCTTGCTTTGTTCCTTCTTGTTTTATCGATTCGCTCAGGTTTTTTTTTTCTGACAAAGATAAACCTATAGCTATGACTGGATCGCATAAATCCAAACAAACGTGCATGAACAGTCTTTACAAACTAATTAACGCTCTCTCTGGGACAAACATTAGTGAGGGAGCCTGAAACGGTGACTGTGAAAATCCGTCAGGAAGATTTCAAACGGCCGTCTGATTTTCTCTCACTCTAGCTATTGTAGCTCAAGCTAGAACCGATAATTCGCGACCAAATATTACCCTGTTTTGATACACGTCTCTCGGGAAGGCGGAGGAGTGAACCGGTTTGACATTGATTTCTCCAAATGTAAACTTGTCGTTTTAATTCCCGAAATTCAGTGTTATTCATCACAGCAGAAAACTCAATCTTAGACCTTAGGTGGGCTAGAAACCGAGTCATCCCTGAGGGCCAGAGATGAGTATATTGTTTTATTTGCCCTTAAGCTAGCTTTAACTATGTTAATGTAAATCAACTGAAATTGGCAATGACAGGTTTTGAGAGCTTAAAGAGTTTTGCTTGGTCAGATTAGAGCTGTTTGACCTAAGCGATGAGATAAAACCAAACGTGCCGACCAGGTAGTAGTTCTTATTTTCTTTATTACAAACCAGGACATCGTGTAGCCAAGCAGCGGAGTTTTTCACCGAGTTGTTAAACTACAGCGAATATTACTTTTCTCAGCTGATAAAGATCTCATTCGTGTAGATTTTTAAAGGATATTTTGAATAATATATATGATTCAATTCTGTTGCCCTTTTTAAAAGTCTATATAAAGTAAACCACAACTACCTCTGTTGGGCTATAACCTGGCCTTCTCCGCAGACATCTATATCAAGTTAATTCGGGTTATGGGTTTCCTGTGTGTAAAACGTTCGACAGGGAAGGACGAGTTAAAGACACAGATACCTGTTGAGGTTAAACCCGTATCTACCTTGCCTATTCCAGGCTTCAGTGATAGCGAATAAGGGGCGGAAGAAAAGCGAGGCGAAAAGAAAGAAAAGGGCCGGAAACTGGGGAAGTGAAAGAAGGGGAAGAAGTGTCCCTCTTCAGTTATTTTCACCTCCGGTTTTCCTTTCGCTCTATTCATGCCCTAAACTAGAGTTTGACTATTCCAAGTCCCATACCTGTGATTGGATGTTACTCATCTAGAGTTTGAGAGGCAGATCATTTAGTACTGATGTAGTTTCTTTACTTTACATGTTTAAAATGTTGGCTGGTTAGACTCCAAGTCTCTAGCTGGTTAGGCGTATATTTTGAAAGTATTTCTGGATACAGATTGATAAGTATGCCAATCTTTCCCCATCACGTGATCAGAATACTGCTGCCTACACGTGAACGTTCATTAAGTTATTTATGGCTTAAATAGGAGAAACTCATCACGCGATGATTGGATAGAGAGTTTGTTGTAAACGGCTAAGTTTCTTAGTCAGGTTGACGTTTACTATGTCGATAAATGACTCGTGTAAATTCTATTGTATGTTCAATGTTCTATGATAAAACAGCACGAAATTACGCCAGTGCAATGAAAGTCGTAGAGTTCAGACTAAGTGCGAGAAAAGGAAGAACTATCTAGGGTTTACCGGCTATGGATTTTTCAGGAGATATCTCAGTCACGCGGTTTCTGTCAGTTTCTATGGGCGAGCAGCGCATGGAAACATTATTTTCAGTCGAGAACAAAGAGGCTTGAATTTCCTAGCGATCAAAACTAAAGTGATGAGGTTACAAATCAGTTAAGTATTACGAAAATTAGAAAACTTTAAATGGGTCTTTTGATAATTGTGTATCACTCGATAACAAGTCGAACGGCTCAGTAATGTCCGGTAAGCGGTCTAGAAGAGATAAGAAAAGTTTGAGGTTGAATGCGTAGTTGTTGATAACCAGAGGGCATAAAACACTCCCTAAACTTGTTTTTTTTTTAGTGAATTTCTTTAGTCTCAGACAGTTTTGCCGTTCGTCGATTCGTCGGTTCCGTTTTTATCGCAACTTCCATTTAATGGAAAATATTTTTATGAACTAATCGGCTTGTTGTTCTTGCATTTTTCCAATTAATTTGCCACACGTGTTGTTCCAGTGAGTTATTGTGAAATCAATAATACTTTCTATCTAAAGCCTTTGATAAAACCACGTAGGTGAATGTTTTGATATTAATCTTAAGTGATCACAATTTAAGCTTTTATTATTTAAACAAAAGGTGGTCGAAGTGTTGAACTCGGAAGGGCATCTTCATTGTTCCGTTTTGTGCAAGAAAGCTCGCTCTCTTCTTTCTGCCGTTTAGAAACAGTTGTCACAAGGGTTTTACAAAAAGAAAATTTTAAATTTACAAGCGCACAAAACAGAGCCGTTTCTCTTTCATTAAGTTCAACTCACGTCAATTTCTAAACTCCAATAATGCCTTCTTAATTTTCCCAGGCGATCTAATTATACGGGCTGGCCTTAACAAAACGAATAAACTAGTGTAGTGTAAGCAAGAGCCAACGGGCGCTCCCGTTAGAACATATTTTCTTGTATGAAGAAACAAAAACTATTTTCAAACATCAGCAAACAGTTTTTTCTACAGGTTTTTGACTTTTACTTGATATCACTGGCCATGACTAGACGTTCTAGGGATGTGGCGTATTCAGGATATCCTATTAATTCAAGCCAATATCCTACAGGAACTAACGCCCTCTTAAGAGAACAAAAAGCCTACCAGAACGCACTCGGAGAGTGAAGAACTTCAAGAGTTGAAAATAAACACAAACACGAAACTTAATACAACAGGTGTAATGTTTTTATTCCTATATGCACATTGGTAGAATCGTACAAGAACGGGCTTGCAATCCCATGTCTCCAACATACAATATATAATAATATAAACAAAAATACACAAAGACGATCTACGTATTTCGTTTGAATGGCCAGTGGCTGATGTCCACTCTTTTGGAATATCATAACTAAAATATTAGTAACCACGGTTTCGGTAACAAAAGTGGGAACGTTCGGCTTATTTCAAAGACTTAACTAGTACATGATTGTTGGTTTCTCTGCACTAGTCTTATCATGCCCGACGGAGACTCCGCCGCAAGCCGCACAAAACTCAAAAGACACATTATTGAGTAAAACTGAATAAAATTGAATAAAACCTATAAAGAGTTTATAACCAAAAGGAATTCGTTCAAACTTCGGCTCGTTAAGGACTTCTAGAAACTCTAACACGATCATGCACCGGAAACAAAATCAATATTTCAAAATCCAACCCTCTCGAAACGCCACTTTATCGTACTTATACAGCTCCGAGGGATGCAGCGGTTCGTCCACTTTCTGTTCTATTTGATTCACTGAACAGTTTAAGTGCCAATCAGTTAGAACTTTTGAGATACTCATGCTGGCGGACGTAATCTTCTAAAGAATACCTCCCGTTTTCCACTCCAATTAAGAAATTTCACGTTATTTTTTCTCTCGCAGGAGACCGGATACGTTGTATGGTATCGTGCTTCGTTGAGTCTTTAAATGTGTTAATGGCCCGGTTTTCCTGTAGACTTAATTAGCCTTTACCCTCCTCAGCCGTATTGGCTTATTCCTTCGACAGTTTCTAAGCCGTCTAGGAGGGGAAACTGATACTGTTATCAAACACCGTTCGAGCTCAATTCCTCCGACCTTCATTGATTGATTAGAGATGAAAATATGGCGGTGTGACTTTAACTAGTAACTTTTTCCTTTTCGCAAAGTTAAGTAAACTCACCAAGCATTTCCTAGGTGTAATATCTGTACTGCGTAATGGCTAAAGAACGATTACGGAAAATAATTTTCTCCTAACGAGAAAGGCGTGATGTTGTCGCCGATCTGTTGCAGATGATGTCGTATTTCTTCTGTTTCTCCGTAATTTCTATCTATCGTCTAACTGACAGTCGCACCTACTAATGCTGTAGACAAGCCTTTGTTGCCTCCCCAGCACATGAAGGAAACTCGTATCTGTTAGCAGACAGGAGACTTAGCTTGCTCGTGAGCAAAATAAACGGTTCCGGCATTGCAGCCGGGACATCATCCGATGGAGTTTTCGGACTTCAAGTTTGTCAGTTTTGGTGAATCGAGCAGATAGGCTTTCTAATTCCGAAAACGATAAAAAAAGAGACTTGAACAGATAAATCATTTATGTCAGTGCAAGGACAGCTAAGTGAAGTGAACTTTAATAAATATACTGTAGCTACACACACACATGAATAATGCTTTTCGCGCGCTCTGATTGGCTACTCAAACTGTATTCACCTCCTGGCTTCGAGACAAAATGGCGGGCGCGAAGAATTAACTAGTTAATGGCTTTTTGAACTAATTTGAGGTTGGCTATATACACTACAAACAATTATTCCCCCCAGTCGGTGACTAGCAATGGATATTTACGTCGCTGCTTCGCGGATGGTAAATATCCACCACTAGCCATCTCCACTTCGGAGAATAATTGTTGCAATAATTTTTTGTATACGGTATTTGCTTATCAGTCGTGCAATATATATATTACTCCGGGTCATGCGCGATCACTACCCTGGTACCAGAGCCGGTTTTCTAGAGAGAACACGGCCGCAGAGAGAGGCTCTTTCTCCGCGGCTGTTCTCTCTAAAGGCTCTTTCTCCGCGGCTGTTCTCTCTAAAGGCTCTTTCTCCGCGGCTGTGCTCTCTAAAGGCTCTTTCTCCGCGGCTGTGCTCTCTAAAGGCTCTTTCTCCGCGGCTGTTCTCTCTAAAGGCTCTTTCTCCGCGGCTGTGCTCTCTAAAGGCTCTTTCTCCGCGGCTGTGCTCTCTAAAGGCTCTTTCTCCGCGGCTGTGCTCTCTAAAGGCTCTTTCTCCGCGGCTGTTCTCTCTAAAGGCTCTTTCTCCGCGGCTGTGCTCTCTAAAGGCTCTTTCTCCGCGGCTGTTCTCTCTAAAGGCTCTTTCTCCGCGGCTGTGCTCTCTAAAGGCTCTTTTTCCGCGGCTGTTCTCTCTAGAAAACCTCTGGCACCAGGGTACTGGTTCACTAGACAGCAAAGTAGCTAGAAACACGTAGGTGTGTTTTTCAACAAGATTTGCGATGCGAGCTTTTAACACTACTCACAGCCAGAGTTGATGTGCTGTAGTGTGAAGAAAGAGTAATTGTTCTCAACGAAGTTAGCGTCAATTGATAATCGGTTAAAGGGTCAACCAAGGACATAAACTGTCATGACCAAATGGCTGTCAAAATGTACTAAATGATTGTTTATTAGAAGGAGATCTTTGGCAAAAAGTATTTCCTCGGCAGAGTTTGGGAATGTTTTCGTTTAAAAATATAAAACATTGGATGGCAAGATTAGCAGTCATGCCTGGGACAGCAGTGGTTACACGAGATACGTTCACTGAGAAAAACAAGAATATGTGTTACGAATTTACTGTGACCGGGGGCGGTTGCAGGATTTGTGAAAGGGGGTAAGTAAGGGAGTGGAGAGACACAGAGAGAGAGACAGGCAGGCAGGCACAAGAATAAATACTCATATGGGAGGTTGCAACCCCCTGAACCGTGGATACGCTACTGTTGACGATAATTTATATGAGAATGTATCCACGCAACTGAAATAACAAACCTAACTGGGGATTACATGTTTCTCAAGAAAATAAGTTCCACTAAAAGGTCAACAAAACAGTTGAGATCAGTAGAATAATGACGACGGCAGCAGCAACAGCAGCCGAGGGAAACCCTCTACTAGTAGGGGACACCTATTTACGCTAAAATATATAAAATATCTAGAATATCATTCTAAAATATTTTACATTAAAAATATCATTCAATAGTTAATTAAATATAATATAAACTACATTATGAACTCTGAATTTCTAACGAGACCTGAAACAACCATGGGGCTGATCAAAGCCAGGGCCCGGCTAATCCACAGATCGAAGAACCCGAAGAAAAACCCTCGGAGCAAGGGCGAGATACCAACAAACTCAACTCATCTACGATACCGCGTCCGGGAATCGAACCTGGGCCACAGGCTCCCCCATGCATTATGAATCAAGTACTGATAAATCCAGTATTGCAGAGGAAACAACCATTACATCCGTTGTCTAATAAAACACTAAGGTTACGTTTACGAATACGTCTTCAAGCATTTGAGAGAAGGAGAAGAGCTCTCTTTAGTAGAGAACTCGTTCCATAGCTTAGGACCTAGTTGCCTTCTAAAAGATTAGAATCGTACCAGTTAGCTGCCATAGCCGCACTTTCGTTGAGTTAAAAATTAGCGTGATATGCAGATCTTCTCCTTTTTCATAGATTTGGTGGTCGACCGGCGTACATGGATAAGTTCGAGTTCACATAAATCAGCCGATCATTCGAGAAAATGTTTCATAGGAATGGTCCTAGCGCAGACCCTTGAACGGCTTACTCGCTTCCAAGAACTAGTCAGAGATCCGATTGTTACAATGTTGATCACACAACCAACTATGTTAATGGCGTTATCTTGAAAGCCGTAGGCTTTGGATGTAGAGAATCGAAAGCTTTGCTCATATCGTGGAAAGACTGGAAAGACGGAAAAGTCTAGATTTTTTTCCAGGTCACAAAAAGAAATTCAGAACTGAAAATTGCTTCTGTTGAATTAGTTGAATCACTTTATGGCTTACGAGATTAACGCTATTTAGTTCAGCATTACAACCAGATTGTTACTATTCTCAAGGTATTGGAGTAATTCGAGAATTAATCCTTTGCAGGCCAAGAGGTGACTCGCTAAACAGACAGCCTAGTAGAAAGTAGTCACTTTTAGCCCTCGAATAGAGACGGTTGTTTCCGCAGGCTAAGTAGAAAGCTATTTCCCCTATTTCAGTCCGTTTTGATGAACCAGTTCAATGGGACGTCAGTAGCGTAGGTTCTACGTTTGTAAAACACTGACACTGCATCTCCCAGAAGAAGAAAAACAACAACAACAGCTGCTAGCTGCTGCTACACTCCAGCTGAGACCGGAAGGGGAATCAGGGGGGGGGGGGGGAAGAAAGTGATTTATACTCCAAGTTCCTTCCCTCCCACCCAACACCGGTCCATACTTAACACCTTCCTCACCTAACCCCGGCACCTAACACCGACCCATCAACAACACGATCACTCTTAGAAAGAAGTGTGAAATGTTGACGATGGTTGAACTGAAACAGGTTATATAATAATAGGGGGTTATTTCTCTTTATCTCATCAGAGACATCGGTATTAAAGTACAATACTGAACATGATAATACAAAGTCGAAAACATAATCAAAGAGGACTGAAATGATTACATTATAATTTCTTCATAAACACTAGTTTTCTGTATGGTTCTATCGTGACCATTCATGGAGATTACGTAGTGAAATAAACAAATGAGATTAAATGAAGAGAATGATGGATTTATATTTGATAAATTGTTCATGAACAATGATCATGACCTAGCATGTATCAGCTTATGAAAGAATATAAACGAGTAAAACTCTCTCCCCGTATTTTCCTCCATTTTAATTTCACAACAATTGTGAATGGCTTTGTGGCGCGGGGGATGTTATCACCTCAGACAATGAAACGATCTAAAACTTTCAATAATTATATTATTTTATCCCTTGGAAACTGAGAGCAAAACCCATCGTAATGTAAATTGTTGTAACCGCAATTCAATACATTGAGCATTTTTCTTGGATGTGAAACTTTCAATACTTATGTACGTTTTTCAAAGTGATGCTAAAAATAGTATGACCCAGCGGTGTTTATTGCTGCCTCCCTAAGAAGAGCTACGGGAAGGCTAAGCGACTGATCTACCACAAGTAAAAATGTAGGCGAGTGTCGTGTAGGTCATAGGAGAGCCCTAATCTGTGTGATCTGGTTTATCTTGTTCGAAGGTGAAGTTCATCAGACGCTTGGACAACAAGTTTCAGTCTCACATGAGACAGTCTTATCTTTGATGTGGGCGTGTTTCTATTTCCTATCACGATGAACATTTGACCTTATTCACAATCTTGTTGGCATTAAGTGTCGTCTTTGAATACTCATTTACTGTACTCCAGTTTTGTTGTCTTTTTTGGAAACAGCTTTGACCTCGCTGTCTCTAAATCCTCCTCTCCCTCCCCCTCCGAGTTTTGAAAATGTGTCAGGCGGACAAGAAATCAAAAGATGTGACAGAAGTAGAAGTCCGTGAGTAATCCGCTTGCATCGGCGTATTTGCACGATATATCGAGCCGAAATTGCTGTAAAACTGTACTTCAGTATTATATGGTTAGGTTTGATGTTATATTTATTTTATTTATTTCAATCGAAAAGGAAATTTGCAGCGGCGCGTGACATAGCGTGATTTTGTCATTGTCTGTAACAACCAATCAGAATCGTGACACTGCAGTACGAAATGTTCACATTGTACTTTATCTGTTTCATGTTCAGTCGCGGTAAACAACTAATCCTCGCTAACCTTCCTCCCTCCGGTACTTTTGTAGCTGCGATTCGTGATAGTTTATCGTGTTTTATCTTAGTCTGGTCAGTCAAACACTAATAGGCACATTGTACTTTATCTCTTCGTGTTCAGTCGCGGTGATAAACAACTAATCGTGCTTGGTGTTTAGGTGTTGGTGGTGTGTACAGTTACTGTGGAGGGGAGGGGAGGGGAAAGGGAAATCGAAAGGGCTGTTAATATTATGTAGTTGCCTTTCGGCCGGCTTAAACTTCTTTTTGTTCTGTTTCTCGGTGATTCAGTCTTTCTCGAAAGTCGCTTTTTACAATCCGAGTTGTATTTCAAGTTGAATGTTGTTTCAAAGCAAAATGTCTTCATAATCACGTTTTGTGATTCACTAACGCTCACAGAGTTAGTGTCGCCTCTTGGGCCTTTGTTAGTTTTGGAAGTCGTGGCATGGGTGGCCTGCTTTTTAGCCTGAATACGACAAGCACACCAATCTCGGTGACCCAGCAATAAACGGGTTGACTCGAACGGTTAACGGCGAGCTTTTGAAAATATTTCAGCTTAAATTTGTTTTCTTTACAAAAAGAAACGAATAGATTAGTTGACACTAACATCGTATCAAAATTGATTTGGGAAAGTATCACACTTTTGGCGCGTGGGTCTATGTCTTTGTTTGATAGTTTACCCACACACAACTGTAGAGCTAGTAATTTGACATGCTTTGTGGCTTCGTATCTCGGCTTCGACAGGAAAAATACTTGAGATTGCATTTAGGCTGGCGTACTTTGAGAAATAACTCAAATCAACCTTGACTTGGAATTTCCATAGCTCACCAACGGAGCCGCGTGAATTTGAGTTATTTTTGTAGGCACACTTTTTGTTTGCAGCCGTTCCATGGTTATTGACTCTCAATTGGGTGAAAAGAAAAATTATTGCGTGAGTATTTCAAAAGAGATTTATAGAGCATGAAACTGGGGAAAGCTATGACAGCACTGTAGATGGTAAAACTAGTATTTTCTGTTCCGGAAATTCAGAAAGAATAATTATGCAATGCTAGTAAAGTTTGGATCAGAAGATTTGTTTTATGGAAAATCGGTGATTTATTACCAGGAGCCCATCACATTGAGGAGCGTCCATCCCCCATACTAGGCCTTTATCACAGCGTTTTCACAAGTTAGGTTATTTTAAGAACTGTTCCCACTATTGTTGAGTTGCAACTATTCCTAAAGGAATAAAATCACAAAAGGGTAGCATATGAGGCATCTTTTGTTCCGCCACGGTGCAACCAACAATTGGCAGGGAAAATTAACTAAACGATAGCCCAACTTGTAAAAACGCTGTGACACCTGTATAGGAGATATGGACGCTCCTCATGCTCCTGGTATTACTCAAATGTTTGAAAAGGATTAAAGTGTTGGATTATACGTAACCCGCCTAAAACCAGGATCCGGAACTTTGTTTTTCAAACTGGCAGTTGAAAGACCTAGAAACTAGTATGGAGGAGCACTAGAGCAGATTCCGAGTGGCATGTACGTAACCGTGCTGTATTGTATTTCTGTAATTTGATTGGATCAGCAGGACAAAAACAACGGGAAACCATTTCAACGTCACGGCATGCCGTACGGTAACCGTGCTGCAGTCAGTGCTATAGTTTGTCCCACTCGTACGAAATCTACGCTACTAGTACTCACTCATACGAAATCTACGCCTGACCATCACAAGTCTGTGTATAGCGTCCGCCCTCAACTGGACCGTGCAAATTGTCCGGTTGAACTAGGATTACCGTGCAACGGACCGTGCAAATTGTCCGGTTGGACTGGTCTTTTTGTGGTTTTCCCTTTACTGTTTCTGACCTCCAAACTGCACTTATCGTTAAATACATGTTTTTCCTGTCGCGTTGTTTACGCCCAAGTGTAAAAATAGAACTGGTCCTTGCCCGGCTTTATGAACTCGCGGGGAGTTGGTCTCGGACTGATCGTGATATGAAGGCAAAGTGTCTACTGTCTACAACAGTTGGTTGTTACAGGCACATTGGCTTTCGCTGCAGTATTCGAATCGTCTAAAAAGATTGATATTCATCTAAAAAGATTGATAACCTAGTTGCGATTCCATACTGACTCTAGCCTGCTGTACTCATTTGATTTAGACTATTTAATTTTGAAATAATTTCTATGCAATCCTTTAGGGCACTCGTTGTCCGGAGCGGGGCTAAATATAACAGAACAAGCTATATTTGAAATTTAGTCTCGTAAACTAGGTGCCCCATCGCGTAGGATGTTATATATACCGGCAAGACTTTTGTTATTACAACAGTGACTGATAGTTAATGCTCGTTTGATAATCGCAGAGTACTGAATAGGCTTCCCCTCGGCCCCCACGCACATGTGTCACTTGCTCTCATCACCGAGACGATCTAAAAACGAATCAATGAGCTATATACCTAGTAAGGTAATACACCACAAAAACACTAACTCCTTTCTTAAGGATTAAAAATACTGCAAGACAAATTCCGTTATACTGTAAAGATCAATTTAAACTACATTTGTTTTTAACATCACGATGAAAATCTCCGAACAATTTGAATGTTACTGAAGTATTAGGTCTTTGAATATGAAAGGTATAACGTTTGAAATTTATATAAACTACTCGATCTAGATTTCACTGAATCTATTTTAGTTTAGAAATATATCGATAGAGGAAGGGAAGCGTCATTGAATGGTTTTCTTACCCCAAAAGTAAATTATACAATACAATTACAAAACAACTTTCGATGTACAAAAGATGAAGTTATACATTTCGTTGAAAGGCCAGAGGCTTATGTGGCAGAACTGTCATTGATAATTAATAGATACAGGTATTATTTTACAAGATGGGTGGTGAAGAAATCGAGTAAAATGAAATGGAAAAAAAGACAAAGGCAACAACAGCGACGACGACAAATATTCATTAGTTCACACAGTAATTAGAATGTTCACACAATAAATAAAATGTGTAAGTATGTGTTAGGAAATATTAGTTAAATAGAAAGAAATTATTCTTTTAATTTAGATATGTATTTCTATGATTTTAGTGATTCACGTAAAGATAGCGCCCTGTATCAGAGTGCCGTCAAGTACTTGTACTTCTTTGTAAAGCAGCTCATTTTTCATCTATCTATTTCTGATAAAAGTGTGAAATTCTTGTTATATCGAGCGGACTGTTAACAGTGAAGTATCTGCCGCGACTAATAGCAATTCAACAATGCGACAAATATACAGCTGGATTGAATATTAGCTTGCCTTTGGTTTTTCAAATAACATTCTCAAACTCATTAATAATTCATGAGATAGTCATCCAATGGAGGAACTGTATTTGGTCACATGCATGGGTCTTGATACCGGGCGAAACCTTGTGTTTGATCATGTTTCCAACCCTAGTGATCAATATTTCTTAATCATCATATTCATGAACCACTAACTAGTTACATACTGATAAACTACAAGTAAGGAGCGAAGAAGTAAAGAAATAAAGAATGACGTAGAAAGAAAAAGTCTGCCTCCACTGGAGTTCGAACCACGACCCTTTCGACTGCTTGTACTAACTCTTGTCCACTACTCTACTAGTACGCTAGTTGAAATCACTGCCATCAAAAAAGAATAATAAGCCATCTATTGAATAATTAGATACAACAGTCAAATGGTAAACAATACTTGCTAATGAAGTTTGAAAAGAAACGTATGTAAATTGTCGGTTTTGCATTCGCATGAGAAGACATGTCAAACACTCATTGTTCGTCTTTCATCAGGGGATTCCAAATATTTCGAAAACAATAAAACCCTCGAGGCTACGCCTCTCGGGTTTCATTTGTTTTCTCAATATTTGGAACCCCTGATGAAAGACTCCAATTCGTGTTTGACATAGTTCTTCCTGAATTATTTGAGAACTTACTGCCGGCTTGTTCGAAAGGTTTTCAGATGTATAACAAAGCATTCTAACATTTTACGTAGATAAAACCATAGTTAATAGAGTGGAATGGTTAGGAAACCCGGCAAACTTCAAAGGGGCTAACAAAGGCGCTGCGATTTATGTTGGAAGGGGTAAGACAAACGATTGTGCACGGTTATAGTTCATTAGCGTCCCCTGACCGACTGAACTCACCCGTTTCTATTGGCTGAATGATTAACACATTGGAATTTCTATTGTCTTTTGTGCACGTTCAAGGTTGAAAAAAGCTAACAAAGACCTATAACAAAGAAGGTCGCTGGGTTTCCTAACCATTCCACTCTATTAACTATGATAAAACGCAGGTCTAGGGTAAAGATAGGAACACGAGCAGCCGGTGTTTATAAGCTGAACATCACATCAGGAACTCAAAATCCTTTTTTGGAAGAAAAAAATCTGAAAAAATATTGTTACGTGTGTCTTTTTACCAAATCTCTTAAGCAAAACTAGGGTCGCGATTCCTGTGTTCTTTCAAGCAATGATTCTTGTACCGACCTTCATCTGGCTTCGCAGTGGGGAATCGTTTGGTAGTCAGAAAAAGCTTGCAAATCATGCCCAATTTTCGATTCGTAAAATAGGAGAAAAAAAGGCGAAAATCACGTCTTACAACTAGCAAAGAAGCTAAGAATAACAGAATTCAGTTACCGATAGAAATGTTTGTCTCCGGCTCTGCCTGGTTTAGAAATCTTAATTTGATGCGGCAGATCAAGGTTTCTCGCGGCTTTCGGCGGTGTTTGGCGTGAAGAAATATTATTCTATAAGTCATCTATATTAGTTTGGATAAACTGAAGAGATTGTTTTTGAGAAAGCGCTAAAATATTTCACGCTGTTTCTTTTTGTAGAAATGAAACGGTACCAAACCTCTAAGCTTTTGTACAAATGACAAATGATTACATTCATTTGTCATTCAGTTTAGTACCGTTTGACATTCTCGAGAGTTGAACACGACAGGTTTTTATTAAGCATGTTTCAAAGCTCTTCCTAACTGTCATTTGGAAACAAGTTTGTTAAAACTGGAAGACGAGAAACGTGACCCCTCTTTTGAATGAATGATTCTGTCATTATATCTTGCTGTATTTCTTTTAGGGTAGCCTCCTCCGCAGGCATCTCTATTTTTTGAAGAAATCAGATTATGGGCTCCCTGTGGCAGGTGAAGAAAAGAGAGGGAGATTGGAGCCGAGAAAGAGAGGAAGAGAGATCGCTTCGCGCTCGTCGCTTCGTAACACAGGAAGCCCGATTTTCTCCTGCTTCTTTCCTCCTTTGCCACAGGTAACCCAATTTAGGATTTTTCTTCAATTTTCACGGTTTCTGATACTTAGAGATGCCTGCGGAGGAGGGCTACTTTTAGGGGTGGCGAACGGTAAATCCTTGACTTTGGGAGACGCCGAAACTTGCGTTTTCAAAATCCGAGCGATTTGAAAATACGAGCCCGAGACTGTTGTTATTGTAGTTATTATGACGAAACACCCAGTACTTTTCATCACGCCAGGTGAGGAATTCACCATTCAACCAATTAGCTGTCGCTCGCGTACCTTATAAAGCACATACAAAGACCGCCAAAAAACCGTAACTCCAATTAAAGCTGTAATAAAAAGGGTAAAAAGGCGCGACCCCGAGACCCTCTCCAAAAAAATCCGAGACCCGACCTATAAAATGGGAGACCGACTTTTTGCGAGACCTTCCGTTTTCCTTGACACCGTGCGCCACCCCTTCTTTTGCGTCTAAATTACCCTGCTAAGCCTAACTCGAATAACGTCGCTACATCTGAATGCTACATCTGAATGCTACATCTGAATGCTATATACACTCATCTGAATCTGTTGATCAATTCAATTCTTCCCTGAACTTCAACATTTCTATATTGACTAAAAGTACTGATTACGAGTTTGTCAGCAGTATCATTTTTTTTATATGAGTATTGATTGTAGTTATATATTATCTGCATATTGAAGGTGTAATCGACGAAATGAATGTAGAATGTTGGCGTAAGGGTTGGAGACTCACTCCTCGTGCCTATCATGAATGTGCAGATCATGGTATCGCTTTGAGTTTATATACCTTATTAGCGTTTTTCTTTTCGTTTGTCTCTTCTTTTTCATTTCGTTATTTAAACTATTTTTATATAGGAACGGGATGAAATTTTTTTTTGAGCTGACAAATATACGAGGCACTCATTAACAACAGTCCTTCATCTGCATCGTCACTTTATCAGCGGAAATATATATCGTTATTTCTCCTAATATAATGCGAGTTCTCTAAATGACTACCATTGATTAATTAAGCTTCTTCTTGATTATTTCATGTTAATTCACCTTCAAGGACTTTGTTTTCAAGTTGTTCAGCAAAAATAAAATTAAGATATTTAGGATTTTAAATCCATCGAATAAAACATTTTAAATCCGAGTTACAATACTCCTTCGTGATTTCCCGCCATTTCTATGAACATAAGTGCGCGTGCGCGAAAGATTGGCTAAGTTGTCGTGCGCGTGCGTGGCATATAGCACGTAGTTTTTGTACAGAATGTCTAGCACGAGATACACTTAATTTTATGTTTGATATAAAAAATAAACAGCACAATGTACGAGACCAATGCAGCACGGCGCTGTTGCTTTTATCGTGTCACTTTTAATGCCGTTTTAGTATCATGTGCACGACAGGAAGTACAAGAGGAAGAAAATTCTTAAATATAGGCCAGATTCTACCTTATGTTATGTTCCCAGATAATTTTTTTAGGGTTCAACTTGTGTTTGTCGAAAGTAGTCGAGTTTTCTCCTATTTCACACTTGCCGACTCTACTCTTTATCTCTTAAAGTTTCCTTTTTCGTTTTTTCGTCTTGTTCGTATGATTAAAAGAAAACTACTCGTTTGTTTGTCACCTTGTGTGTGCATGAGATATGATTGTTAGTCATACCATGTAAATTATGGCTCTCACCTTTGCATTCTTCCCTAGAAGCGTTCCCTCTTTCTTCACCTGTCCTTTTTAGTTTTGTGAGTTTTGTAGTTTGAACTTGTTCAACGAAGACTTTCGACTCGGAAGTCGACAAACTATAACCAGCTGTAGAGAAACAACTTCCCGTGCTTCAACAGGAACATGAATGCGCAGGAAGAAACTACAAGCTAAGCTTAAAGGCGCTTGCAGTGTGTCGGACAACACGACATGAAACTCTTCCGTTTAACAGAATTATCATTGAGCTGCAAAGGATTAGTTGTCAAAGCATACAACAACTATGTTAGTACCGAGTGTAGGCAGCTTGTCTTAAATGCTTAAAGGAGGAGTGATTTGCTGATATCATATTTCATACTTAAATACTCGACAAGTGCATGCCAAGAGGGAAAATAGCCTCAAGTAGTTTCGAGATTATTTTATGGATATGTTGAGGTTTTCCGGAGATTTTTACAAACATTCGATAAGCATTGAGACAGATCCGTAGCTGAACCTGAAGATTATGTTTTGAGGAAGGAAGCAGGGAGTCGTGGTTTTGAAAGCAAAGCGCGGTTTATCGTTCGTAAAGACTTTATCTGAGAAAGTGTTAATTATTTGTTAGATGACAAAACATCATATATACCATGTTAGTTATAGTTAACGCAACATATACGAGCTATTTAGAAATGTGCAGGGCCGGTAAATATATTTGGAATAGACAGGTCCTTTCATTCACGATGCGATCACCGTTTGTTTTACAAATCTGGTGGTATCTGTTCAAAGCTTAAAGGGTATTATTTCAATATTATCCGTGTCATATTAAAGATAAAAGTTTTGATTGATGTGAAATAAATGATCTCCAAACTATTAGAGTGCAGGGAATGGCACTGTAGAAAAGACAGCAAAAGAAACATTAATATAGGCCTTGAGATATTTGTCAAAAATCTAAAAGAACGAACAAAAAATGAATTTGTACCTCTGTCAGCGGGAAATGGTACTTTTCTTTCTGTTTATATTCCGTCGTTCAAATTTGACTCATACTATTTTTGTTCGCTAGACTTCTCAATGTTAACGAACTACATATTACAGTAATAATTTGTGTTCAATACTGTGCTTTTTCTCATTGAACATTGTGTGAAAATATGAGCTGTCTGCCGCTGCTGTCATCTATCATTTCCTCCTGTCTAAAAGTCTTAAAACCTGCTTGTCTCTGTCAACTTACGTTGCCACAAGTACGAGTGGAGTACCTATGAAGACAAGATATTGCTCATACAAACTATTACGCGATTGCTCATATACAAAATACATTCTTACAAAATGTAATGTTGGTTACCCTTTGAAATATCACTTCAAAAACTCATGCATAATTAATGAGCATTTTGTCCAATCAGATGAAGCAAATCAGTCACGTGCATGCTCCTTTATACCTGATAAAATCTCATCATTCTAAAAGGCCCGCGGAGGGATTTGAATTATGTCCCAGAGGGAACGGGGTTAATGATTGAGACAATGGCATTTCTATTGATGTTGCAGCTTTCTCATTGAATTGCAAATTAGGATGAACCTTTTATATAAAGAATACCAATGAACATGAAATTTTATATAAAGTTTCATCCTAATTAAGAATTCACTGATAAAGACCCAAAGAAAGCAAAAAGTACACGGAACATAAGGTACCTAGATAATAAATTTTGCACTAAATTTACTAATATCAGCAGACTACCGAGATACACAGATAATATTTTTAAAATGAAGTTATCCAACTACCATTACTTGTTTACCGAGCCACTGTTTAGTTCCAATTATTAAACCAAACTCAAAGCCGCCAAATAATAAAAACGTGCATTAAACTTACATATTTTGTGCCGGAGTCAAAAAATTTAGAGTCTGCCGTCATATCAGTCACATCGCGTTCCAAGTCTTGAACTTTATCGAGGTAAACCACGACACCAAATCCTTCAAGTGCAGGTTCAGCTCTTGCATTGCGAACATGATGCCGCTTCAAACAACATAGTATGATAATTTCTTCATGTCATTCCCTTGAGATTTTCGTAATTGCAGGCGGTGATTACCTCGAATATTTTGCATGGCGTTGTGAATACAAAGGTTCAATGGTTCATTAAGTGAACCATTCCCTTGAGATGTGCGTCTTTCTTTCATTGCATTCTTAAAGCGTTTTTGAAGCCGTTTAAAACACTCACAGCACGTGTTTTATCAAGTCTAAAAATTCTCGGGCTTCGCCCTCGAATTTTCAAACTTGATAAAACACTGCTGTTCGTGTTTTAAACAGTACTTAACCCACAACACAGGTTGACTTAAAAAGCTCCTTTCGTTGACAGGTTATTCCGCCCAACATTTACGCTGAACAATTCTAGTTACACGTAGTAAGAGCGCCACCCCAGGAATGTCTTCTGATCTTTGCCGTTTGCGCTATATATTTTCAATGAATTTTTCCATACCATGGATGCCAGAGGTTCTAATTCCCTCTAAGCCAAATTCAGCGAGAAGCGACGAGAAGGCAGGACAACCTCTGGGCACGAGATACTCTTAATTTAACATCACTTCCATGCCAGAAACCAGTGAAATGTGCATTTGACTAAACCGGTTTTGTCCACGTCGGCTCAACACTCCAGGTTCAATTCTCAACGGTTTATGAAAAGCCAACTCTTTCAGAGAACCGAAATAACCAACAACAACAGCATTTTATTTCACTCTAGATGGAAGGATGGAAGGAACAAAACAAAAGATAAATACAATAGTACGAAATAGAAGATAGTATAAATTTCATTTTGTACTTAAAGAAGGTAGAACCTGAAAAAACCTTGGCTACGGTTACGTGTGCTGGAAATAAATATTATTTACATACATACGTATTTTAATGACTCAGAGACAATTTAACATAATTGAAAATATATAAACAAACAATAATTACAAACACGCGTTTAGAATTGTGAATATGTACAATGTAGCGCAGCAAGCGGAAAACCTAGTTTAAAAAAAACATTTAAGAGCTTTTGCTGTAAGGAACATTTAAAATTGGTTGTTAATTTACATAGCTCGAGTGTCGGGTATAAAGAGTTCCATAAGGAGACAGTTCTATAATAGAATGTTCTATGACCACTAGCAGTTCTAAAAAGTGGTACGTTCAGCTTTTGCGAGTTCCTTGTGGTGCGCTTTGCATCATGGTAGTCTGGGGAACATCCCGTCATGCACTTGAAGGACATGATGGCATTACGGTAGTAGAGTTGTCGCCGCACTGGGAGTCAACACAATTGCTTCAACGTGAGGGTTACGTGATCGAATTTCCTGGCCCCGCTGACGACACGGCAGGTAAAATTGTGCACTGCTTGAAGCAGTAAAATAGTTTACTAAAAACCATGCTTAAAGGGCATGTAAACCACGAAATTGGTCCTTTCTTTTTTTATGTATTCATGAAGTTCATGTGTTTGATAACCCCAAAACATAGATTTGGTGTCGAAATGAGCACGGAATAGATCCAAAACATAGAACCCAAAAGACATGCCATATTGGACATGTGACGTCACAAGTGGAACACAGAACCGGAAGTTCCTAAATGTAGCACTTCACTTCAATGCACGATACTGTACATTGTATATAAACTCTAATTCCCTTTGCCTGAAGTCTTCGCTATAAAGAAGAATCGCTATCATGCTCGCCAGACCCTCTTTCGTGGCCATGGGTTCCACTTGTGACGTCACAAGTGGACCGAGATTTTACCGGAAGTGAGCATTCCAAAATTAAAATCACGATTTTTACCGTTTATCATTGGAATTTGATAAAATAACCCTCAAATTCGTTGTCTACGAGTGATTCTGCATTGCGTTCGAATCGGTGGTATTAGAGTGGTTTACATGCCCGATTAATCTGGCGTAGGTGAGACATACAAGAGGAAACAGTGGATGCTATGTGGTCGTTAAAAGTTAAATTAGAATCTAGTATTACACAAAAAGTACAATCTAAAGGGGAAAAAAGACAGTATAAATATAATAAGCTTTCAGCTTCTATTTAGACTGTTTTTCTCCACCGCTAGTTTTTTTTGTTATACTATGGCATCTATTTAATTATATTTCTAATTATGTGAAGTTGTGTAGTGTAGCGTAGTCATTTTAGTAGTGCATTTTTATACATGTTTGTAATTGGTGGTTTTTCGTAATAAATGATGAAAACACATCAGGGCCCGGTTGTTCAATAAATAAATCCTTATCCAGTGGATAAGTGGTAACCAAACTAGCTTATTTTATCCACTGGATAGCGTTATCCACCCTTTGAACAACCGAGCCCAGAGGTTTAGTGTCGTCTACGTAGCATTGAGGTAAACAGTTATCTGGGACAAAAGAGAGGTAATTGACATAAATACTAAAAAGCACAGGGCCAAGGATGCATCCTGTGGTACACCACGACAGGGTAGTCTTAATACAGAATTAATAATTTAATGAGAAGTCATGAAAAACAAAGGTGGAAAAAGAGAAATATATATAATATACGTTCTTTGAGTATGTACTTGCTTTAATTTCAGTATGAGAGTGAGGAGCTTAATATCTTAAAGAAGAGGCTAAGGATGGGAATGTTTTTTATGCATATTTATAATTGTCGATGAGAACAGAAATGTCTTTTTTAACCTTATAACTATTTCTATTCTTAGTTTTAATACTTTCTGGTATTTGATCCCAGATTGTAATTCCGTTGATGTTGATGATTTTTTTTTTAATCAGTTCTTGAGTAACTTAGAAAAAATTTGAGAGATTTGGACTTTCTTATGTTATGTTGGTGGATACTACTAAGGAACATAAACATATTTAAGAATGTATCACTTAAATTTTTACGGTAAATGTCATACATGAATAGGTTAGTATTTGATTTGTATATATCATCCATCGTTAGCATAATGGTGGGGTATGTTTATTCCAGGACTCATTGGATATGGAACGAATATATATTTTTGGTAAAATCTTTATTGGATTTAACAGAGTACGATAAGCATCACCACAGAGTAAAATTGAATAATTTAAAGTATGGGTGGAAGACAGAATAGTACATCTGCTTTAAAACTGGAGGTGATGCATAATATTTGGCCTAGTAAATAATCCCTAATGTGTTTGCTAGCTTAGTCTTATTAAACCTTTTCCGCTTGGCTCAATGTTGTCCTATTTCAAACCTTTCGGGAATATTCTTTGTCCGAAGTATTTCCATACCAATATGCGTTAACCAGAAATAAAAGAAACAATTACACAAGGGGATGGTCACGTGATTTGAAATGTGACAACATTGAGCCAAGCGGAAAAAGTCTATTGTGGCAATATGTTGTTTCCATGTCAAGTGTTCTTTAATCTTTAATCATACAATATTCTTTATTTACAGAGGGAAGACACATTAACCTTACATAGTTATCTAACATGTGGCCCTAATTATGCAGACATAATTGCCATAATAGCATAGCTATTCCCGGCAGTGGTGGGCAGCTGTGTTACCCATACACACAGAGGAAAAA
This sequence comes from Actinernus sp. WN-2022, assembly GCA_030867875.1. Classification (NCBI taxonomy): domain Eukaryota; kingdom Metazoa; phylum Cnidaria; class Anthozoa; order Actiniaria; family Actinernidae; genus Actinernus; species Actinernus sp. WN-2022. The sequence goes on along the minus strand of JAOWCC010001679.1, from coordinate 11,201,241 downwards.
CTACTAATACAACAATAGCCGTTCGAAAAATATATACACATAAAAATCGATGGCATGCAGGATAGGGTAACATTTTCGTTGGTCACCCCTGAGACGGATACCCCACATGCACCCAGAGCGGCAAAATGATACAGAGCGAGGAGAAAACGTGCAAACTCTTCGGCGGCACCAAGGCTGGAGTACAACCAATCCTAAGTACTAGAAAAATTGTCAATAACTTAAGTACATTACAAAAACCATGAAATTGACTGACAGAGGGAGCATTAACAGCTGTAGCAGGTAGATTATTTTATGTGGGAGTCAGTACGAGTATTTGTAGGGATTTACAGTAGGGTTTAAGTGATTAAACTTATAAAGTCATGATTGCATCTTGTTGGAGCAGAATTCAGAGTTACGTCGGGTGGAAAAGAGATATTTACAAAGTTCTGGATTTTATAAAATATTGTCAGGTCACTAAGTAAGCGGCGGTCAGACAAAGATGAATTAGCATAGATGAGGCGCTGCTCAGCTATACATTTATTTTGTCAGCAAAAACTATATACAGTTATCTCGCTAAGAAAACAAAATATACATATATATATCATAATAATAAATACTAGTAGTAAAATCATAATAAATAAAATTAAACAACAATTGGAAATTAGATAAAAAGTAAATATTACTTCACAATATTTCAATACTTAAAATACTGATCTTGTTGAGGGCTGTTCCATTCTCTGATTGTTCTAGGGAAATAAGAATACCTATGAACGTCTTTAGCTGATTGTTCTATAAAATACTTAAAATTGTGGGTTCCATGGATACGTCATTACTTTGCAGGAATAAGAAAGTTTGACTTGTCAATTATTGTTGAAAGACGTGCTTGTTTGCGACGCAAGGACAAGCACGCTACAATCCGTGTAGCTCTACTCTACACGGATTCGATTACAGATATGTCTTTGTTGGTAAATGGGTTCCAAGCAATATTCTCATACTCTACGAATATGTTTTTACAATTTATGTATGGGTTGGATGCAACCTGCAAGCCTGGTATAGAAGTGGGCGTGGTAAGTCACATGATGGAATGTATGGCAAAAAAGATCAACACAACAGAAATATGCATATCTAGTGGTCAGTACAAATTCTGTTGATAAAGTTTAGCATGTCACCACCCCCCAAACATTGGGCTTTGGGTCTTGAAATGGACAATAACAGAGACAGAAATGCATTTCATTTTTGCTCCTGTCTGGAAAATAGTTACACATTAATACATTAATCTCCGTGGGTGGATTCAGTGTAGTGAGTTTGAATGAAAATAGCCATGATTTATATTTTAATGTTAAAATGTTTAAGGACACGTTTCTTAGTAAGGTTGAACAAATTCTTTAAAATAGCTCGAAGAGGCTAGCCAATTTTTTGACTTTAAAAAGTTTATTTTAATTGAGTGGTTTTATTTAAGAGAGAATATCGGACATAATTTTAGTCTTTGTAAAAGGTTCTGTGATGTAAGAGATATATGAGTATAGATGTAACCGGATATGGCCGTGAGAACTGTGTGTGCTGCTGACGCCTCGATATCAAAATGATCTGGCAATTGCAGACTTATTCATCGAGACAGATCAAGTTCTAATACTGTTGTGGATTTATCCTCCTGAATTTCAAGTCACTACCATTCTCGTTTGACAGTTATCTGTCTCGATGAATAACTTTGAAGGCACTTGAAGATAAATTTGAACAAATAATTAATTGTAGTCAACAGTTTCTGTTAAAAAAAAACGTAACTGATTATGAACAGTGAAGAGAAAACTATTAATGTTACATTGAGAATTAAAATGCGCCTTGAAGGACATGTCTTCTTGTCTTGAATATGTTTATAGGAGGTCGAATCGTTAGTTGCTTGTTTCGATTTTAATAATTGTCTTTTTTTTTTAAAGATTTAGAAAACCTGTTGGCTGGCCTGTAGTCCAAGGATTTAGAGAACCTGTTGGCTGGCCTGTATTTCTAGCCTACATGAACCTCAATGTTTCCCCAGCGTGGATAAATAAATACGAGCTACCACCATCACAGGCAGCCCAATCTCAAGATTTGTGTATTTATAGACCCTATGCATAAGTCCTGGTAACTAGCATGTCAACGAGGCCAGTAGGTCCTCTGGAATGTTGAAATTGAAGCGCCCGGGGAGATTGTGAAATGCACTGAAGGAATGTTCAGTGAAACAATGCCGTTAATTTGCTATGCGCCTGGCTGGTTGTACTATAAAGAAACATTTTTCAACTAAACAATCATGTTCAACACGTTTCACACTTCCTGCTAGCATTTCAACTTCAACATTCCAGAGGACCTACTGGCCTCTTTTTCGTGTTGTGACCGCGCGAGTTATGCATAGTGTGTATACGCTCACAAATATCGCTTGAATAGTTTATATTATAAATCCTTCCAAAACATGTATGTTAGACAAATAAATACACGACTTCATCCTTCAATGTTTCAGTTGTGGTTATTCATACCTCTGAGCTCTTCTAGGGTCGTTTCCGCTGTTTTTTTTCGAACCTCTTTCCCTCACCTCCTAATAGAATGAAAAGGCTGGAAACAACCGACAAATATACGATGCATAACCTGCAATCTTTGCCACGAAAATCACACTTCGCTCACTCCAAATAACTCCAAACTACGGCAGGCCATAGAATGATAAATGAACTCATCCCTACCCCAATTTTAAGATCCAGCGATACCACAGTCTGGAGAAATCAAACAATTTGTCGCCCATTTTCAAGTCCTTCGAGGTTGGCAGCCAACGAAGTTGGACGCCGGAAGTGCAACCGTCAAAATAGCCTCGGTCTGGCGAAGCTATTAGCTGGATAACCGACAAATATACGATGCATAACCTGTAATCTTTGCCACAAAAATCACACTTCGCTCACTCCAAATAACTCGAAACTATGGTAGGACATAGAATGATAAATGAACTCATCCCAACCCGAATTTTAAGATCCAGCGACACCACATTCTGGAGAAATCGAACATTTTGTCGCTATTTCCAAGTCCTTCGTCAGACCGAGGTTGTCTCCTAACCGGGCTATTTTGACGGTTGCACTTCCGGCGTCCAACTTCGTTGGCTGCCAACCTCGAAGGACTTGAAAATGGGCGACAAATTGTTTGATTTCTCCAGACTGTGGTATCGCTGGATCTTAAAATTGGGGTAGGGATGAGTTCATTTATCATTCTATGGCCTGCCGTAGTTTGGAGTTATTTGGAGTGAGCGAAGTGTGATTTTCGTGGCAAAGATTGCAGGTTATGCATCGTATATTTGTCGGTTGTTTCCAGCCTTTTCATTCTATTAGGAGGTGAGGGAAAGAGGTTCGAAAAAAACAGCGGAAACGACCCTAGAAGAGCTCAGAGGTATGAATAACCACAACTGAAACATTGAAGGATGAAGTCGTGTATTTATTTGTCTAACATACATGTTTTGGAAGGATTTATAATATGAACTATTCAAGCGATATTTGTGAGCGTATAAATACACAAATCTTGAGATTGGGCTGCCTGTGCCACCATACGAGTATATATATCCCGATCTAAAACACAACTTCTATAATGTCGAGTGCTTTGAATTAGAATACCAAGAAAGACAGACACAACAGAGAAATTTCACAGCAGTTAATTACAAGTCATTTCGGAATATTTACCTTAGAAAGCGGCATATCTACAACATTACCAAATCCTTTCGAAAGCATCGACGCGTCTTCTCCGATAACAGTTTGTTCTTCACAGTCAAACCGACTACAAATGGCCGTCAATACACCTTCTACAGCATGACCAAATAACTCGTTACTGCACATGCGTGAATCCACGAGTTAAAAACGAGAAATTGGATAGTTGTTGTGAAAAAAAAATATCACCTAACATGCATACACACCGAGACAAGAACAACCATATCAAAACGATAAGTCGATGTTCGCAATATGTGAGCTTTATTGAACTATTTAAAACTAGTAACAGCATCTGTAACATTTTTAACAATGGCCTGGTGCTTTGCCAATCGAGGCCATCTACGTTTTATTTACCATTCACATCAGTGCTGTATTGTTAGTGTGCATGTTACGTTTCGCCGCCATCTTGGCCTTTAACAAAAGATTCCTCGTTAGCTTCTCTTGTTAGTTCATGCATTCAACATGGCACCGGTCACGTCTTTGTTATACCGTAAAGTTCGGAAAGTAACGACCTCGTTACCTTCGGATTTAGAAGCCTTCAGGGGTCGCTACTTTTGGGAGGTCGTTATACTTTCGGGTGGTCGTTACTTTCGGGGTCCGAAACACGTTAAACTACAAGCTTACTACAGGACTCAGAGTCTCTACGAAAACGCCCGGGACATTGCATTTGAATAGCACAAAAACACAACTACGGTAATTCCAAACTCAGTGTGATCAGTACAGTTCCGTACTTTAATTATTTTATACCTCTTGATACATCAGTGGACTAGTGTTTATATCAGAACATCCGTCCTGCGACATGCAGCTGTCGGTGATTCAGTAACTGAAATGCTTTAAAAAAACACTTTACGGTAAAAGGTCGTTACTTTCGGATAAGTCGTTACTTTCGGGGAATCGCTACTTTCGGGATTTCTTAGCAGCCCCAAATTTTATCGTTACCGCTTTCGGGGAGTCGTTACTTTCGGTATGTCGTTACTTTGGGAACTTTACGGAATAAACATGACACTTGTTATGCTAATGATTTCAAAATGCCGCTTTGTCAGGAACCAATGATTGGTGGCACATTAATAATAATATATGTGGAATGAAATATCGCTGTTGCTGTGTCTAGCCTACCTTAATAATAATAACACTATGTAAACAGGTAACTAGAATTATAAAACGTAATTTTCACTAGGCCCTAAATAAACAACTGAAAAGAAAAACATAATAGACTTTAGAAAATAAAAATGCTTTACATACTAAAACGTATGCTAATATATTGAAATACTAAGATGTATAATACTGATTAAACTTTAGTATGTAATATGTTATATATACATCTGAACAAACTGAGTTCCCTAGGAATTAGAACCCTCAAACAACCCCTCTCCCAAGGCCGATATACCGAGTAAAACTGATTTTTATCAGAAGCCCAACCAGGAGCGTCCATATCTCGTATACAGGAGTCAATTCAGTAAAACCTTTACACGTGTAATTTACAAGTCTAGTCATTGTTTTCCGGCGATGAAACGATGGTCAGACTTAAAAAGTACACTTGTATAGAAGTTTAATTGGATTGGACCCAGGTGTTAAGACGTTTTCACAAATTGGGCTAGATTCATTTACATTGGCGGAACAAAAGATGCCTCATTAGCTACTTTTGTTGTACCAACCAACATGGCTGCTACGCTTTTGTGATTTTATTTCCTTAGGAATGATTGCAAACAAAGAATAGCGGGAAACCGTTCTAACAATAACCTAACTTGTGAAACGCTGTGATATAGGCCCAGTATGCGGGATGGATGCTGTGGTATAGGCCCAGTATGCGGGATGGACGCTGTGATATAGGCCCAGTATGCGGGATGGACGCTGTGATATAGGCCCAGTATGCGGGATGGACGCTGTGATATAGGCCCAGTATGCGGGATGGACGCTGTGATATAGGCCCAGTATGCGGGATGGATGCTGTGGTATAGGCCCAGTATGCGGGATGGACGCTGTGATATAGGCCCAGTATGCGGGATGGACGCTGTGATATAGGCCCAGTATGCGGGATGGATGCTGTGATATAGGCCCAGTATGCGGGATGGATGCTGTGATATAGGCCCAGTATGCGGGATGGACGCTGTGATATAGGCCCAGTATGCGGGATGGACGCTGTGATATAGGCCCAGTATGCGGGATGGACGCTGTGATATAGGCCCAGTGTGCGGGATGCACACTCCTGGTATGGCCTCCTGATTATGTGATGACTAATAAACACGCTGGACATAAATGATTCTGGACATTCTCGGGAAAAGAACATACAAAAGTCATCATTCGTTTGCTACCATTTCCGTATTGCATTAGTATCTTATCAAACTCATTAATAATTCATGGTCCAAAAACAAAGGAAATCACTGAGCGATAACTACTTTAAAGCTGCTGGAGATTTCGTCCTGATTTACATAAACTTTTGCTTCGATTTTCTCGGCAAAAATAAGTCGTATCGCTAAAATAACTGAAAAAAACACGACTCTATACATCTATACATAAGTCCGATACGCTTTCAGCTCGAGTTTGTAAATCCCATAAAGCACGGCCACTCATTCTGTATCTATTACATACAGATACTTACTTTGATCCACAAAAATCTTTAGCAAGTTTGCATTTGCTAAGTGACACTAGTGCTTTTCCAAGCACCTCATATGTTATATTGTACTTAGACCCTACCCAGAACTCTAGCATTTTATAAGGCTGATCCTCGATCTTGTTTATTTCAGTAATCTTTCTGACTTCTTTAGGGTCTACACCTAACTTTGAGGCGAGACGTCTCCATTCGCCTATCAAGTGTTCAGCCAGTTCCTGAAGTTCATCATCTGCCACCTTATACGTTCGCCACGTGATGCCGCCATCGACTGCTGAACAGAAATAATCAATTATATTGTAGTTAGAGATAAACTACTAGACATGAGAGAGGATGCAATTTAAATGTACAGTATTAGCAAATAAGGAAAGGGGAATATAGCACAAGCCTAATAGGCCCAACCTCGTAACCAGAGCTCTTTCGCCATGAGAGAGCTCTGGTAACAGCCATTTTTTGGTCTTTGTTCATTGGCTGAAATATTAACGCATGCGTTGAAAGCATTAGAAGTACTCAAATGCGGTTGGGTATTTTGCACTTGTCATGTAAATACAAAATGTTTAATTTATATTTGGCGTCAATATGGCTGCATGCCCACGGCAATTATAGCTCTACTGAAATTGTAGGATTTCTTGTTCTAGTATGCCTGCGCCTATATTTATAACTCGCTATCTGTTTGCCAAACAGATGAATACCGCAGGCTACACCACCTACTACCACCAAGACGCCACAATAGAATTTCAAGAAATAATTCAGTAGTAGAGAATTTCCACTCCCGCATGGAGAGGTTCCTCAGCAGCACACTTCCCTAAGCTATCATGCAGGCGCTTTAACAAAGTGTATAATAGTAGACTCACTATCTGTCTTGTGTATACTAGTTAAAAAAAAAATGAATTTCTAACGAGACCTGAAACAACCATGGGGGCTGATCAAAGCCAGGTCCCGGCTAATCCACAGATCGAATTGGAAGTTAGCGTGTTGGTTTTTGCGGAGGGAGGAAAACCGGAGAACCCGGAGAAAAACCCTCGGAGCAAGGGCGAGATACCAACAAACTCCACTCGCATATGGCGCCGCGTCCGGGAATCGAACCTGGGCCACAGAGGTGAGAGGCGAAGCGCTTAACCTCTGCGCCACCCGGGCTCCCCTTCTAGTTATCATAGTGTTCATCTTAAACAAAGCGTAGACTAGTAGACTCGCTATCTGTTTTATGTATACTAGTTATCATAGTGTTCATCTTAAACAAAGCGTAGAATAGTAGACTCACTATCTGTCTTATGTAAACTAGTTATCATAGTGTTCATCTTAAACAAAGCGTAGAATAGTAGACTCACTATCTGTCTTATGTATACTAGTTATCATAGTGTTCATCTTAAACAAAGCGTAGACTCACTATCTGTCTTATGTATACTAATTATCATAGTGTTCATCTTAAACAAAGCGTAGACTAGTAGACTCACTATCTGTCTTATGTGTACTAGTTATCATAGTGTTCATCTTATCTGTCTTATGTATACTAGTTATCATAGTGTTCATCTTAAACAAAGCGTAGACTAGTAGACTCACTATCTGTCTTATGTGTACTAGTTATCATAGTGTTCATCTTATCTGTCTTATGTATACTAGTTATCATAGTGTTCATCTCAAACAAAGCGTAGAATAGTAGACTCGCTATCTTTCTTATGTATACTAGTTATCATAGTGTTCATCTTAAACAAAGCGTAGACTAGTAGACTCACTATCTGTCTTATGTGTACTAGTTATCATAGTGTTCATCTTATCTGTCTTATGTATACTAGTTATCATAGTGTTCATCTTATCTGTCTTATGTATACTAGTTATCATAGTGTTCATCTTATCTGTCTTATGCCGGAGCATGACCTGATGCTACAAGATATCCACACCGTGCATGTCCACTGTGATGTGGTGGATTCCAGCTTCTCACTTCTCGATGGAAAGCTATCGAGTGTTCTGGCTAGCTTGGTGATCAGAGGCGAGAAGTTTGCAAAAACAACCTATTCTCAAACAAATCCCCAAGCCATGCGAGCTCTAGGGACAAGACGAAACAGCCTTCGCCTGACAATTCGCGACGAGAAAGGAAATATTATAGACTTCCGTGGTCAACCTATACAATACGTATTGAAGATTGAGTAAATCATATTTATATATATATATAATGGCAAGCGATTCGATTCGAACACTTCCAACGGCGCCGTTCATCTGAAACAGGCTTGTCTGGAGAGAACTTTCGTCGGCGAGATGTCCGTGATACGCTTGAGAGCATCAAAACCCAAGAACAACTCTACGAAGTGGTGCGTAAAAAATATGCCCGTGCGCAGGGAATAGTTCACGGTGTCGCTGTGGCAACAGGTAGTCTATCTGTGCTTTTATCAAGCTCTGGCTTAGCGACTGCTCTAACCGGGGCTGGTGTCATAATTGGCCTGCCACTAGGCGTTATCGGCGGACTCTGTGGGGTAATTTCGGCCGCTACGACTATTGAGGCTAAAAAGCTTGGAATAAAAGTTTCTAAACATGAGAAAACCGCTATGTTGGCGAGAGCGAAAATTAATACGATTAGTGGTCTCGTGTCAAAAGCCTTACGCGATGAAAATGTGTCCGATTCTGAATATAATCTCATCCTCGCTGAGGCAGAAAAATACACGGCTATGAAGGTCGAAATTCGGCATAAAACTTCGGCTAGTTCAGGTTCGGCCACAGGTGAAAAAAGCATGGAACAAATTCGTGCCGAACTCAAGCAAGAACTGCGAGCACAACTCGTCGGCCTAGTGGGATAAAAATCGAAATGTCATACGAGAGAAATAAACAGGGGTTTTATTTTCACTTTGCTAAGATCTTCGTATAAATTAATTCTATGTCGGGTTCGTATGCAAATTTCGAGCCAACGCGTGGGCGCACCGCTAATTAGCATACGGCAGCTGCTCTGAAAGACATAAATACAATATTTTACACCTACGTCACTGTCTAGCTCATGTGGCCCAACGGGTTAAGCGTTGGACTTGTGATTGAAATGGGAGCCATTCACGAGTCCGGTGTTCAAACCTCGGCGGGCCACATGTGGTAGATCGGCTTGTGTTGGGTAAAAAGCTCCCAGCCCAACGCAAGTCGTAGCGCGTCTGCCGATGTGGCAGAAGTAGTAGCGAAGCTATAATAGTAATACAGTAGTAGAAAATCAGCGGCCAGAGTACAAGATACCAGTGTGAGAACCAAATGTGGTCAGAAGCGCTTCTACCAAGTTGCGATGATTCTTAATAGGCGAGAATATATTATGTCGCCACAATTTTTCAAGCAAAAAAAAAACGCAAAATGATAATATACGTAAAGCACGTTTCATTATCGTTTTGTGGCTTACCTTAGATATACGTACCTCTAATTGAAAATATTATGTCGTCACAATTTTTCAGAGGGGTGGGGACATCCGTGGGGTTAACGGGGGCTCCCACAAAGTGTGTACTATAGTAGGATGGGGCTATAGGAGGATAGAAATAACGGTTATTCGAGGTGCTGTGCCAGGACCCCCATGTACTCTTTCTCTGATTGGGGTTTTTAATGGTTACATTAAATGTGTGTTGGCGATGGTCCTTAGTGGGGAGATCAGGGGGACTTATATAAGGAGGTGAATTAGAACGCCTAGTGTACATACTACTATCTGTACTTAAGCCTATTGTAAAAAGAGTACTTGCATATCGGTCCCGCTTGCCAGAGGTTACGTTCTTGCACAAACTTTTAACAATCCAATGGTACTCCGATAACCCAACTAAACAACTGGCTAAAAGGACGCTAAACTCGTGCCTTTATACGCGCGTCGTGACGCTGAAAGGTCCGATTACAAAAAACAAATAAACAAAACTAATCAAATTAGGGGCCTTGAACTAGACTCCTTTACACTTATGGATTACAAAAAAGCTTTAAGTTCAGCCATACTTATTTAGTTGCTTCTTTGGTGGGTTTTGTAAAGGTTTTTCTTTCATATTATTTATTTCTTCGCGATAAAGCTATTTTGGAAAATGCCTTGTAGATGTATGACATAATTCTTGACCAATCAGGGCACGGGAATATCTATATTCACTGATGAAATTATACTAATCAGGCAATATAACACGCTGTCCATGTCTTTGTTCTCTTATATAAACCGGCATGGGTATTTTGCAGAATGCTTAATGCAAATTAAAATATCTGGTCAGCGGTCCGTAGGTTCTCTTATCACGTCCGCCTTGAACGCGGGAGACCTAGGTTCGAGTCCTCCCTGGATTTTCACATAGTATGTCCTAGTTTTCTCTTTCATGTCTTTACATATTCAGTACCTTTGATATGACAGATGTACAGTGATACTATGAGAAATGTGCCTGATTACACTTAGTTCTGAGAATACTCTTTGCTGCCTTACTAGTTATCACTTCGCGGCTAAAATAAAAATATATTATACAGGAATGGCTCCAACCTCTGACTATATAAACTAACTAAAACCTTTCCCGAACCATAACATACCCTAACCGGTCAGTGAACATTTAAGTTCCGAGGTAAACGATGAGAGTTTAGGAATAAATAATCACAGGTAAATCGTAAACGCGTTTCACGAAAATGCCGAAACCCGTCACAACTTAGGGAGCAGGTTACATGCCCTCAAGATGGACCCATTTTGGGGCAGGGGGTGGGGGCTGCTGCCAGCCATGCCCTCCGAAGAAAAAACTCAATAGTAAAACAAAAATTGTTCTAAAATATCTCGGAAGCTAAATGGCATAATCTAGAAATAAGATGGAAAATAGATGGTCAAAAAAGGGGAATGGGGTGGTACCCTGCGCTGACAGCTGTGTCTGGTGAAAAAAATGGGTCCCTATCTGGGACACGTGTTTTGACCTGCTCCCTTAGAGTACATGGGTCGCGGCTCATAGTATTTCCGCTGACCGGATTTTCTAATTTACATTCAGCAAAATACCCCTGCCGTATATAAACACGCGGGATATGTTGGGAGAACGCAGAAAAACGTTTAAAATCACGAGTCGCTAACAGTTGCCAGAAATCGGCCGGGGGATGTCTCGGCGCGCTGTGCAACTCACCGTCAAGGCAGACTGAGAGAAACGAAGGCACTGGTCTGTGTCAACGTGTGGCTCCTTTTTGAAAATATCTCCTTACAGCATATCCCGAAAAGAATAACTCTACATTCAAGACATTTTTTGCCTGAAATGTAAGGCATAAGGCATTCAAGGAATAGAGGACTTGAACTGGGTGTTTTTGTCGCCGAATGTGCACGAGGAAACTGGTTCCCGTCCTCCAGGACGAGGATTCCGTTGGAGCAGCTTTTAATTGAATGAACTCTTATGTTCTCCAAACTCAATGGAATTCAAATATCTAGCTGTTGGGACCTTCCTTTAAGTGAGATGAGACTTAGAGTGTAAGGTACGAGGGAAAAGCTCGATTTTGGTTGGACAACTTCACAACTGTCACACGTGAGTTTGCACTGAAAATTGGGATCAGTTTTCTTTTCATGTAGTTGTTCATAGAAAGCTAAAAACCTTATCTGAATTATCTAAGACCTGCAAGTATGGTGAATGATAACAATTGGCCTTATTCAAGTCGGACTCGAACGTATTAAGCTTAAATTTAGTTTGAGATAAAAAGACATGGAAAAAATCGAAAGAGTGTTGCTTTTTACTCTACTATTCTAATTCGATTCCTCACTCTATTCGTCTGCTAGGCGAATTGTTTGAAAACTAGACATAATCAGTTAAAAGAGAAGTAGTTTTGTTTCCTTTAATCCTCGAATAAACTGATATATCAGCCGGAAGGTTAGCAAATTTGACAAGCTTCATGTAGTGGAGTCGGTCGTGAAGATGTTGTATTTTTGTCAAACTATCTCTGTCAGTTTAGATGATTAAACTGAATCACATTGATCAACGTTTGGTCATTCTTTCATGTCGTTTAATTGCCATTTTGATTTGATTTCATTCACAATCGCGTGCCAACAACACAGCGAGATATGTCGATGGCAAGATAATTTCTATGTCTATAGACCCTCATATAAACAGGGCTTTCAGCCAATCAACGCGCGAGTTTGCTCTAGGTTATTTTATTGCCAACGAGTCAGACGAGTGAAGACGCGAGGCTGACGAAGCGGCAGACTATAGAGCCGATGCACATAAATTGTGGCGATATGCAGAAAAATCTCTCAGCGACTGCAAAAGTGTAATGTAAGTAAGTAAGATTCGCAAGAGCCAACCAGAACACGAGTTGTGTGGTGACATCACGACAGTCTTACGTGGTGAACTCGAAGTGGAATGAGAGATTCCAAGATTTCTTGATGAGAAGGACGGAAGACGTTCGTATAGGCGAACCTTAGTTTACGTGTTTTCCTCATTAGCATACATCAAACTTCAAGCGACGTACATACAAACAAACAGAGTCCATATGTCGAAAGAGCCGAATTCTCACACTTGATAATCATCGAAAATTTGAGAGTGATATGATAAAATAAGCCATTTAATATGAGGAACGCAATAATGACATTTATGCTGGGAGATCAAAGTGATTAGTATCACCAGGAGCCCATGTGACTCCTGGTATCACGAAGTAGCTAGAGATGAGTGATAAGTTGATGATAGGGTGCAAAGGTTCATGGTATTGCATTAAACCATATACAGTCAAACCGCCCTGTATTAAGCGGTCACCCTCTATTAAGCGGTCACTTATCAAAGTCCCGGATTTCGCTTCTCTTATTTACTGTAAACTTGACCTCTGTTAAACGGTCACCTCTATTAAGCGGACGCGGTCACCTTTTGGAAGTCCCAATGCCCTACGTTTATTGTCTTTACCCTGTATAAACGGTCACCTATGGCAATGTGCCTTGGTTATTACGACATGTTTGCTATCATTTTATATACAGTTTCTTCAACACCTCGCTAAAGAACCATTTATAAAGACCGTCCCTGAATTCGTCGGCGGCCTCTTCAAAAAAATTGTTAACCAGGTTGCCATCAGTTTGGGAACGTGGCCTATAACATCAATTTGGCAGTCATATTATTCGGATGAGATTTTGGATCAGCGACTGAGTCGCCTTCTTTCGTACTTTCATACTACAGCATGATTATTTATTGGCGTTACTGTTCTTTTAACAAATGTGTATAAATTTTGATCAAACACGGCATTTAGTGTAGTTTTCATCATGTTTTATGTGTATTTCGTTAAACCTGTATTAAGCGGTCAACCTGTATTAAGCGGTCAACCTGTATTAAGCGGTCACCTTGCTATTCCCCGAGTGTGACCGCTTAATACAGGTTTGACTGTATGAAGGGAATGATATTTCAATACCGCCCCTTTTCACTGCAAACGCCTAGCGAGTGAAGTCAACAACTTAATCGTGAGCCATACCACTGAGGTGCAATTTGTTTGCGATCCCGCCTCCACCCCTTATCGCCTCCCTGGCTACTTGGTGTTTTTAATAGTGGGTGCTAATTTTGCCCCACTTTTTCACTGACTTACTGTAACTGATATTAAACATGTAATGGACATGTACAATGATAGTCATGTGTGTTATGTTTTATTAAAAAGCCACAAGGGTGGCCATTTTAATTCAACCACATGTCTAGTGGTATTACCGCCGGTACCAAATGAAGTCCAAAAACTGGTTAAATTCAGTAACTGACCTTCATGTCTCAGCATAAATATATTTTGAGGACTCGAGTACGTTAAGGCCTGGGTTTGACCCTGTTGCCAGACCCCCAGCAAAGATTTAACGTTTTCTTGTCTTATTTTACTAATATAGTTACCATTTTAAAATAATAACTTAAAGTTTTGTTGGGTTTGACTTCGTCAACATTTGCAGTTCTTCTTATGGTGATCACGTGATCAGTGACGTCATAGCTAAGAGAAGAATGGGGCCGCGAGTTTTATTCATCGGACGAAATTGATCATGAAAATAAGATTGCTTTAAAAAGTCAAATAAAATCACGGTTAGAGGTTGTTTTTATTGATTAGGGGATAAGATGTTAAGGGGGGTATGTGGTCACGTGACCTGTTTTGTTGAATATCCCCTTAACAGTAAACGATAGTGAAGTTCTCTAAACGTGAGTTCCTAGAAATCAGTAATCAAAATATACTGGATACAGTAACTTGTTTACTTGGTGAAAACTCGCAACTCCATTTTAGAAGGAGTTTCCCCTTCTGATATTAGTTTTAAAAGGTCACATGATCAACCAAAATTCAAAAATTCTAGTTAAGGTTGTTTATCATGTGAAGTTCTATTGATCTATCCCTTAATCTTGAAAAATGTGTTTTTCCTATTTTCGGTCAATGACCAGGCCTTAAAGTCGCTATGTCACGGTACTGCGCATGTGTGACAAACTGATGATCTGTGAATTACGTTCCGACCAGGAACGACATTCTCAGAGCGGTGAGATATCCATTGTGAAATCGGCTTCCATTTGTTTTCTGTTTGAACTAGCCTCCTTTGGTCATTTATTGAACTGAATGTAAGATGTCCTAAATAAGTTTTAGTTATTTGTTTATTCAAATGTCGTCGTTGGTGACTGTAAAAACGGAAATCGTGAGTGCTGCTCCGGGTTATCGACTCCGAATACAGCGCCTGGAAAATGCAAGAAATTGAAAGCTTTTTGGAGTTAATTACAACCAGAAGAGGGTTTGGATTGGCCAGTACGTAGATCAGAACAGAATTCACGAGACAATATTGGCAACGTTAACGTTTCAAGTTATAACGACATGGCATTTTCAACAACATTATACCCGACTGCGCTGCCATCTTCTCGCTATTTAGCTGCAGACAGCAAAACCGTGTGGCCGTTTTACATGGACATCCTTGTAGTTTAGGCCCAACATTTCCACGACAAGCACCTTTATAGTCACAGCTATTGATAAGTTGTAATCTTTAAGATTTACATAAACACGCGGGCTGTTAGCGACTTCACTTTGGTAAAATTCGGACTGTTTACGACTAGAAACACGGCCAAAAATACAAGCAAGTAATGAAATACAGATACTATTCTTAACTGCCGTTTATCTTGGATGTAGGAAGAATAAAGTTCCCATAAATCTCGCCATATACTGTGTTAAACTACATTCTACAGCTGTAAACAACTCGCATGTGAATCACGCCTGTCACCCGATACACAGTGGTGTTTTCGGCAATTTATTTTGATTGATTCTCATTGGATGTTACACAATGAAGCTGTCAATTCAATGTATGGACACTGTAACATGCGCAGTAGGGTGACATAGCCCCTTTAACATAATTGAGGAATTACCGTTTAAAAATCTCAAACTTTACAGAGAATGTATGGCTGTCAGCAACTCTTGCCACCCAGCTCATTTTACAGTTTTGAAAAGTCAATTTCTCTGTAAATATTTAACACAACAATCTCAACTTTTCGGTAATTACTAAGTTTAACTTCTCTTTCAACTGATGTAGTCTGTTTGTTTGTAGCTTGAAGTTCAATTTATGCTAATGAGGCAAAAATGTAAACAATGACGTCATGAAGAATTGGCCATTTTTTTTTTATATCGTGGTATTGGCAACTGTGTATGTAGTTGTGTGGAGTGGAGTTTTAAGTACACAATCAAAACCGAACCCGGATTGTACACATTGAGCTGTCAAGCATGTTCGAAGGCATATTGTTTGACCCATCCAGGCAAGTTCTCAGGTGCTGTTGACTATATTTATTAGGGATTCCCTACAGAATATCAGCCGCAGTCGGCCTTTTATAACATTATTCTAGGCATATGTACATTTACTACGATAATACTCATAGAGATTTGGGATTAAAAGTCGTTTTGGGCACGGCACTCTTAACTTGGGCACGACTGGCCGAGACTAAAGTATACCTTTCCACGGGGTCTTTGATTTTCAGGCACGGGTACCCGGCGGAACATTTCCATTTACACAACAAAATCCAAAATATATTGGCACGCGTACCAAAGATTAGAAACGCTGTGCCCAAAATGCTTGTCGTGTACACCGGGCTCCAATCTGGTAACGGAATATGAACAAGAGGACGAGAAGCTTGTTCTAATGTGACTATTATAAACGTACCTTCAGAAGACAGGAGAGCTGCTTGCGCCTCTGCTCCAACAGAAGTGGATGATACCTACAATAAGACAGGAATCATCATCAACAACAAACGTCAGCCACATCAATATCATCATCAATAACAAACGTCAGCCACATCAATATCATCATCAACAACAAACGTCAGCCACATCAATATCATCATCAACAACAAACGTCAGCCACATCAATATTATCATCAACAACAAACGTCAGCCACATCAATACCATCATCAACAACAAACGTCAGCCACATCAATATTATCATCAACAACAAACGTCAGCCACATCAATACCATCATCAACAACAAACGTCAGCCACATCAATATCATCATCAACAACAAACATCAGTCACATCAATGTTTGGCTGTAATCCAACTTCGTAAAAAATCGTTGAATATCGAAACACGTGGTGGCCAAACGAGTAAAACATGTTTTATCGAACATGTTGGATGATGTTTTACGGCGATGTTTGGCCCGACAGTTTTTGTAAGTTTTGATCGATATGAGATATGATGGATAAACTTAAATACAAAATGAACTAAAGGGGAAATTTCTGAAATTGTCGACTTGTTTGATATTCTGAAGCTTTGGACAACCATTTAACTCAACTCAACCACTCTTGAACTCTGCTCCAACACAAGTGGATGATAGCTACAACAAAACAGGAATCATCATCAATACAAACGTCATCCACATCAATATCACCATCAACAACAAACATCAGCCACATCAATATCATCATCAACAACAAGCATCAGTCACATCAATGTTTGGCTGAAATCAAACTTCGTAAAAAATTGACCAATATCGAAACACTTGGTGGCCAAACGAATAAAACATGTTTTATCCAACATGTTGGACGATGTTTTACGGCGATGTTTGACTCGTTTACACAGGCCATCCAACCAGTCAGTTTTTGAAAGTTTTGATGGATATGAGATATGAAGGCTAAATTTTAATACAAAATGAACTAAAGGGGACATTTCTGAAATTGTCGACTTGTTTGTCATTATGAAACTACTATTTAACTCAACTCGACCAAAATTCCTCGAATAACCGCCCTTATCAGAGCGTCACTGGGCGGCTATTTAAAGGAGGAAAGATTTCACAAAAAATGAGGTATAACGCGTGTGTCAAAGGGCGATTTTTACCAATCGACTTTTTTACATGGTAAGCCCAAAAGGTTTCGTTTGCCTTTTTTAATGAGAAAATAATAAATGCCATTTACATTTTCTCCAAAGTCTCCAAACCAAACAGAAAACGGTTTTTTGTCAACGATGGGATCACTCAGGTGTTTGTAGCAACGCATTCTTGGACAACGAAGCTCAATCTCGGAGATAAAGTGCATGCACGAGTCACGTGTGCAACCACTGAGGTGATGATTGTTACAGACTTCATCTCGGTGTTTTGGGCAGATCACACTGAACTCAGTTTCCATGTTCTTCATCCAGGGAAACGTCCTTCGCATTCTCTGGAGGGATGACCTTAGGAAATCTAGTACAGTGAGACAGAAGTGGTGGATAGACTTCTGGGTAGCACGCGGTTCATCCGGTGAGCAGTGTTCTTCCAGGACACAAACAGTTACTGTGCTCGTGTCTGAAGTGAAGACCAACGAAAAATGCATCTTTTCACCAAGATCGTTAAATCTGTAGATGAAGAAATAAACACCAAAATAAGAACCTTGGCAGAGGTTTTAATACGTAATGAATTAGAAATCAACAGAAACAACGCGCGGGATTCCTGTGTATAGATCTTGCAAGAGGCCATATGCATGATGACCTATTGTACCTTCACTACCAGAATTCGTTTGGTTATTCAAAATTTCAAACTCCTGATTTTGTAAATTATAGTAACAAAAGAAGATTCCGGTGGTCAGTAGGTATACATGTACATTTATAAGGTCTAATTCAGCTTAAAGACACGCAATTTAACGCTAAAGATCATGATTCGTTAACCAATCAGCGCGCGAGTTTACGTTGGGCTTTGGGGTTATTACGAACAGATGTGGCCGTGAAACTGCCTACGCGATGCAATTCATTTTGTTTATTAATTTCGTGAAAAGGAATCCCGAAATGGAAAATTAGGACCATAACGTAATACCTTTGCAACACCTTCGTGATTACTTTATTGTAGAGATATGTTGTGCATAGATAGCGTCCTCCAGAAAATATGAAAAAGTTAAGTTCGTTTTATTAGCACTGAAATAGAGTACTTTGTTGAATTTTTACATACCTTGCAAAATTGCTGAAGAACTTCGGCTGTGATGGAGCTTTCCATGTTTCTGCACACCATTCCACAAGAAATACCACCAGTCGAGGAAAAAAACCCAGCGGCAAATGACCACTCTTGAACTGCACAACGACCGGCGGCAGCTGGAAGCTGACGTTTTGGAACAACTCTTGAACCTCTTTATCAGCTGCATGCATCAACATCGGTGGTACCAGGAACACCTCAGAACCATCTGACCTGCGCCACTTGCACAGGAGACTAAACTTCTGCATGATTGACAGCAATGATCCGACTGTCTGTTGGTCATTGATGATATCACCCCAGACGTGCTTCACCAGGGCAATGTCCAAGACACCGGTCTCCTCGAGATCTTTCCAGAACTTGCTAAACTCTGGGTGCCACATTTCTACTGGCTTGACGGTGATAACACTAACAAACATCACTAAGAGCCATTGAGGATCGATGATCACAATTTGATCTAATTCCACTGCATCTTCAAAGTGAATAACTATCTTTAAGTCATGTAGATAGTTCAGGAGTGTCTTGAATTCTAAATCTGATTGTACTCCACATTGCCCAGCTACATCCCTTGCTTTTGTCAAATTCATGTACGTGTAGCCTAGTTGGACGAACGAGATCAGCATCTTTTCAAAGTTCAACCAGCGAAGTGGAATATCGTCTTCCATCTGTAGAAGCTTCTTTGTTAGCTCGACGATATTTCTTCTCAACCTCGTGACTTCTCCATGTTCTTCTTTCTGCCCAGAGAGTGTGTTGTTTACCGTGTAAATTGCAGGGACAAGATGTTCTCCAAATGGCCTGTCAGTCAGGTCTCTGTGTATTTGGCGTGCTGTTGTTGTGTGGTCTTTTCCTTTTTCAAAAGGCAAATCTGCATGGGTGCACGTCAAGAAAACTGGTGGAACTTTCGTTGGTAAATTCAAAGCGCACTCTTCTACAGTCTGTTTGCCTGAAGTTGATTTATATTCCTCAGGCTGGGCAGATTTATCTAGATGAGCTGCCAAAGGGCTCAAATCCCAAGTCTCATCACTAGCACCTCGAGTTAGCGGTATCTTAGACGTCAAATCATTGCTAGGGCTTAGTTTTAAGGATCCGCTATTCGCAGCATCTATTCTGGAAATATCTGTAAATGAATGTGTATCGCTGCCACCTAACGATGCTATACAGGATAGCCAGAACTCCAAATAGTTCATATTTGTCATGGGACAGTGATCATCGACACGTCTCTTTACTGCGCCTTGTTTTACGATTGGCGTGGCTTGTTCGTGAAGATCATTCTCCAGACTATGAACTAGTATATAAATACCCTTTGGTGATAGGAAGATAGGATGTGTCGCGTGGTACACAGGTTGTCCTGCGCAATCCAGCACGCAAAAGAAGATCTCGTTTTCATATTCTGTTTCCCAATTCTTTAGAATTTTCGCGGTGATTTCTGTGATATCTTCGGGCACCTCGAGGGTAGACGATTTTTGGGTTCTTCGTTGTGGGATTGGTTTTGGATCATCTTCTTCCCAGCCTTTCGGGATACCTGCCGCCATTTCTTCGATAGCTTCAGGTGGCTTACGAGTAGAGGGTTGTTGAGGGTTTGAGTGTTGTTTTACCTTTTCTCTTGCCATGACCTGGTACTTTTCTTCGTCCTCTGATCTCACAGCTACCTTGGTGACTTCAGCGCTTTCAGGTTTTTCTCTTGCATCCTCAGTTTCGTGAAGTTTTGAAGCGACATTCTTTGCTAGGCAGTAGTCAAAGGAAAATTCATTCTTTCTCGAATTTTCTTTCGCTCCCCAAGATCCATCTCCAAGTTTACAATGTGACCGATCCAATTGTATTCCATCGGTGCTGTCTTCATGGGGGTCGAATTTCTCACCTGAAAAATGTAATATTCAGAGAACGATAAAATAAATATATGGGACTCTAACTGTTACAGACAACTCACCACAGGTTTGTTCATCTTCGGATGTTCTTATAATAGATGTTTCAGAAAGTACAAAGGTAAACGTAGATATTCATACTTAACGCGCTATATTTTAAGTTCCAATATTCTATTCTTGAAAATGTTCGTCAAAATATTGTCATGTTCTGAGCCTTTTTGCCAAAATGATTTTTTCAGCAAAACTGGAACTCTTTTGGTGACATTTTGACGACAGAAATTCACTATGTCAAAAACACGTTTGTTCTTTCATGTTTATTCACGTTAAGTTGTTACAGTCACTTAAACTCTGCCTAAACGTGTTCAGGGATTACTGGACACATAATTCAAGATTGCCTAAATGAAGTTGGAACTCTGACAAAATGTGTTTAGGAATTACTGGACACATAAGGTCAAGATTGCCTAAATGAAGTTGTAACTCTGCCTAAACGGGTTCAGGAATTACTGGACACATAATGTCAAGATTGCCTAAATGAGGTTGCAACTCTGCCTAAATGTGTTTAGGAATTACTGGATTCATAAATTATCTACCTGAGAGTAAGATTTTTTGAAGTCAAATAAAAACTCTGTATTTTGTTCAATAATCGTACTGGACTGATAGTCGTAAGGCTGCTACAGCTCTGCCGCATTGCGTTCAACGATTACAGATCACGCAATTCTCCACTTCCGCTGTTGACTATTTTCTGAAACAAAATGAAATATCGGGTTTCTTGGACAATTCTGTATCCTTGGACCATCGTGTAAAAAGAAAAGAGAAACTCTGAGCTACCTGCATTCTCTGTTAGTTTGAGAGGTTAGACCTCAAGTGTAGAGAGAGTCTAATCTCAGAAGACTCAGAATACAGTGGATATAAAATGAAGGGCCCATAATGAAAACGACGTAAGAGAGAATTTTGCATCGCATCAATCCATTCTATTTTTACGGTCGCTTTTAGTTTTTTTAAGTTTAATTTTACGTAGATCGTGACTATTCTTGTATGTACAAATACTGATTATAGATGGTTGCAGTCAATCCCCAGAGATTCAAAGCGCATGGCGGCCATGTTGGTGTACCTAACAAAAGAAGCTAACGAAGAATCTATTGTTAAAGGTACACCAACATGGCCGCCATGACGTCATGTGCAACCCATCTTTATACTGAATAAATTCAGGATTTGGTTTTTTCTCGCCTTCCTTGTAACCCCCTATTTTTAATAACACGAGCTCGTTTACCAGAAAGCCAAGTCAAACACGTGTTATCAGTGTCTATGGTCATTCTGTTTTGGCTTCTTTTTTCAAGTCTTTCATTAATGTCCGAACTGAATGTTTGTTTATTTTGCATTTCGTTGAGTATTATTATTTTTCAAATTTGAATGTATTAGCACTTTCTCATCAGAAATTCGCTTCACGCTATAGTGCACTTCACAAAGCAACATTGTTGAAATACTTAAAGTTTTCACACTTTAAATTAAACAGGGTCGCTCATTCGAAACGTTAGTCCATTATTCCGACAAGAATCTTCACTGTTTTAACTCTCTATCCAGCTTGGTGTCCAGGTTCAAAGAAATCTAGCCCCAAGGGAAACAGCGCGTTTTGTGTCCCCGAGACCCTCAATGTTCCCCGATCGAGGCGCAGCCTCATGCCACACACCATACATTCTTTGTAAATTTTCGGCACTTTTGAAAAGTCACTTTTTTCAAAACTATCCATCATGTTAATCTCAAATTTTCGGTAATTACTAATGTACTTTCTCTTTCGATTGATACAGTCGGTTTGTTTTTTGCTTGAAGTATGACTTACGCTAATGAGGCAAAATATAAACAATGACGTCGGCAACGATCGCCCTGTAGGATATGTTCCCTAGGGAGTTAGAATCACGTTTTCTTTGCGTTGAAGGTGTTTGATTGACTTGGCGGTATACATTTATAGTTTAATGTATATATTATTGTTTTGATGTAAATAGTGTAGCAACTTACTTAATTTCTATTATTACTATTAGTTTTTCCTTTCACGGATGTATAGCTACTCTGTAGATAGGCTGTGAATAAACCATTATTATTATTATTATTATTATTATTATTATAACCCTAACGCCTCACTTCGATGTAATGAAGCGCCATTGAAACCATCGTTCTTGCATGACACCAACATGTACACACCGTTCCAAACTAAAATGAGGTTCTATTCTCTTTCGCTGCGCTCAGCCGAATAGAAAACATTTATATTATATACAGCACAACGAGACAGGTGTGGAGGGAGTCGCCCAGCAGTCGTTCATTTGCTAAGGTAGCTAGGATAAGTAATTACAATTACCCTATATCATTATGACGTCACGGCTTGTTTATGAGGGGGACAGATTTTGAACTAAATCTGCGCTGCTGAGGAAAATTTAACTTCGAATTGTCTGGTTTCCAGATATCAGCTGTATCAATGTTTATCCCACAATATTTACCGTATTTGGTGGCTGTTACCGCTATTCTATGTTCTACAAAATGCATTTGATAGCGATTTCCTTTGTGTTGTTGCTGTTTTGTCCCCCTCCCACGACCATGATCCTTAGCATTTAAACAATAGATTGTTTTGATTTAACGTCATAATGATATAGGTCAATTGATGTCAAGTCTTGAATACATTAATAGTCGAGTATCATACAGAAAAAACTAACGTGCTGAGCCGGACACGAAAACCAGTTAAAACCCACGTAGGGAACATTTTTTGGAACGTGTTCTCCAACCCAATGATGCAGCACCACCTGTTGGAGGTTACAGGTACTAAATTACAGTGGAAGACAAAGTTGGATCTAAACGGTAACACTGAACATTAAGGCTAGACAAAATCCTTCTAGGAAGGACCATGCAATAATTGCCTCTCAATTTACGTAAATAACAAATAAATGTAAATTGAAATCTCAAAATTTAAAAAGGTCAAAACGAAGGCTGGTGTGTTTATGACAAGGAGTGGTTTATATACGACCCGTGAAGGTCCCAGAGGACTACAACAATAGTGCTAATGACTAAAAGAAAATTATTTTTCCAAAGTAGACAAATTCCGTCACATTCCTTGAAACTCAACAAAATAATTTTCAGTTGGAGAAAAAGAAAAAAGCTTCCGAATTTCTGACCCCTTTTCCAAATTCAAAGCTAAATGTACAGTATTAACTGACTGATTTAAAGTTAGAAATAGTCCGAGAAGAGACAAGCTAAGATCCTTGGTCTGAGAGCTCTCAGCTGAAACAAACGCAATGAAGTTTTAATTACAAATTGCTTTGTTTTTCAAATATCCACATACTTAAGTAAAGTAAAAAGTAAAGTACTTTTTTTTATTAATGCTAGTTAACACCCGGGGTAACCTCCGCCGCAGGCAACTCCTAATTATAATTAAAAAATCGAGAAAAGATGTGAAACCGGGCTTCCTGTGGTAAGAGAGGGCCGAGCATGGGTCTGAGGACGAAACAAATGAGGGGGGAGGGGGAGGGGAAGAAGGAAAAGAAAAGAAGGAGATGCCTGCCAAATACTGAGGTGTACGGACCGACTCCTGTACCACATGGACTTTGTCCTGTACCCCTCTACCCAAGGGAATTATTGCGCTCATCAATAAAAACAAAAGTATAAACGTGAGCGGGAAATCGACAGTTGAGTTCTAAGACCCCAGTGCTGAGTAAAGGTTTATACAAGAACGTTCTGAAAGATGTGAAGTCCAGAAAACAGCAGATAGAAAAGGAAAGCGCTGAACTTGAAGTACTTAAAACAAAATTAGCCGAGGTGAAACCTTACCCTGGTTCCAGAGGTTTTGATCTTGAGAGAACAGCTCATTGATCGCCGCTTCGCGGCTCTTTCTCCGCGGCTGTTCTCACTCTAGAAAACCTCTGGAACCAGGGTAGTGAAACCTAGGCCTAGCCGTTCAGTCATTCAAACCTAAGTCAAACATCCCAAGGATCGAGTGCAGGAGCGAGTAAACATTCACCATACAACAGAAAGGAAACTGAGCCGGGACTACAATAGACCAGTTCGCGGTAAATTCCGACATTTTGAAAGGGGTGCAAACATGGCGCGAAATACAGTGTTTGTATGGGAATCGATGGGAATCCGATGCCAAATAAAATCCGTAAAATCGTATTTCTGAAATATTCTTCAGATACAATACCAGGTAAAAGATTAACATATCGAAATTTGAGGGATGTAGCTGTGCTGAGAAGCGTGCAATCGTGTTTTCAGTTTTCCATACATTGTCTGTAAATTTTCACGCGGAATTTGACTCGTGTCTATAAGCTGTCTCTTGGCTGGATGTGTCTATGTCGTTTTTAGCAAATTTTGGCTAATTTTACGTGGCAGTAAGTATCACTATACGATTCTGTGTCTAGCTAATGCCGGTTCATGTTTCTTTTATAGCGGGATACTGATTCAACTCGAGGTTCTGTGAGTTGTCAATGACTCCATGTCATTTCCTAATCAAATCAGCATCTCTTCTATTTGCGATATTGGTATCAGTTTCGCTTGCCTCAAACAGCCCAATAATTTTTTTTTAATGGTCGCACATATTAATGTAGAAACGAATATTTTTTTTTCAGAGAGTTTTTGCAGTAGAGCAGAGATTAAGGAGAATAAAAAGATAGCTTATATCAGGAAGGTGGGATGAAGAACAATGCCATTCGATAAAGCAAGTTAATTCTTTTACAGATAAGAGCAGCTTTTGATAGCTGTTTTTTTATTGTAAAAGAGTCCAATTGTTGGAAATTAAAGCAGGATCTAGTTTAAATGTTATGGATATTTGTAGTTTGGTGAATTTTGATGGTAAGTTGGAAAGCGGTCAGAAATTCGGAAGCTTTTTCTGAGCTTGGAAAGGGGGTCAGAAGTTCGGAAGCTATTTCTGAACGTGGGAAAAGGGGGTCAGAAATTCGGAAGCTTTTTCTGAGTTTGCTAAGGGAGTCAGAAATTCGGAAGCTTTTTCAGAGCTTGTATATTTTCACATTGCTTGGAACGTTTTTTGGCTTCCGCACTATTAAGGTATTTTTAAACATGATCTTTTGCTGTCTTTTTCTCTTCCGTAAAAGTGCGGCGTAAAAGTGCGGCGTAAAAGCCGTAAAAGTGCGGCGTACGCTGAACCTCGCGCCGTCTTTTGCTGTCTTTTTCTCTTCAGAAGTATTTATATAAATTACAATTACATTTTTCTCAAGTTTATGCTTTTCCGTATGAACTACACTTTTCATTTTAGTCAATATTTGCTTGTGATGCCGCAATGAATTGGGAAATATCTCTGTAAATGTAACAATTTCGACAATATATATTAGTTTCCACCGAAATAAATATTTTTTTCAGAACGATTTCGATGTTTTGCTCTATTTTTCTCACTTTGGAAAACCTCATTTTAGTTTGGAACGCGGTCAGTTTGAATAGCGGTTAGCTTTATTACATCAAAGTGAGGCGTTAATTCGGGTCAATATCGCTGAAACTGCTATTTGTAGACGCCATTGTAATATCAGCTATTCTAGCTCTAGCCTTCAAGGTTGGAGGATCAGAGCGTGGGATACGAAAAAGCACCATTCTTCTCAGTCTGATCCGCGGAAAACTACATAAAATCATCTGCTGTCACAGGCTATTCAAACTCCAAACTTCTCATACAAGAGATGGAAATGAAGGTTTAATTTATACTTACGCTAATTGGTTAACTGATTCTTGCATGCGACCTGATCTCATCAAGTAATTCCCAGTTTGTACTAATACGTCAGTTGAATACTTACTACCAGAATCCTTTTCGAATTATTTTTTCTTCTTCAGATTTTTTAACTCCTCTGAGAATACCAAGACAATAGGCCAAATTAGAAGAACACAAGAATAAGCGCAAAGGATTCTGGTAGTTGTATTCAATTGACAGGGGCGGATCCAGGAAATGCAGAAAGAGGAGCCGTAAAAGTGCGGCGTACGCTGAACCTCGCGCCGTGTAGGCGCCATTAGCTAGGGGGTGCGGGGGCATGCTAATGAAAAGGGGAGCCTCGGCCCCCCTAAACCCGCCCCTGATTGACGTAATAGTCAAACTGCCTATTCCCAAACGTACATTGTAATGGCGGCAATTGGTTCAATGTGAATGTTGCAGCCTTACAATTATGTTTCCAGTAATCCCTGAACACTTTTTGTTAGAATTCCAATTTCATTTAGGCAATCTTGACATTATGTGTCCAGTAATTCCTGAACACATTTTGTCAGAGTTCCAACTTTATTTAGGCAATCTTGACATTATGTGTCCAGTAATTCCTAAACACATTTTGTCAGAGTTCCAACTTGACTTAGGCAATCTTGACATTATGTGTCCAGTAATTCCTGAACACGTTTAGGCAAAGTTCCAACTTCATTTATGCAATCTTGACATTATGTGTCCAGTAATTCTTGAGCACATTTTGTCAGAATTCTAATTTCATTTAGGCAATCTTGACATTATGTGTCCAGTAATTCCTGAACACATTTTGTCAAAGTTCCAACTTCATTTAGGCAATCTTGACATTATGTGTCCAGTAATTCCTAAACACATTTTGTCAGAGTTCCAACTTGACTTAGGTAACTTTGAGATCATGTGTCCAGTAATTACTGAACACAGTCTGGTAACTGTGTTCTGGATGTATTTCAGAACGAAACATGTATTTCATTTTGACAGTTATTTTCATCAAAAGTAAAATGTTCTACTCATTTCTGAGAATTGTGCTGTTGTAAACAGGAGAAAGTGATGATTGTAATTAAATGTTTTACTGAATTTTAAACCGCGTCAAACTTTGTATTCTGTATCTTCTCTCTTTGCTTTCTCTGTTTTGTCAACTTCTATCTTTTTAGCTCAGTTCGTTGACATGCTCTGCTTTTATCTGGCAAACTTGCCAACACAATTCTTATAATATGACATTGGCTTGGTAAACTTTGCATTGAAAAGATGAAGTTTTGACACAAATCAAGAAATAGAATATTGGAACTTAAAATAGAACGTGTTACTTATAAAGATAGCTCTAGAAAATTGGACTTAGCATAAGACTCTTAGAAAAAAACTCGTCATAATAAGGCAATCACAGATTCAGCAAATTTACCTACTGATATCACGGAGTCAACAGTAAGTAATCAACTTCATGGCCAATCTATTATGCAAAAGATGGGGGAGACTAAAACGTCTAGTTCGTAACCGTACTATAAAATTTAATGGCAATGTAGTATCTAATGCAAATCAGAACAATTGGGGAAACAACTTACGAGGCCTACTCTGGATCCTTAGGTCGCCTTATGTCGCTTAATGTCGCCCAATGTCGCCCTATGTCGCCTTATGTAGCCCTATATTGGCTTATGATATAATATGAAATTACACATTTTGCTTAAATAACTGGTTATTATAAAACTATATTTAGACTGTAAGTGTTTTTGTTTTTAATAATTATTAATGAATACAAATTTATGTATCTCTACACCTACATTGTATATCAGTTGTATTGACTAAACCTTACCACCCCCCGCCCCCCACCCCCGAGGTCCCACTGCTCTTACGTACCTTACCCCAGTAAATAAATTTCACATTTGCTCTTCATAGTTGAGAACCCCATAAGGTACACATTTGCCTATACGACCGACTAAAAACAATTGCAACTAATTATGTTAATGTATCTATACACAGCTAATAATAACCTAAACAAGGATCTGTACCATAAAAGGGCATTGCTCTACCTCTTTCACACTTGAAAAAATAGGTACCCGAGGGATTGGTATTGGGAAAGGTATTGGGATGATTGGAAGAGTATTGTCATGGTTGTGTTCATTATAGGTAGGGGTTATTAGATGCTAGGGTATTCTCAGACAGGTTTAGTACAATGTACCTAAGATGACATGCAGGACAATTAAAGGAGGGGCTAGCTGCACTAGGTAACTGTTTCACTGAGCAGATTGTGAACATAAATAACAATAAAATTAGTAATATGCACATTCAAATCCCGGACAGTTGTTTGCTGACAGCATCAGAGAAATTCTCGCTTTGTGATTGGATTACGAGTGCCATACGGAATTCTCAATCTGCGTCGGCCTTATAATTGTTTTACTGCAATATAATGGAGATGTGAACGAACAAGCATCGATCCAATAAGGTCCCTTGGGATTGCTAACGCTTTTCTTCAACTCTGTTGCATTGTCTAGTGCACAAGTTCATTAGACTCCAAAATTAAGCTGTACATAAAGTTATTTTTAACATGGATAATCAACTTTCCTCTGTATTTGGTACCCATGTTGTAGTTCAGTGCTCTTTAGTACTTACATAATCATACTTTTATGCAAAACAGTAGAGTATGTTCTGAATAGTGAACATATCAAGGTAATTATTATAATTTATCCAACATGTCTGCCTAAATCCCCCTTGCTCATTATTTATCACTATTCTCACTCCATAATTAATTAGCTCATAGCGAAAAGTTACGTAACTTCTTAAATACCAGCGGGATCTCGCATGCCTGTTGTGGCTATGATGCTTTGCGCCCCCTATGCATAAATTCAGCTGCCACTCCCAGATCGGGGTCACTTCAACGGTACTCCGGGAACATACGCATTTATTGCTTCTACGTTGACTGTCAACCGCTACCAGCCCTTTCTATCATGGCTGAACGTCTTCCTCCACCGTCTGCCCCAAACGCAGCTCCTGCAGAACCAGCACCAGTAGCTCCAGTAGAAGCTGAACCAGCGAGAGTTGAACCGGCGAGAGCAGAACCAGTGAGAGCAGAACCAGTGAGAGCAGAACCAGCGAGGGCGGACCCTGAGCCGGCGCCAGTAGAGGCGGGAGCTGAGGTAATTTTTTAGTCTATATTATGGTACTGTGGCAGTATTTTCGGTTTGTTACTCAAGGGCTTTTTTCGGGTTACCTTTTTCCCCTTCTTTTCAGTGCACTAGTACTTCGGTTTTGTCTCGTATTGGTTGCATGTTCTGCGGTTTTTCTCTCGTTTGTATTAGGTTAATTCTTACTTTAGCTTCCCGAGATTCAGTTTTCTCGTATATGTTTCGCTGTAGTTTGCTTACTCAGTTTAGGTCAGTTTCTTTCGGTTCTGGCTTAGTTGTATACACGTTGCGTAATTTCTCGGATTGTTATGCTTATTGTGTTTTATAGTCCTTTTTTACCGGTTGTTTCTTCAAGTTTTTTGTTGTTTCACATTGTCTCGGTAATTAGTTCTTTTTGGGGAAGGTGTTTGTGCATTTTTGCGTCCAGCCTTTATGGCACATTGGTTGGCAATAAACATTGTTTGTACGCAGGAACGCGTTTCTTTTAATACCCTTCACATTCAGCAGGGGATTTAGTGTTCACCTTCCTATTTAGGTAAAATATACATTCTATGCCCTTTTTGGCCTCTTTGATATGCTACCGATTAAAACAGCAAAAACATTGTTAGGATGTAGAGCATGCTACCGATAGAGTTATAAAACGTATTGTACGCGAATATGGGATGCTACCTATAAAGTTAGCGAGACTGGGCGCATATGTAAAGTATGCTACCGGAAAAGACGGAAAAGCTGCGCACGTGTATAGAGTATGCTACCGGTAAAGACAGCAAACACGTTGTACGCGTGTAGAGTATGCTACCGGTAAAGTTAGCAAAGCTGTGCGCATGTGTAGAGTATACTACCGGTAAAGACGGCAAAGCTGTGCACGTGTACAGAATATGCCACCGGTAAAGACGGCAAAGCTGTGCACGTGTATAGAGTATGCTACGGGTAAAGACAGCTAGAAAGTGTTGTGCGCGAGTTCAGTGTGCTACCGGTAAAGACAGCGTAATACTGTGCGCGTGTGAAGCATGCTGCCGGTAAGATAGCAAAGCTGTGCGCGTGTACATAGTATGCTTAACCTTTTTATGTATAGCGTGACGGGAAACTAGTTCTTCGTTGTAATCAGTCTGCGGTATTTATTTTTTCTCAGGCTGCAACGCGCATTAAGGCGCTAGAAGAAAAGCTTAGGAAGCTTGAGGACGACAAAAGTATCGAAAGGTCGGATGTGGGTCTGGCAGCGCTGCGGAGATACATTAGCCGCTCTGGGAACCTGTTTGACCGCTTTGAGGCCATCGAGCTTCTCCAATCTCTTTTGCGTATGGCTCAAAACGAGGTTCATGAAAAAGCGGACGAGTATGCGGCCAGCCTCAACGAGATTAGATCAAGGGCCGACGCCTTTGATAACGCTCAGCTGCAGCGTTTGTTTTTGGGCCTGATGGGGGACCCGGTCCGGGCCAAGGTGGCTAAAGAAGCGGGAGTGATACTAAAAAGTGCTTCCAGAATTTTCCCTCCGGCGAGCCTCCGCGCAGATACAACCTGTATCCTCAAAGCATGGCTCGGGTGCAGTGCTATAGATGTTTTGGTTGGGGTCACCTGACTCGATCCTGTCGGTCCGCGCCAAGCAGACGCAATTTTGGTCGTGGCCGTGGAGCTGAGGGACGATCATAGTCATCCCACTATTGTTTCATGTACTTTCATTACAATAAAGTTACTACGAATACGTGGTGATTGTTGTCGTGGGCTTATTTTTTTTTTCTTCAAGAATATTCAGGCCTGGTTTTGTTAAACTTTCAGAATTCACAGGCCTTAGCGTGCTTTAGTATGCTCGTACCCGCTTTCTTCGTTGACTTGGGGGGGGGGGCGCTGCTCTGTGATCTAATTCCGGACTTTCTAGTCCCGAGCTTGGGTCAACGAAGGGGGTGGGTCCCCTGCCTATCAAAATTAATAGGATACATTTTCTCCCTTAGGAATCAGACTTGTTTTACCAGAGGGTTACTTCAGCGGCTTCAGGCATGCCTTCTAACGCCATTCCAGTTTGTGACATAGCGCAGGGGACCTCCCCCTTCGTTGGCCCCCTCCCTTCGCCAAGAATGGTCGTAGCGTCGCCAGCATTAGCTTCGTTGTCTCAACTCTGGTTCTTGGACCCTCGGTTCTTCAGGGCGGGAGAAATTCATAACCATCCCTTAGGATGGGAACAGCTATTGAACGGTTATAGCTTTCCCCAAGTAGACTTATTGGAAATCATTCGGGACGGTGTACGGATCGAACGTTTCTTTAAAGCTTTTAAAGGAAGATTCAAGGGATGTTGTTATGATTCGTCGCTGCCTCCGCCGGCTAGTTTGGAAATTCTAAGACCTGCGTCCGTTATCACGCCTATATTGCAGAAACTATAGTAGAATGGGTTTTATCTCGTGCTATTGAAGTCTGAGGCAAAGTGGGTATGGTTGAGCCTCCGCACTTGGTCCTTCCTCTCACTGTAGAGCTTTTCAAGCCTCGTCTTTGCTTGCCATGATGAGAGGTTCTTAATTTTGTGGATTACAGATCTCCCATTTAAATTATATCACCTTTTCGACCTACCGAGATACGTGCTCCCCGGTCATTTCCAAACGACAGCCGACG
Source organism: Actinernus sp. WN-2022 (assembly GCA_030867875.1). NCBI lineage: Eukaryota > Metazoa > Cnidaria > Anthozoa > Actiniaria > Actinernidae > Actinernus > Actinernus sp. WN-2022. The sequence goes on along the minus strand of JAOWCC010001679.1, from coordinate 11,169,344 downwards.
ACAAGAGTGGATATCAACACGTGCTTCTCCATCCCTCATCACGCACTTATTTTGGTCTGGAGTTCGATGTCGGTTTAAACAAATCACAATGTGTTCCGTCTAGTTCCTGGGTTTCGTTTGTGATTCTTCCCGCCAAGCTTTTCTACTCCCTGACGATAAGAAGCAAAATTTCAAGTAACTGCGGGAAAAGATCTTATCATCTCCTTGTGTTGGAATAAAAACACTTCAGAGATTTGCGGGGAAAATAATGTCTTTCAGCCTCGCTATCCCCGGCTGTAAACTATATGTGCGACAAACCTTTAAAGCAATTTCCCAGCTCAGCCGATGCTCGAGGATAATCGTTAATGTGGAGGAAAATCTTCGCGTGGAGATTTTGCACTGGCGCTTCCTAGACGAATGGACCCAATGTTTGCCTTGGCGTTCTGAGCATCACGTAACTGTTTCTTTGTTTTCGGACGCCTCAGCACGCGCGTGGGGAGCAGTTCTGCGTCAGGGCGTAGAGAGCTAATCAGAACAAGATATTAATATTCTGGAGTCAAAAGCCCTACTGAATGCACTCAAGGCGTTCAAGGATCGCATATCAAATTCTAGAGTTGATGTGCATAATGACAACCTAGTCCTTAAGTCGTCTTTGGACAACGACGGTTGCAGGAACTCTGCCATTAATGATGTGATTAAGGAGATTCTCTGTCTAGGTCGCAACGGGAATTTTAGTATCCATACCTCCTATGTCCCGTCTAAACTGAACCCAGCGGACGGCCCCTCCAGGGCATGCTCCGACACAGAATGTATGCTCACTCGCAAGGTGTGGCTTCGTTTGGACAAATTCTTTGGGCCCCACTCTTTTGATTTGATGTCCTTGGACAGCAATTGTCAGTCGGATAGAAATGGAAAACCTCTTCCGCACTACACACCATGGCCTACTCCGTGCTCTGCTGGGACAAATGTTTTTGCCGACCCCCTCCCTACAGGCCATAATGTATACGCGTTCCCACCGTTCGTGTTACTTGGTCCCCTTCTCCGCTACATTCTTGACCAGGGTTTCCATGGTGCCTTTACCCTTGTTGTACCGGACATTTGTCCCCGACCATTTTGGTGGGCAACCCTCAAAGCCTTCACCGTGGATTGCTTGTTGTTGGGAAAGAAGGGATCCAATGGAGTCTTGCTTTTCCCTTGCCGTCATTCACCGGACTGGATGCCACGCCCTTTGCAATGGGACCTTTGGGCATGGCGATGCGTTTGCTGATTGAGTTGTGCTACAAGTATGTTTTTTCTTTCTATGGGTAGGTCCTAAGGCCTTGGAAACCAGCGCGACGGTGCTCTGCTTGCTTATATCCGAACGATGTTGACGCCAGCTTTTGCCAGGCCTATGGGTCCAGAGCATATTCCCTCAAAACTAGTACGCCTAGCAAGGATGGCGTAGTAGCAGTACGGTAAAGCACTACACTAGGGTGTCATGTACGGCCAGTACCACTTCTCTTAGAGAGAGAGCCCAGTCGAATGACGGTTCCCTCGACCACATACCAGTTTCTCACCCTAGCAATCTTCAGTGCATATTCTAGGCCCAACCTTCAGGTGGTCACATTTCTTTATGTTTGAAAATTTCAGGTATTCGTTGGGGGCATGTTTGTTAGTATAATTTAGTGAAGGAATCTGAGTGTTGGGAAGGAATACAATCTGAGTAATAATGTGGTGCGCTGTGATTTCGTTTTAGTAGCCAGTTTCCCTAATCATGCATAGCACAGGTGGTGATGGCAGGAGCGAACTCTTCCCATAACTTAACTTTGCGCGATGGGATAATGAGCATGCAGTAAGGATATGGTACTATTCTCACTGCATAATTAATTAGCTCATAGCGAAAAGTTACGTAACTTCTCAAATACCAGCGGGATCTCGCATGCCTGTTGGTGGGTCTGTATGATGCTTTGCGCCCCCTGCGCATAAATTCAGCTGCCACTCCCAGATCGGAGTCACTTCAACCGTACTCCGGGAACAGACGCATTTATTGTGACCCACCCACCTCCCCTGGTAGCGGTTGACAGGCCCTAGTCTTATCCTCATTACATGCACATTACCTCTGCAGTCGCGAACTCTTCCCATAACTTAACTTTGCGCGATGGGATAATGAGCATGCAGTGAGGATATGGTACTAGTTGAAGTTTATAACATACACATCTCTACCTAAAGTTATAATGAATGAAAGCCAGGAATTTTATAACTTAATAGGAATAGCTAGGAGCTTATGTGCCTATAATACGTCCTAAATTTTCAATTCTATGATTGGAGTGTTGCGTCAATGAGGATCACACCTCTGGCTCTGCATCCTACTTTCTATCTCGATCACAGTTTTAGAAAAGCAGAAACGAGCCGAATTCAGTCTCCAGAGAACACTTGAATTGCGAACGAGTCGGAAGTCATCATTCTGCAGTTGAAGTGAAAGAAAATACATAAATAAAGTAGGAAACAATAAATAATTACAAAAAATGAGAGAGATTGGTCTCTGTACATGAAGAACAGCGGCATCTGGAGATCCAAGTACGAGTGCTAGTGAAATTACTGTCAAGGTTCCATTAATGGATGCCAGGTAGCGTCTAAAGTTGGCTAGGTTGGTGGATGTTCTGGCCTGAAGAGAAAGTGCATTCCAGAGGGGAATGACACCGTTGAAAAAGAGAGTTTAAAAGGTTACCGTGTTAACCCTCTTATAGCGGTCTTATAGCCGTAGGTTTCCTAGTAGTTATAAGCACGTTTAGAGCTTGAGGCGGCATACCAGACTAGCACTCCCATTTCCAGAGGACTGCTGGCAAGCGAAAGGTAGAGCGGAAGCATTTTAGCCGAGACGTTAGTACCGACTTGATGAAACCGAGAGAACGATTGGTTTTATTACTAATCTTGTCTACGTGATTGTTCCAGGAAAATAGATAGTTGAAGAGAGGAAAGCCCTTCACAGAATTCTGTTTCAAAGAAATGTAAATGGAATAATACAACAACAATTATTATGTCACATAATTATCAATTTAGTTTTATTAGTTATTATCAGCATGTTAATTATAACAACATTATTTATTATCCTTTAAATAATATTCTAAAATTCACTAATAGTTCATAAGGGTACTAGGGTGCTGCATATCACATTATGGCCTCTTTATACCCTAATATAGACACTGATATAAAAAAGTCTTTATATCAGTGTAGACGTGATGTATTATTAATCACGTTAAATTACATCGGATATAGATACACTGATGTTTTATTAATCAGTACTTGCTCCCAAACTGAGGATCATAATCACAAGAGGCTGCATGCTAGGTCCTCCGCAGGCAACACATAATAGAGGTAATCGGCTAACGCTGTTGCCACCCAATTCAGATCATGTGATGTAAACAGATGCTACTCTGGGGAATTATTTCTTTTTCATTCTAATCATAGTGCAGTCATGCCTATCTGAATAAAATTAATTTTCAAATAGTCAATTCTCCAGAGTAACGTCTGCTTACATCACATGATCTGAATTGGGTGGTAACAGAGTGAGCCGAATACCTCTATTACAGTACATTATTGAAAAAATAGAGAAAAACAATATGTAACCGGGCTTCCTGTGGTAAGAGGGACGAGCAAGGGTAAACATATAAGCCGGAGGTGGCTCAGCTGCATGCAGCCTTAACTTAGGCTATATACATGTATGTTTGTTTGGAGAGTTGAAATAAAGTATCAATGACTGGTCAGAAATTAGCAGGGGGGAGGGTTGGAGAAAAGGGGAAGGTCATAAAGATATGGGCAACTAAAAAAGGGTTGGTTATAGGGGAAAAGGGGAAGGGGAAAAATATTTCATACTTATTGTACGGGGAGGTTACAGTCAATCTCGAAAACGTTGTCCTCAAATACAGTTACTGTAAGTACAAATGATAAATAATGCCAGTAAAATATACATAACATTATGGGATGTCTTTAAAAAGAATGTTCACTAAGTCTGATGTAAGAGGTATCTAAAGAATGTATTTCAGGCCTAATGTTAACCTATATATTTTTGATATATTTGTTGTTATGCAATCACTATAAGAACAACTCTAAATAATATTGATACACCATAGAATTTTGAAGTTAAAGGTACAATTATAGGGGACAAGGGGGATAAGACAGATTACAAAATGATTGACAGTTAAACAATATTAAAAAGGTGAAAACAGATATCTCTCCTGAAATATTTGATCACAAACCAATGCCAAATGCAAACCAGTTCTTAATTTATATCATTACTTGTAAAGTTATATTGTATTGTATTGATGAGCTGTCTATTGTGGCATTATGCCAGGAGCACAAAACAGGCTCTTGTCGCACAGCTAAAAAAAACATTATGGGCGCCATTACTTCCAAAGTTTGTCAATACCATATAAGTCATATTGTGATATATTTTACTCACATTTCGATTCTGATTGGCTGAGAACATGCAACTAATTTTTGATAGCTAGCTGTAGCACTGAAAGTGTGCCTCATACAATATTATCTGCTACCAGATAATACATAGAGCTCGATGATAAGCAAATACCACAGCGCTCAGCTATATTTCTAGTCAATACTTTCTCCTAAACTCGTAAAATAAATGCAATTTTTAGCTTGAATATGAAAGAAAGTCTTGAATCAGAAATTCAATCGTTAGCAAACAAATTTTATACGGCATTTCATTTAGCTTTGTTTACGATAGCTTTCCGTCTTGCTAAAACTTGAGCACAAAAATGTATAATAAAAAAAATAATGAATTCGGTTTTCGCATGATAGCGAAAATTATCAAGACCTCGGTCTCAGCCACAGATATCTGTCTTGATAATTTCGCTATCATGCTAGCTCAACCTCATAATAATTGCATAATATGTGTCTTAATTTGTATTCTTCCTGCATATTCCTGTACATGTAGTTCATTTCAAATTGTGGACCGGTATCTCACCGGTATATGTGGTAGTCGTACGTAAACTTCCACAAATAAAGTGTCGTTATCAGCACGCTAGGGCACATTGCGGTTCCAAAACCTTTCTTTCGACATATAAACACGTACATCGCCATAGCTTCTCTGCACCAAAGGCTGGTACTCCAACCCCTCATCTTGTTGCCATAGGTGTTGTATAAATTGTAGTTGATCTCACATCCTATGCAACGTAAGGATATCTTCAACCGGGGCTCTCAGTGTGAACACAACCACATTTGCAAGGTTTGTTGTGCCTAGAAAGGGTACCATTATTCGTCATTTATACAACCAAATATTAATACAGGTTCCGGTAGGAGTTGTCGGTAAGATCGTGCGATTTCTACCGCGATTTTAGTGTTGCAGATATGCAGGGGAAGAATTAAGTGGTCAGCGGAAGAAGTTTTGAACAAGTCGTTCTGGGAATTCAAAGCAACGAAAGTTTCGTGGGATTGCACTAAATTGAAACCCGCTTTGTTTTGTTTGTCCGCAGTTTATGCCGAGTCTGAAGGTTCTCCCATTTCGCAACGAAGTATTGTCTAACTTACTATTGTCTAACTTGCTTTGCATTACTTACGATCAAGCTTCGCTTTTGTGCCGGGTTTTGTGTGAAAGTTACGCCTTAAATTATGGCAAAGTTAAGGAAGTCCAAGATCTTCCTGCCATAATTTTCGTTTGCCTTCGGCCTTCCTGACTGAAGTCGGATCACGTGGATGATTTGTGACGTGTGACGGTAACAAAACAAGAGCCCATCTGGGCTTTCACTCGGGCCACATGAGATTGAAGATGAAATACACTTTCATTTGAAATCCTCTTAGTAATAACCAAAGGGAAGAATTATTAGCTGAATTTAGCAGTCTTTAGGAGTGGCCGATAGCGCGGTGACTTTCATTCTCTGCTCCCCTAGTATATATGTAATTTAATAGTTTTGTTTTTCTCGTATGTAAATTAAAGAAGCTGACCTTTTAAATTAAACACTACTTATGATCATGTAACACATGTTTACAATTTAGTCTGCTGTTCTGTTATACTGCAGGTTCCGAGTACTAGTAGATGATTGTCTCAAATGTATGTTTATATTTGTACCATATTATAAGTTGTATTCTGTCCATCCTGTGATGGAGCTATATGTCAATTTGTGTGCCTCTGTGCAACTTTATCTGCTGTTCTTGCTATACATGATGAGCCATTACGAGTCCATCTTGGTATTTGTTGGATTAAAGATTATTAACTGAAATGCCTGTTGCTTATCTCTAATTAAAAGCTTTACCCTCATTCCCAAAACTTCAGTCTGCTCATTATATTACAGAACTATAAAGGGAATTGTTGGAAGCCTTTAATTTCTCGAACCAAAACCTCGGCCGTGAGAGATTTCTTGTTTCAGTTTACCTCGAGAGTTGAATATTGCTTGGCTCATCATAAATTAATTCTGTGCTGAGTGTGTATTTCTGGCTTCGTGTTGGCGAGTGACAGTGTTGCTCACACAGTTCAGGAGTTCAGATGTCTTCAGACTTTGATAGAGGATAGTAACCCATAACTGCTCAACCACAGTATATGTATTTCCTAGTAAACCGCTCAGTATACTTCGATATATTAAAATATCAGCTATTCAGTATACCTGTGTAAACGTACACAGGTCTCGATACGAGATCGGTAAACCAGCCAAAAACACGGTCGAAAATATTTTAGTGTTAGCCTACCGATCACGGTGTTTGCGTTGGTATGTATTATGACCGAGAGTAAAATGAAATGTGATGAAATGTGGCATAAAACCTACGAAACGTACCCCAAAGTTCAGGAGTTCAGAATAGCGTCCGCAGAATCTGGCGACTGGACTGGAGAGAAATCTATTAGCGCTAACAATTAATGCATAATTTAACGCATGCGCAGAAATTTTGTTGCACCGAACAAAATAGACTAGTGCCTGTCACAGGCAGCCCGAGTAATAATAGCCTCGTTCGCATAAACCTAAATCGAGCACCAGATGCACAAGTCACAATGTAGAAATATGCATCTACCTGAAATTGGCCGGTTGCATCCAAATCGATGATGGCTTCATTTTTGGGGCCCTAGTTCTTTTGCAACTTGCGTTTAGAACTTCTTGCTTTTACGTGAAGTAAATGGTTCCAGTACAACTACATGTACAGTAGACTATCCGCCTACTAGCCGTGGGCAACTTTGAAAAAGCCTAGGTACTTCATATATGGTCTTCACTATATAATACAGTCTTTCACTATAGAAAACATATAATAGACCATATATGAAGTACCTACCATTTTAGTGGAAGTCGACCGCTGAACTGGTTTATAAAACAAAGTGCTGGCTCGTCAAGATCAAGATGACGGCGTTGGGAATTTGTACGACTTTTGCACAAATGTTTACGTTTATGGCGGCGTTGGGAATTTGTACGACTCTTGCACAAACGTTTCTGGTATTTTCCATGACACAAATGAAGGTAACAATTCCAACTTCTGTGTGTAACTTAATTGTTATGTCATTTGTTCTTATTTTAAATTTGTAAATCCGTGTCTGTAAGTTGAGACTTAAACTTAAGTGTAAACAAAACAAACGCATCCTTTCTTAATTTTACAAGATATAAGAAGCTTAAATATATAAATAAAGCTACATTGTATAAATTTGTGTCTTTGCCTTTGGCTTTGAAACCTATCTAAACTCAAATTCATAAGTGTTTTTTTATCGGTACATAATATTAAGTTATTACAACAATAAATGCATACATTCAGATTACTCAACTCTCAAGCTTTATTTTTGTCTCGAAATCAAATAAAGTAACTTATTATTAAAGAAGCTTAAGACTTAATATTCTTCTAAAATATTTAAGTTGTTATTCCACACCTGCCCACCCCTGTTCCAACATATGTGGTCAGCTACGCAAATGCCCCATGTTTGTGATTGGTTCATTGATTTTTTCTGGTTTTATGACACAGCTGAAAACTGCTCTAAAACCAAAACCAATTTAATTATTTTTTAGAGCAGTTTTCAATTGAGTGTCATAAAACTAAAACCAGAGTACTTACAGAGCCAATCACAGGAGCAACGTGAAAATGCAATGAGTGAAAATGCAATGAGCCAATAACGAACTGAAGTAATTCACGATTGATTTTACTTTCAAGAACCAGTCACGAGGAAAAGTAAATGCAATCGTGGATAACTCTCACTAGACGGAGTGATTGCATTTGGTTTTAGTTTAGAACTTGATTGGCTGATAATTAATTACAAAACATTTCTCTCAGTCAATATAAAATATAAGCAAACGCAAAACCAAACCAATTACTTATTGTTTTGACACTCAATTGAAAACCGCTCTATTAGAGAGCCATTCATGGGAGCATTTAAAGTAAAAACAAATGAGTCACTAAGCCAATTGCAAACTGAATTACATGTAGTGTGATTAATTTCAGTTGAGTGTTAAAAGTAAAAAGGAGGCCAGTTCCAGCATGTCCCAGCATGTCCTATGTCCCAGTATAACAGAAACTAACTAAAGACATTTCTGACCAACTCCAATTTTGCAATCTTTGGGACATTCTGGCCTTGCTCTGATACCATTGTTACCAGGCTTTCTGGATGGGCATGAGATATGAATAAGGTGAATTTCTGATCAATAACAGTACATGTAGTTTATCTGGGGGAGTTATAAATACAAATTTATGCATTTCCTCTTGGGATACAAAAAAAAATTACTTGAGGGAAAAGACAGGTGACCTGAAATTGGGACACCAAAATAATGTACATTCAAGCTAAATTGGTCAATATTAATACATTTGAAATCTTAATATCTCAAATTTGCTGCGTTAAAAATATTACACACATTAGTTGACATGTTATACATGTAGTCAATATGTACTTGTTCATGTTTATTTTATTATTTAAATTTTATATGGAAAACATGCATACTGGCATTTTTGGATAAAATTAGTATTTCTACTTGAAATGCTTTCAATCAAAAACTCACAAGTAGTAGTAGTATTTTAGATATACAGTACAATGTATGGTCAATGAATGTCACCTTATATATTATGTGACATGGTAAAAGCCACACTGTCACCTTATTTTACAAACTAATGTCGCCCAACATCGCCTTCTATCACCCAATGTCGCCTTGTATTGCCTAATGTCGCATTATAATGCCCAATGTCGCCTTATAATGATCAATGTCGCTTTATAACGGCAAGTGTTGCCTAATATTTCTTTTTTTTTTGTAAAAACTTGCTTATGTCGCATTAAGGTAGCGGTTAACCGTTCGTTTTGTTGAAAATTTTATGTCTGGTACATTTTCCCAAAACCCTTTTATCCTACGCGAATTTTATCGGTCTTTTTCGATGTGTATGATTTTAATTAAAAAATTGAAGTTTCCCGAGAAGAGTACTCAAAATCATTCCTAGCAACGGTTTGTTGATTTTCAAATAATTTGGTTGCTATGGGGTTTAAACAAAAAGTATAAACAATATCATCCTAGTTTTTTCGATCCGCAGTCCTTACATATCCAGAGTCCTTGATTCCAAGCTAGTTTTCCGTTCCCATGCATCCTTGGGGCCGCAAACCCCTCTCCCGTGGTAATTGCATTTGGATAGGTGAACTGTTAGCGAAATTTATTAGTTGTATTTATGGAGAAAAAACCCTCAAACGCCTCGAAGAAGTTCAGAAGTGTAAGAAGAAAGAAAAGGAAAGGATTTCTGGGGGAAAACGCTTGGGAGATAGCAAAAAAGCAGCCAGAATTGATAGAGGAAACAGTGGAAACTGAATGCTCAAAGTCGAAGACGGGAAGCCGCCATCTTGAATCTAACTCTAAGCAATCAACATCAGAATCACAGATTCAAATTGAGAGCAATGAAAAAGAGCCTGAAGCTTCAGACAATCGAAATGTTTCCGCTGAGAAACTAATGAATAGCTCTTTTTGAACTTTGGAGCGACAAGAGGGACATTTAACGAGAAATAAATGCAGGAAGTTGGGCCTTGAAAGTCACACAGAAGTGAGTGAAGCACGTGGCTTCAAGTTGCAAGATGCAACCCTGCTATCCTATAGCATTAGTGCAGCTGCAAATATGTAGTTCCTGTCGAAAGGCTGACAGCAGACTGCAGTTATTCCAAGATAACACACTAAGAGAAGGGCTATCTGAACATCTGTTTTTAAGATGTGACAAATGTGGTAACAAGACCCCCTGAACACAAGCAGAAGACTTGGAGGACAAGGTGGGGGTGCACATGAAGTGAACCGGAGGTCAGTTATTGCAACACACCAGTGGGGCCTTGCAGGCCTTACAAAGTTCTGCTCAGCAATGGACCTTTCACCCCCTATAACCAAGAATGCCTATAATAAACATTTAATTCAAATTGAAAAGCTTTCGATTGATCATGCAGAACAGTTAATGTGTGAAGCTGGAGAACGATTACGAGCGGTGACTGCAGCCCAAAGCCCAGATAAAGTTCATACTAGAGCTGATGGAACTGTTATCGCCGATGTAGCAGTGACAGTTGATGGAACCTGGCAGAAGAGAGGGCATTCATCAAAGATAGGAGTGGTTTTTGTAATATCGGTAGAGACAGGGGAAATTTTAGATTATGTTGTAAAATCCCTTGTGTGCCAGGAGTGCACTACACATGAGAGTTATGACAGAGAGGGTGAAGAGTACCTGTTGTGGAGAGACTCTTACGGGATTAAACTAAACGCCGCGGACAAACCGTGCTGCGTGATTATAGAAGATGAAATAACACAACAGGTTTGAAGTCAGACTAGGTCCTCAATGACTACTCCGTCCCTATAATGTTCAAGTACACGCTAATAATCTGGATACAGGGGAAAACCACGGGCTCATTGTCCAAGGGTACGGTATGTAATCGAGCCTAGGTTATTCATAGAACGCAAAGTTGGAGTTAATCTTTGCTTTGTTCTTGCTTGCTTTCTAACATTTCTAAAGCACCGTCCAATAGCAAGAGGGTAAACCTCGGCCCCTTTCGTCTAGAATGACTTCTGTAAGTAAACTTTTAGTTAACCTATAAATTGTTGCACTTTGTTCTAAGTACACTAGATTGGATAATCATTTAGAAATACCGTTGGCGTTGCTACCAGTGGAAGGTTCTTTAAAAGTTAAGGAAAAAGTCAATATGTTTCTATTTGGTGGCATATTCATGATTGCTTATTCAAAGTGGATGTAGTTTTGTGGCAACTTATTACAGACACTATTCTCATTGGTCAGGGATTTCTTTTGAGCAATCAGAGCACAGTTTGTACATGAGGTCTCCCGGCCTCCGTCACCAATGTTACGCGACTGGGAGGGGTTCCTGTGATTCTTCACATACACACCAAAGAATCACAGCTTTGCTACGCCAAATCCGAGTAAAATGTTTTATTTTAACTGACTCCGACGAAATATTACTGCTTTCTAATATCTTTCAATGTTTTATTGTGTTTGTATTGTGTTTTTAGCTGAAATCGTAGGACAGCAGCCAAGCGCCACAGGATATTCAGTTATAACACTAGGTGAATATCTACTAAGTACTTGCCTCTAAGGGATTTCAGGACGCTTGTCTTGCCTGCTCTCGCTTGTCCCACCAACATTATTAACACGCGTCGATTTTTGGTTGTGCCATCTTTCAGAGCTGACTGGTACGCCTTGTAAGCCTCAGGACCGCGAGCAGAAATTTCAGCTGGTACTAGAACACAAGGACACGGAAATCGATAAGATTAACAAAACCCCCGTCTATTCAGTCTCGACATGAGAAGGAAAATATTTTCACCTTGACTTTTGACAATTATTTTAATCGATTTTACAAAATAATTATATGAAAGCTGTCAAACGGATGATGACAAAGCTTGAAATAATAAAACATCTTAACCAAGTGCTTATAGGCTATCAGCTTGAACTTCTCGATCTTCAACAAAATCTACGATAAATTGCAGTTTGATTTATTGTATTTTTTCCCTTTTCTTATGACATTTTTGGGCAACTTACCATTGCTTTCATTGCTACGCGATGGCGCGAGACCAATGTCGTGATGTGAAGTTGGCAATAGACTTCTGTCAATCATACAAAGTGGGAGGGGCTAGCCCCAAACGTCTAGGGTGACGACACAAAGACAACAGAGTTAATTACAAAATACAATAACTACACGTTTTAGCCGCTGTCTGAAAAACTACAAACGTGAAACCTCACGGTTTTACGTCAGAAAGAAAATCTCTGTTTATCATGCGGCCTGAACGGAACTCTGTGTTTATCGTACTTTTTCTTAGAAAACCTGAGTCAGTAAGAAAAGCAATAAAAGGCGAATAATTACACCTCCTACTGTATGATTACACCTCCCACTCTATGATTGACAGTTAATTACCCCTCCCACTGTATGATTGACAGTTAATTACTCCTCCCACTGTATGATTGACAGTTAATTACCCCTCCCACTGTATGATTGACAGTTATTTACCCCTCCCACTGTATGATTGACAGTTAATTGCCCCTCCCACTGTATGATTGACAGTTAATTACACCTCCCACTGTATGATTGACAGTTAATTACCCCTCCTACTGTATGATTGACGGAAGTCCACTGCACACTTCACGTTGCGACTTTGGTCTCGCGCCATCGCGTATTAATGTAAACGGTGGTAAAGGGGAACTGAACTCAGTGATTTATCAGTGGAGAATCGGTTATTTGTCGAACTTAGAAAACTAATGTTCTCTTCATACACGGGAAACAGAGAAATAGCAAAACTAGCAAATAGCAAAACGTATTTCTAACGAATACATCTTAGTATAGACGTTGGGTTGATTTTAGGTTCAGTTCTTATTAACAAACTAGCATCTAAAATGATACCACCTTGAATAAATACACCCTAGCTGACGATTTAATCCTACAAAAAACAATTCTTGTTCCATAATAATCGAGCTCCAGATCTTGAAATACATTTCTAAGATCTCTTACTGTTTGTTGTACTTTTCGGGCGATTAACGGTTCCTTATTCACCGACGGATTCACATTGAATACTTTACATTGAATACTTTACGCCAGGTTGGCATCGCGCATGGCCCTCGTTTTCATGTAAGAACAGACCGACACAGGACCGGTGATCTTGCCAATAGAGCGCGAGAATGCACATTGGCGCACATAGCCATTAACCGTTGCTAGTATTAATCCTGGGCTACCTTTTAATCAAAAACCAATGATAGAAAGTACCTGTATCCTTATGACATGTTCCTTGTGCTCTTCCACGTAACGTTTTGGCTTCATCAGATTTCCCTTTGCTGTTAAGCACACTCGCCAAATTGTTCATTGACGACAAAGTATCAGGATGATTAGGACCCAGCTGGATTTCTCGTCCCTTTAGTGATCTTCTATGTAGAGTCTCGGCTTCATCAAATTCCCCTTTGTCGTCAAGTACAATCGCCAAATTGTTCATTGACGACAAAGTATCAGGATGATTACGACCCAGCTGGATTTTTCGTCCCTTTAATGATCTTCTATGTAGAGTCTCGGCTTCATCAAATTCCCCTTTGTCGTCAAGTACAATCGCCAAATTGTTCATTGACGACAAAGTATCAGGATGATTAGGACCCAGTCGGGTTTTACGTGCCTTTAGTGCTCTTCTATGTAGAGTCTCGGCTTCATCAAATTCCCCTTTGTTGTTAAGCACAATCGCCAAATTGTTCATTGCCAACAAAGTATCAGGATGATTAGGACCCAGTCGGGTTTCACGTGCCTTTAGTAGTCTTCTATGTAGAGTCTCGGCTTCATCAAATTCCCCTTTGTTGTTAAGCACAATCGCCAAATTGTGCATTGACGACACATTATGAGGATGATTAGGACCCAGTCGGGTTTCACGTGCCTTTAGTACTCTTCTATGTAGAGTCTCGGCTTCATCAAATTCCCCTTTGTTGTCAAGCACAATCGCCAAATTGTTCATTGACGACAAACTATCAGGATGATTAGGACCCAGTCGGGTTTCACGTGCCTTTAGCACTCTTCTATGTAGAGTCTCGGCTTCATCAAATTCCCCTTTGTTGTTAAGCACAATCGCCAAATTGTTTATTGACGACAAAGTATCAGGATGATTAGGACCCAGTCGGGTTTCACGTGCCTCTAGTGCTCCACTAAATAGAGTCTCGGCTTCATCAAATTGCCCTTTGTTGTTAAGCACATTCGCCAAATTGTGCATTGACGACACAGTATCAGGATGATTAGGACCCAGTCGGGTTTCACGTGCGTTTAGTGCTCTTCTATGTAGAGTCTCGGCTTCATCAAATTCCCCTTTGTTGTCAAGCACAATCGCCAAATTGTTCATTGACGACAAAGTATCAGGATGATTTGGACCCAGCTGGAATTCTCGTCCCTTTAGTACTCTTCTATATAGAATATCGGCTTCATCAAATTGCCATTTATTGTAAAGCACATTCGCCAAATTGTTCATTGCCGTCAAAGTATGGGAATGATTAGTACCCAGCTGGGTTTCACGTGCCTTTAGTGCTCTTCTATGTAGAGTCTCAGTTTCATCAAATTCCCCTTGTTTGTCGCGCACACTGGCCATATTACTCATTGTCATCGACGTATGAGGATGATATGTAGCAAGTGGAGATTTACGTTAGTTTTGGACTCTTCTAAGATACGGCTTCTTCCGCATACACCTTAAAATGCAATAACGTACGACCATAAAAATATACTTTCCATAAACTAGCTTTAGTACACCGTAAGTAGCACAAGACATTAACGTGATTACTAAACATATCAAATGAGGAATGACAACATAACTATACACAATCACACGGCTACTGCGCACTCTATGTTACGCGACAATGATCACGCAACTTATATTTTTATTATTTTGATAATCATTTTTAGAAGTCATATCCTAAATTTAATCTACTATGAATATGCTAATCGATTGTAGACAGTATTCAAGTGCTAGTGTCTCAAAATAAGCAAACTTTGGAACTAGGAGAAAACTTACCGAGTATGCTTAGGTTGTACTTAATTTACACTTTTGGCTACGCAGTTGATTTTGAGCGCTTCAATGAGCTTTTGTAATTAAGTGAGTCCATTTTGGGATACCATCAATTACTAGGAACGTTTATGAATTAGTTGCCTATTCTCAGTTATGTTTTTATGTCTGTCCAAAACAAAATGTTAAAAAGTTGGAAATGAATGATTGACGTTTAGGCTTGTAGCCTCGACATCAAGCTTGTAGCCTCGACACCAAGCTCGTAGCCTCGATATCAGGATTGTAACCTTGGCCGTTTCAGGAACAGGCAGTATGACACCAGCATGCGTACCTACATTAAATTGGCATCATTGACAACTTTGTCAAAACATTAAAAGCTATACAACCTTATTTGGTAGAAAATTAGGGGGAAAAAGGCTCCTCAAAAGTTACCCAATCTAAGGAGTTCCGCTGGTATACTGTCTGGTCCGAAGTTAGTCAGTAGTTAGTCAGTAGTAGTAGTGTAATGTCACGTGCAAGAAGAAATTAAAGTAAAAAGAAGCCAGAAGTGAAGATCCCGAGTCGTAATCCTCTCGCTAACATCTATTTAACTTCTTCCCAACCTTATTATTCTTATACCGAAACTACATTAACCTAGCTTTTCAGAATTCGCTGTAATTCTTGTTTTAATGTCCATTGGCATATTCCGTTGCTATGCGATTTTGACTTCCGGTTTATGCTAGCCTGAGAAAACAGCCTACTCGGGCGATATGAGTCGGATGGTTTCTCAGGCTAGTTTTATGCGTGTCCACCGGCCACCCGATAGTTTTAATACTTACACATGTTTTGTAAGTTTTATTCGTGGTTTACATGAAAGGTTTTCATGAATATATAAAGTAAAGTGTTCAAAAGTCGGAGCAAGCCATAGCGGGTGCTTTTGTCGCTGGAAAATGAAAAGCTTGGTTTATCGTGTGAAAGAAAATAATACTTGACAAGAAACTCAATCCGATAAGGACTCGAAAAGCGCCTAACTGTACTTGAACCTAGAGAAAGGGAAATAATTAATAATTTGTACCGAGCAAAAAAGTAATGCACCGAGTCAAAGTTAAGCCCGACCCCACCCCCACCCCGGAATATGTGGGGCTTTGGCGGGGATTTATTACCTCCTTGACAGCTCTTTGAGTCCCAAGTAGGTGGGGGATTCGCACATTTTGTCATACCTGACGCAGGAATGTGGGGCACTGTAGTAGGGGATTCGTTTAAATACGTCATACGTAAATCCAATATGGCGGCCATTCTTCCTGCAAAGATCTCTGGGATTTCCAAGATGGCAGTCATTCTTCCTGCAAAGATTTCTGTGTATATTAGTGCAGAAACAATACAAGATAGCAGCTACAAGCGTGACCAGGTATTGTATGAAATCCTTTCTATTCTTATTCAAATAAATACATCCACTGATTGGCTGTATGGAGTTAGAAAGGTAAACACTTTGATATTCAATGGTGGGTCATTTGTCAGTTTTTGCTATTTGTGAAATGTTGCAAAGACAAATTCATAAGCAATATATTTAGTTGCTCCAGGGGGTGGGGCTATTTGCTCCAAAATAATTAGCTACATGGTGGGGTATTTGTCAGTTTTTGTATGCTATTCAGAACCAATTCCCACCTATATCCCGGGGAGGGGGGTTCGGGCTTAACTTTGACTGGTGCATAACGGTAAGCGTAAGGGGCCGCCAACACAGTGACGAGTGAAACTGATCAGTTAGGAAATCACCGATGAATGGGAAAGCAAACTTGTATTGGACTCTCAGATGTAGCCGAGCACTTCCCGATCTTGATAGATTGAAAGAACATCTAGTAAATAGTGTCTATAGTTGTCAAAGATATAGAAGCTGAAATGGCTGCTTCCAGCGAGAACATGGCTTCTAAAAACACGAAGAAAAGTACGGCCACTCAAGAAGTAAAGTGATTTTCGACCTGTAGGTTTTCAACTCAAATCTTCCACAAACATGCACACTTTTGTCTCCAGATAATGCTTTCGGGTTCCTGGTAAAGTTGTGATTGAACCTCAGTGCAACTATTTAAAATACAGGTTAGTTTTCATCCTTAAAAAAATATTTTGATCAGTGTCGGAAAACAACCTGTTGTGAACTCCACGAGATTCAACTTCATACTTGTGTACCCTGAGGAAGGTTGGCCGTGCCAACCGAAATATCGGTAATAATTATATATATTCCCAGTACCGTACAATCAGCCTTTCATTCTGTCTTGATATTCGTATATTTTTGCTGATTAGATCCCATCCAAGGTGATCCGGTTCCTGCACTTCGTCCGAATTGGTCCTTGCATTCAGTACATTACATAAGTAAAAGTTGTCGAATCTCGGTCTAATTTTAGCTTGATTTCTATTAGCTCTTCGGTTCGCCACGAAATGGGTTCCTGGCACGTGCTCCACACAGTCCGAAGCTCATTGCAGAAAATCAAGCTAGCTCATTGCAGACTGGAGTATTCAGCCAAGCCCAAAAACTTGTCATTGTCGGAGGAAATAGGAGAAAATGCACATCCCGTTCTACAAATTATTGTAGACTACTCCAACAACAGTTCTGCGACTATTTCACGACCACAAAACAGGCACTTTTGCGCATGCGTTAAGTTTTTCACTTCCGGTTTCAAAAAATCCTAAACATTTTGCGCGCTTTCAATAAACACCAAACTTAGTCCCGCTTCCACGTTCTCCACAAAATTGGAAACAGACAATAAATGCCAACGTTATTGCTTTTCATTCGCCAAAAAAGCTTATAATTGGACTGAAAAGTGTTGTAAAACCTGCATTTTTTTATCGTAATGACAAACGCATGGTCAGTTTTATGCACCTTAATTCGTAGGTTTGGAAATATTCATAAATTAATAGTAGATCAAACATTCTTGGCGTGTTTAGAATTTTTCTGATTTTGATGACGTCAGCAGACGTCACTTGATGACGTCATCAGACTACAAGCCGACTTTACCCTAGCAGTCACCTTGAGAATAATTATTGGCCACTCTTTAATTTTCCTGGTTTAGCGAGGCTGCAAACATTCCCTAGCAACGGTAGATTTAAACATGTCAATGAGCCCTTGACATCTGACTGATCATCAGCATGATTCGTCTTAATTTCTGCTCTTTCGTCTTTTGATGTATTCCTACGAGGTCATTTCACTCCAATATGTGATCATATTTTGCAAGCCAGAAGATAAAGCAGGGTAAAATAACGGAGTTGCCCTTCAACAGAACAGTCTATTAAAAATACTTAATACAATGTTATAGTATGTGATACTGAAGTGTTTTAAGCAAGATTTATTCAAGTAATTCCATATTTTATACACCCATCCGACTTATGGCTTATTTTTCACAACAGTAAGAATTTTCCATTGCACACAATAACATTCTCTTTTTATAAATCATTACGAAGCTTGTTTCCCTCGTTTATTGATGTTAAAATATGAGATATATTCCGATGAAGGAACAAAAAAAACCGAACCATGTGAGAAATAATTTTAATTTTAATTGCCGCTATAAAATTGCTGTACTCTTAGCAAGAGCAAAAATAATGATGGATAGTACTATGATGCAATGATCAAACAGATAATGCTGTATACTTCAACCGTGTGAACCTCCTGCTCTGTAGAGAATATCCAAAACGTCTTCAGACTCCAGAAACGTGCAGCACGTGTAATAATTGGTGCTGATACATGCACGAGCGAATAGTGTCCAACGTTTTAAACAACTAGGATGGGTCCCATATTACCATGAAGCAAAAATAAATAAATCCTTATTAATATATAAACAGCTATACGGGGACTGTCCATCGTATATGTCCCAGATGCTGATGCGGTATGCTGATGCGGAATGTTAATGAGAGACTGAACTAGCAGACACGGAAAATAAAACCTAGTCTGTTCCCGATTCAACTGAACGGGAGACAGAGGGAGGGAGGTCGTTTGTAGTGTCGACTACACGTTTCTGGAATACGATCCCAAATGAAATAAAAAGAAAACCGAGTTTAGGTAGTTTCAAGAAAGCAATGTTCGAATATTTTATTGCTACTCATAAGGACATAGAACATTTTACTATTTAAATATTAGCTCTGCCTTTGGCGTCACATTTTTACCACTTTAATATAGATACACTGTACATATAGTTCCAATATTGATACGGTTGTCTTTTAGCTTGCTCATAATTTAATTATATTTTATAATTATTATTCAGAGTTTTTCTATTTTATGATATTAATTGTAGGAGGGCCACTGGTTTTTCAGTTGTAATACTGTTGTGTCTACCCTCTATAAATAAAGTTGATTATTATAGTGCAGGGCCTATATTGGGTTATACAGTAACCACCATGAGTTCACCATTCGTGCCTATGTTTTTTATCAGCGACATGAACACGTGACATCATAGCCATGTAATAATTTGTTGACATTTTTTATGTCGCACATAAATAGAGGATATTACACGGTGGTGAGAAGATATGAAGTCTTTCCTCGAGAGTCGAAAACATTTCACGAGTGAGCGCAGCGAACGAGTGAAATGTTTTCGACTCGAGAGGATAACTTCATATCTTCAAGCCATGGTGTAATTTTCTTATTATTATATGGACAATTAAACTACTCTAAGAACTCTTATCTATTCATTTAACTTACTGTCAGTACAAACTTCTTCGTGATCTTTCTAAGCTGTTCGAATTCTGGGGAGTTTCATCGGGTTTTCTTGTCTCTTCGTTCTAGTCGCGAAAATCTTTAGAGAGTTTTAGACCGTATTTGGCTTTTGTACTCGGAATATTCACTGTCATGCAGCTCATTTAAGCTGTTTACATCTTCCTCTGTGATTTTCACAAACCTACCGCCATCTTTGTAGTTCAAAAGGCGGCAAACGTGACGTCATCGATATTTTCACTAGTGAGGATATGGAAAATACGCTACCCAGTACCCGGATGTAGTTTCGCATGAGTTCTATGAGTGGTTTATTTCTCAGTAAAACACTATCGTCCATATAATAAAACCCGGTATTTGATGGCTTGGTTAATAATAAATAACCGGTGGCCCGTACGATTCTTCCAATTCTTCGAAACTCTGAGGTACTCAGTGATACAAATGAAAAGTTAGACTCAAAAATCTAATGTTCGTTGCGAATATCGAAGAATCAAAAAACAATTTTAAACAAGAGTAAACTGAATTGGCCTAAACAAACCTACATTAGACTGAAATTTGCATTTGAGTCGATCACTTGTGCGATTCGATCCTCGGTCGTACAAGCACTGAACATGCTCTATGCTAGACAGACCGATCTCAAGCTGCAACTGGTCACTTTATATCCTCGATTAACGAATTTATATCCCTGACGTGCATTAACTTCTCTAGTTTATCGACGTTAAATAAGGATGCTTAATCTAATGACAAGCATCTTAGCATCGATTTCAAATCGATTCATCAGATGTAACAGGTGACTTGATTTATTGATAGATATGGGAAGATGATTTGGAAGATAGCAAAGAAACACTTACCTGTTTTCTGTGACAATGAGGCTGATAAAACCGAGTTTAAGAACTTTTACGAAAGAACGACGCCATTTTGAAAGCAGCCAATCAACAGGCTGCAGCCTACAGTTCTGCTATCCACAGGGGAAACAATTATTGTGCGAAATAGTGAGTCATATGCATCTGGAGATTAACAGGTTGATGCCAAGGTACTGAGATTGTGATGGCAAGAATGAAGAAGTTAATACGTAGAAGAGAATAATAATTAACTATACATAGTTCTTCCGTATTTAATATAATCGAAAGGGTGCAGAGGCTCCCAGCCGTGGCATTTCTACTGTGACCGTGTAGCCAATCAAAAGACGACCCCAAGAAAGAATAGCTGACCTGTGACGGGACCCTTTTGTACGAAGTTAAATTGTTTGGGTTTCACTTTCAAGATTATTACTGAATACTGTATGAATTTGCTTTAAAACCTATTTTTAACTTTAACTGACCTCATTAATCCTTGTGTTATCCATGGCTTCTAGCTTGATTGTTCCTAACTTTGGATCTCTTTAATGGAAAACATTTGTCATATAAGGCAGTGAAATCAACAACTGAGGCCGAATGTGTCATAGGAAATATTTGGATCTGTGGATTCATAGGCAGAGAGAGAATGTGCTTGATGATACAACATGTTAATAGCAATAAAAGGCATCGAAAGTTTAAAATGTTGGCATGTTTTTATCGGTACCTTTTAGGGGTCAAAATAAGCTTGAGCCACGCCCATTTTAGTACTCTTAGGGGTCAAATCGAAAATGTCCGACGAGCATCCTACCCCTTTTATATGGGAGTTTCCCCCCCCCCCCCCCCCCGGTGGGACAGAACCCGTAGATGGACCCGTAGATATAAAAGGGCCATTAGAAAAATATCCGATTGAAGCCGTGCATATTAAATTCTGTAAATGGCTCCTAGGGGTCAACAAAACTTCAAGTAATAATGCATGCAGAGCAGAATTAGGGAGATATCCGTTACGAACGCAAGCAAACTGTAGGAGGATTAAATTCTGGCTTAAATTAATCTGATATAGATAAACTATCCTGCAATGCATACAAAGATATAAAAAATAAGGACAACAAAGAATGCTGGAGCCACAAAATCAAAACCTTGCTACATCAAATAGGATTAGGAGAACTGTGGATTAATAGGCAGAACAATGTATATTACAATAACACAACCGCCGAAAACATTGAACTACATTGAACTACAAACATCGTCAAGTGACATACATAACGATTCAAGAAAATATCCCCAACAAAAGAACAAATTAAGGACATACCGAAAATTTAAAACTAGCTACAACTATGAAGATTACTTGAGTCAGGTCACCAACACTAACCATAGAATAGCACTTACAAAATTAAGAATAAGTAACCACAAATTAGAAAAAGAAACTGGGCGGTACACAAAACCATATAAAACACTCGAAGAAAGAATATGCCAAATATGCAAGAAAGGCATAGAGGATGAGATACATTTCTTGATAAAATGTCCTCTATACCGTGAAAAAAGAAATATTCTTTTCTCCAGTATAGAAAAGCAAACTAAAAATAAGATGACGGAACCGAATGACTGACAATGATATATTTTTATTTCTCATTAACCCTCCAACAAAACAACCAGCTATACAGAAAGAAATAGCAAAACACATATTTGAATATATGCTATATAGAAATAGCGTCAAAATCCAGGCCGAGATAAGATAGCACCACACCATGTGTGCGAATACAAAAACAACCCTTTAAACTCAGATGTAATTATTATTCAATTAATTAAAGGTTATTTGGACGTTAGTCTATATATATACTCTCTGTGTAAGACTCCAAATAAAACAATGTCTATGTCTATGGACAGTTGACCTCTCAAGGTCAATTGTCTATGGACAGTTGACCTCTCAAGGTCAATTGCATTTTTCTTGGAAATAAAAAAGATATTTTCCCTAAAAAAGTGTACAATGCTTTTGGTTATACCTTAGCCTATCTGACTTTGAAATATGAAATAAATCGAATTTTCGACCCTTGCCGCGATATGTTTGATTTTTGCTGACTCTTAAAGGATGGTCTCGCCCACAGTGCTTTGCGCGCTCATATAGCATAGCGGCCATTTTCGATGCCATCGAAATCCAGAGTTTTATGGCAGTGGTTTTAATCTTCTCTACATCTCTGCCATCCTTCCAGCTATCGTCAAAAAAATCATACTAGGTTGAACCTTTTTTATTGCTCTTCCTATGGAGCCTCTTATTTAAGTGGTTTAAATTATTCAGTTGGTCATGTAAATTTTAGTTTTATTTCAGGTGGCCGTAGTTCTCTGATGGATGCCAGTCTCGTTCGTCCTCAACGAAGCCGAAAGGAACAATCGTCCGTTTGTGTCCACGATTTCCACCTACAACATGGAGAAGCTATTCTGACCATTAATCTTTATATGTAAAGCTATATTAGCGCTCAGTTCGAGTATCTACTATCTTTGAGCCGATTTGGATTTTTGAACACCGTGGCGGCTGGCTTACGGCTTACGGATTCACCGGGTCGATCATTTGAAGTTTATACTCCCACGAAATTTGACAAACAAAGCCGCCGAGACTGCATGATAATAATTTCCCATTCAAGCGAGCTCTAATTCGTTCACAAAACCGAGGAGAGAAACCTCTAGGCTCGGTTTCCAGCCGTGGGGGTTTCGGTGAGCCCGCGATCCTCTCCCACTCACGGCTGGGCGCGCGAGCTGAGACATTGTCGGTTTTTAGCCAATCAAAAACTTGCCACTGAAATCCTCTCGCTGAATGTATTTGCATAATTTACATTGTAAACTTTTCAAAGCGGGACAGCTAGGCTTTGGATTGCTGTTCCAAAATGCGTTTGAATTTGCGCTGGAAAAGTTTGGTTTCGAATAATTCAGGGATTCACACAAAGAAGTGAATGAGACGTATGAACGGTAGATCTTCAACAGCAGAAACCAAGAGCCGAATGAATCAATTGATACCTACGTCGCTTCATTGCGCACGCTAGCGCAAACATGTAACTTCTGCGACTGCATGCGAGATTCCCTACTTCGCGACAGGATAGTGCTTGGCGTGAGCAGTGGTCAGACAAGAAAGAAACTTCTCGGGGAAAGAAAACTGACGCTGGATCGTTGCATAGATACCTGCAGAAGTACTGAAGCGACAGCGACACAGTTAAAAGCTATCGCGGGAACAAACACAGTTGAGGATGTTCATGCCGTGAACGCAGGACAGAGCCGACAAAAAACCCGAGTTTCCAACCGGACACAAAGGAATGTAAAGAATGCTAGCGCTCAGAAGACATGTCAGTACTGTGGTGGAAACCACCCCATGAAGAAGGAAACATTTCCTGCCTGGGGCCAACTCTGTAATAACTGTGGCGCAAGGAACCATTTTTCGAAGGTTTGCCGTAAACCCGTGAGCCAAGTTCATGGCATTTCGCAAGAACAAAGCGATTCGGATAGTGACACTGAGTACATCGGAAGTGTGGCTGTCAACGCAGGAACTGTTTGCTCAGTCGAACCTTCTGATGCAAAGTACCCGAAAGAAATATACGCGGAGATTTTAGTGCATACAAAGCCGGTTTAATTTCAAGTAGACTGTGGGGCGTCGATAAACATTCTACCCGAAGCGTTTATCGACAACCATGATGTTTCTCCGACCACGAAAACACTGATCATGTGGAACAAGACCGAGGTCAAACCGCTAGGGACCGCGCGAATTGTTATCAAGAATCCCAAGACCGGAAAGAAGTTCTCGGTGGAGTTTGTTGTTGTCCGCGAATACCTAACTCCGCTGTTGGGTTCGCGACCGGCACAACAAATGCAGCTGATAACCATCAACAAAGAGAACTTTGTATCGGTGACAGCGCCGCAACGAAACGGGATGAATGCTAATCAGCTGTTGACAGTAGAATGAATTGTCATCCCAGTTCATAAAAAAGACTCAGTTACATGCATGAATAATTATCGACCTATTTCTTTACTCTCTATCTTTAATAAAATTTTGGAAAAGCTAATGTTCAAAAGATTAATCACTTTTATTGATAAACACAATATTCTTTATGATAAGCAATTTGGCTTTCGTGAAAAACATTCTACCATGCATGCAACTCTTTTAATCACTGATAAAATACAGGGAGCAATAGAAGATGGCCTATACTCATGCGGGATCTTCCTAGACTTTTCAAAAGCCTTTGACACTGTAGATCATAGTATACTGATCAGGAAATTAAGTCACTATGGAATACGTGGGATTGCAAATGATTGGTTTGTCTCGTATTTACAAAATAGAAGGCAACATGTAAATATTGGTAGTGTTAAATCTGATGACCTTATTATTACTCATGGTGTCCCTCAGGTTCAGTGTTAGGCCCTCTTCTATTTCTCCTGTACATTAATGATTTCAGTAACTGTTGTAACTGACTGGCTTGACTGGCTTGACTGGCTTGCTGCAAATAAACTCTCTTTAAATATCGACAAAACTAACTTTATTATATTTCACCCTCCTCAAAAAGCTGCAAATTATGCAACCAGACTATATATTAATGACAAAGAGATATTGATTCACATCTCAGTTGGAAATTTCATATCTTGCACATCTCTAAGAAAATCAAACGCTGTGTTGGTATACTATCAAAAATTCGGCATTTCGTAAGTGCTCCAGTTCTTACTCAACTATATTACACTTTAATCTATCCTTTTTTAACTTATGTTTTAGTAACTTGGGGAAATACTTACTCAACTACACTAAAGCCCCTCATTATTTTACAAAAAAAAGCAGTTAGAATTATAACCTTTTCTGATTATCAAGCTCACTCAAGTCCGCTTTTCCACAGGCTAGGGCTACTTAAATTTACTGATTTGATCCATGTAAACAACTCTTTATTTATGTATGACTTCCATGCAAACAGATTTCCACCAACTTTTAATGACTTCTTTAAATGCATAAACAGAGTACATCAATATAACACCAGACTAGCCTGCAAAAAATCATATTATCTTCCAAAAATAAGGACTAATTATGGCAAATTTAATATTCGTTTTTTAGGTGTTAAAGTGTGGAATTCAATTCAAGAAGACTTCAAATCTAAAAGTCGCGGCTGTTTTAAGAGGCTCGTAACAGATTCTATTTTAAATAATTACTTAATAGACTGATATACTGATGTACTTAAACTTATGCCCACTTCCATTTTTGTGTATGTATAATGCTTTTTTGGTATGTTTATTATTGATAAGCTTTGTGTGTATTAGTATTGTTCTTTTTCGTATTTTATCTCCGTCCAATTTATGAGCAACTACTGTATCAATTATTCCTGTATGGCCCAGCTACTTAGCTCGATTAGCTCTTGCTATATCTAAGTAGCTGTGCTCTTCTTCGTTCAAACCACATACTAGTAATTTTGTTATATTAAGAGAGTAGAGAGTACAAATAAAGTTGTTGTTGTTGTACAACAGTATCCGGAGGTGTTCGACAGCCAACTCGGGAGTTTTCCCGACAAAGTTCATTTGGAGGTGGATGAAAACGCAAAACCCGTGATAACTCCGACACGAAGAGTTCCAACGGCGCTGAAAGAAAAGTTCAAGAAGGAATTGGACAGGCTTGAAGAGCTAGGGGTTATCGCCAGAGTCGACAAACCAACGCCGTGGGTTAGCAGTGTAGTCGTGGCAACCAAGAAGTCGGGAGCGCTTAGAGTGTGTATTGACCCGAAACCGCTAAATGCAGCCCTGAAACGAGAGAGATACCAACTCTCGTCGACGGTACTGGACGACATATTACCAGAGCTTTCACAAGCAAAAGTGTTCTCAACCGTAGATTTTCGCTATGGGTACTGGCACTGTATTCTTGACGACGAGTCTAGCCTGTTGACAACGTTCGCAACACCTCACGGGAGGTGTCGATGATGCAGACTTCCGTTTGGACTGTCGGTTGCATCAGAAATATTCCAGAAGCGAGTTGACCAGGTGCTTGATCGGCTGGACGGAATTCTTGATATCACCGATGATATTCTGATTTACGGAGTTGGTGCCACAGAGGAGGAGGCGAACGCGGACCACGACAGAAAGTTGGCAAGCCTGCTAGAAAGATGCGGCGAGCGTGGTGTCGCATTGGATCCTGATAAAGTAAAGTTGCGGCTAAAGGAAGTTACATACATGGGTCATGTGTTTACGAACAATGGACTCAAAATAGACTCCGAAAAGGCGAAAACGGTACGAGAGATGCCGAGACCTACAGACGTAGAGGCGGTACAGCGGCTGAACGGATTCGTGAATTATCTAGCGAAATTCCTACCGAGACTAGCAGACAGCATGGAACCAATCCGTCGCCTGACTCGTAAAGACGCGGAGTTCGTGTGGGCTGAAGAGCAGCAGGAGGCGTTCGAAGAAGTCAAAAGGCTTATCACTGATGCGCCTGATTTAAGATATTACGATCCGAACAGCGGGTTGGAACTCCAATGCGATGCGAGCCAGAAGGGACTTGGGGCTGCTCTGTTGCAAAACGGAAAACCGATCGCATACGTCAGTCGTGCACTCACAGAAACCGAACAGCGATATGCTCAAATCGAGAAGGAGATGCTGGCCATAGTGTTCTCTCTTGAGAAGTTTAATCAGTATACGTTTGGCCGGCACGTCAGAGTTCAGAGCGACCACAAGCCCCTTGAAGCTATCCTAAAGAAACCCCTTGCCTGTGCTCCGCGACGCTTGCAAGGCATGATGATGAGGCTTCAAAAGTACAACATTGAAGTACAGTACGAGCGAGGCAAGAACATGCATTTAGCTGACGCACTATCTCGAGCCTTCCTACCAACGACTACACACCCGTCGGGAGCTGAGTTCGAGAACGTCAATCTGACAAACTTCCTCCCAATCTCGAGTGAGCGGCTACAACAAATTCGGTCCGCGACCGGTGAAGATGAATCCTTACAGCTGCTGAAAGATGTCATTCTGCACGGATGGCCTGAGGAAAGGAAGCAATTACCGACACCTGTAACGCCTTGTTTCAGTGTGCGGGATGAGCTTGCGATGCAGGACGGAATGATATTCCGGGGGCAAAGAATAGTCATTCCAAGCAGCATGCGCCAAGAAATGAAGCAGAAGCTACATTCCTCTCACCAAGGGGCAGAGTCGTGTCTGAGACGAGCGAGAGAAACGCTCTATTGGCCAGGAATGTCCGCCGAAATAAAGGAGCTAGTTGCAGCGTGTGAAACGTGCCGAGCGTATGAAACAAGTCCCCAGAAAGAGACTCGCGAGACTCCAACCCGTCCGTGGGAGCAGGTCGGTGTTGACCTGTTTACGTTTGACAACAAAGAGTTCTTAATCACGGTGGACTATTATAGCAACTTCTGGGAGATAGATAGATTACTGAACACCCGTGCAGCGACAGTCATCAGTTAAAGCTTAAGAATCATTTTGCCCGATACGGCTGCCCGGATCGTTTAATCAGTGACAATGGCCCACAATTCAGTGCAGAAGAATTTGCGAAGCTTACCAAGACATGGGACTTTGAACATAACACGAGCAGTCCGGGCAACAGCAAGGCCAATGGCAAGGCGGAATCAGCGGTGAAAACAGCTAAGCAGTTTCTCCGCAAAGCACTTGAATCCGGAACAGAGCCCTATCTGGCGATTCTCGACTACCGGAACACGCCAACCCAGGGTTTGGAGTCGAGCCCAACCCAGCGCCTAATGAACAGGAGGACGAGGACTCTTCTTACAACTCCAAAAATCTTGTTGCAACCCAGAGTTGTGTATCCGGAGAAGGAAATCAAGGAGTTGGATAAGCGACAAAAGCAGAAGGCTAAGTTATACAATCGTACTGCGAAAGACCTGCCAGTGCTGGAAGAAGGCGACGTAGTGCGATTAAAACCATTTCGGTTGGGGAAAAAAACCTGGAAGAAAGCAACCGTGACGGCTAGGCTGGATGAACGGTCATACAGCGTTGAAACACCGGAAGGGGATGTGTACCGGAGAAACCGGTGCCATATAAAGAAATCAGCGGCGAGTCCGGAAGCCATGACAACATCGAAACAGGCTCAGCCAGGTGAAAGCTCGCCGGGGCGAGACCTTCAAGGACAGATCGCACCTGCCTTACAACATGAGCGAACGAACCAGCTTCCTACATCTTCACAGACCAGTCCTCCTACCGCGCACACCAATCAGCCAAAGGAGCCAGTGCGGCCTCAGCGTTCGAGGAGGGCTCCTGGTTACTTAAAAGATTATGTTCACTCCACAATACTCAAAGTTACCAACAAAGGACTACGTGCGTACTACGTCCAGAAATAGCGTGATATTCCGAGAGTGACATTAGACGTTCTGTTTTATTTAATAACCGTAAATAATTTTACATGGACACGAACTCATATCATTTCGTGCATCTCATTTATTCATACCTGATTCCTTATGTATATTGGCAACCATACATCATCTTAGCCTGTTCACAGGCCCTGGATACTAAAAAAACTAAAAAATCGGAACTAAAAAATCGGACGTGAAGAAAGGGGGAATGGGGAGAGAGAGGAAAATGGAAAGAGGGCCTGTGGACATTCTATTCAGAACCTTGTTCCGATATACCAGCTTCTGATTGGTCAATTTTGACAGTTCGCGTCAACACCTATCTGTCATGTCTAAAATCAGATGAGCCCAGCCTTCTTTATAGGTTCACTTGGCTATTTGTTGAGGGATTTCCCAAACGTAAAATCACTTCGACGAAGAGTGTTTTGAAAACCTGGCGAGTGGCAAAGATGTGTTTGTGTAACAGAGACAAGAAGAATACGAAAAGAACTGTAATATATTTTGAACTGTTGCTGCACGAGCGGCTGCACGAGCTGTCTGTCGTATTAATTGGAGGCGCCACTTTCATTCACTACGAAAGTTGGAGTTTTGACTTTTTTTAAATAATGTATTATTGATCTGTAAACAGCCAACTAACGATGTTAAAACTTCCAAGTCAATTGAGGAGTATATTATCGACCAAGAAAACAAAATCGCAAGAGCAAAAACTTAGAGAAACAGACGTAAAGTGACTTAAAGTTAAAGCGACAAAAAAGAAGCGAAATTCTACCGAAAGAACTCAACAGATATTGAGATAATCTATGTGAAATCATTCTTAGTGTCAAAAGAAAATACGGCGAAGATTACGAGCTTTCAATACTTCGTGGAGTGATTTCAACTTCCATAGACCATCGACATTTGAAAAATCGTAAATATTCTTTGAGCAGAGAAAACCTACAAGCCGTGGAGATGTCTGAAAACTCGTAGCAAACAACTTGGACAAAAGCAGGTATACTAATATATTGACGATGTATACGTATACGTAAACTTGTAAACTTGATTTGTTGAATCAAAGACAGCTTCATATTGATGTTGAAAACTATTTCAAGGCTGCAGATGTCAGTTTAGAAAGTAAGATTTTCTTTCCATTTTGAGTGTATCGAGCATAAATTTTAGTCTACGTTGAGTCGGATACGAAATGCAAAACAAAACATTGAAAGCTACAAATGTACGTGTTCAATGACAAGACCTAAATAAAACCTGTTTGATATTGTAGAAAAATCTCCGTATGTATATAATAAACAAATTACGAGATGGAAAGTGCTTTTGTATGGTATTTACACACTTGTTTGTTTTCACAAAACTCACTCGCTCGTACCTCGCTCGTTCGTTTTGTGAAAACAATCTCTATATCGATCTACTCTACCTGGAACGGAATTCGCAGTAAACTTGATTTTATTTCTTTTGAAAATTAACGTTTATAGCTCTAGCTTTCTTTAGCTATGCAGGCTTTAAACTGTGCGTCTTTTTACCCAGTATCAAGAGCAAATTATATGCCATATAGGTCCGCTTTGACATGCCGCAATCCCATCCCGCGCTGTAAACTGAAATTTGATAGACAGCTTGAAACCGCAATTCAGTGACAGCTTGACAAGTGGGCGGAAGAGGTTTCGGAAGTAGAATGTCCACAGGCTCTCTTTCCCTCCCCCTCTCCCCAGTCCCCCTCTTCTTTCCGTCCGCCATTTAGTTTTTGCCACGTTATGTTTTCGTCATTTTCCCCAGTATATAGAGCCTGTGAACAGGCTAACATCATCTTGTCTTTAGAGTATTGTTATTCTCTTAAAACGAGGAGGATGTTACAATATGTAACCAGGCACGTGATTGGCCTACATGATTGTTTATGTGGGGTGTTATTATTGCCTGACACGCTACGGAGTAGAAGTAAATAAACCAGAGGTCAGAGCTAGCTTGATTTATGTCTATTCGTGGCTATTCCTCATAGAGCAGAACCATTTGAAACACACAAGTACTGAGCGGGAATACTCGACTCTAGCTCAGAATCGAATATATACAAATATAGTTCTGAGATAACATCTGAACTTTATCCCCGTAAATTTCGGCTTTTAATTTCTGTCAGTCTTGAGCCCCAACCCTGACTGCACCCAAATTAAACTCAAATCCTGACCCTAATCTGCCCAAATCAGGTCAAAACCCTGACCCTACCTGCCCAATCTGACTCAAAACCCTCACCCACCCCCGCGGCACATACACAATACGTCACAAACACGAGTACCCCCCCCCCCCCCTCCGGGCTTGGTCGACCAGAAAAGAATCGGAGCAACTTCCTACAATCATTTTGAGGGCTTCAGCGTTTAACTAATACACACTATGTATAACTCGCGCGGTCACAACACGAAAGAGGCAACCTTTATGTAGGACGACACGAATTTTTACCAAAAATACAATAGAATACAACACAATACAATTCGATACAACAATAGAACGCAACACAATACAAAACAATAGAATACAATTTGGTAGCAATTCGTGTCGTCCTACATGAAGGGATGGCCATGCACGAAAGAGGCCGGTAGGTCCTCTGGAATGTTGAAGTTGAAATACTAGCAGGAGGTGTGAAACGTGCATGTTGAACAATGTTTCTTTATAGTGCAATCAGCCAGGCGCATAGCAAATTAACGGCATTGTTTCACTGAACAAACGTTCAGTGCATTTCACAATCTCCCCGGGCGCTTCAATTTCAACATTCCAGAGGACCTACCGGCCTCGTTGTCATGCTAGTTACCAGAACTTATGCATAGGGTCTATGGAAACAGGTCTCTCTGGTTTCGAAGGACTTTCACACAGTGATTGCGCTGAGATTCACCGGATCGATCAAAGTTTATACTCGCACGAACCTTGTCAACAGAGCCGCCGAGGCAATAATTTCCCATTGTTACATAGCCATAAGTTTTCAAGACACAACGCACGCTGATTCAGAGTCACGTGGCAGTCATCAAAATCCAATATTTCCCGCACGGGCAACAATTCATCGCCCGCCACGTGATCACAACGTGACAGAAGATGATGTTGTGTTGAAAAGCAGCTTCCCGAAGAGAAGATGACAAACCTCGCTCGTATCAAGTAGGTCCTAGATTTATGCACAACTTTGCCTCTAGTAAAACGTATGCATCAGTCAATTCCAGCAATGCCCATAGTGGGGCATTTGCATAGGGG